>OZ026620.1:35701045-35891045 GCA_964020975.1 Hermodice carunculata
ACATAAATTTAGTCTTAACTGTGATTCCTTGTCTTGTCTGTTGCCATGAGCACCAAATAAAAGCTATTTAAAAAGTTATCCTGCTCAAGCTTTTGGATTTTTTTTTTTTTCAGATAAACAGATTAAAGATTTCAGTATCATACTGTGATTGCCAAATCATGAGAAAAATTAGACTTTGCAGCAATGATAAATTGGGTTTTAACCCATTTGGCAAAAACTTTGTCATCATTGCATCCTCCTCTTAGTTTGTCATCATTAAATCTTCCCCTTATTCTGGCAGAAAGAAGTTGGCAATATGTCTCAAAGTTGAAGTACTTTGCCATTATATAACTTCACAAAATGTTGAAAATTTTCAACAATAATGGTGGTTAGTGCACCAGGTTGTCTTTTTTATACTTAGAAGAGACAATGGATACTGAAGAAAAATACAACTCTCAGTTCTTTCTTGATGTACAAATGTATCTCTGGTTTGAAATGTCACATTTTCATAATCAAATACTATTTAATAAAGATTAATGAGATTATTGATCCTTCAAAATAAAAAGCCATAAAAATTTTTGATAAAGTCATCCACATTGAAAACATGAGACTTCCAAAACCACAAAAATATTAACATCATGTTTTTTACAGTAACATCAAAATTTGAAATTTTGTCACTTCATCATGAGAAAAGATTAAAAAAATTGAACACGCTCCATGTATATTTTATTTCAAAAGACTCAGTCTGATTTATAGAAAGACCCATGGACAAAAATTTTCCTGAATAAATGCTTAAGATAAATGAAAAAGAAAGAAAGAAAGAATAAAAACTTGTTAGGTGTTCCCATTTTTCCAGGTTTTGCTATGTTAATACAATGATATTTATGTGACCAAAAGAGGTCATTTTCTAGCATAGGTGTATTATTCACCCCCTTGCAATTGAATGGTATACTATACATCTGTTTTTCCAATGATAATTCAGTATCTTACATTCTATTTCATGAGCACTCCCATGCTAAGAGCTAAGTCTATCAGTTCTAATGGTGGCTTAATTTATATGTATAGAGATGCATTTATGAAAAAATACACAGGCATCAACATTATTACTGCACAGAAATGTGGGAGTATCTTTCGTGCACAGAATCATAAACTCTGGTCTTTTATCATTTTTTATGGATAAAAAAAGTGTGAAGTGTGCTTTCAGGAAGAAAAAAGGGATCTCACCTAATCTCTGTCTGTAGTCTTCTCCTGGCAAGGTAACCACGGGTGAGGGACTAGATAAAATAAAACCAATACTACACTTGCAATGTGTTACTGTGATTCTTTTACATTGTTCTGTCCTAAACAAGGCGAGGGGGTAACACAATGGCACTTATGCAGAACTACCTATGACCCCTTCTCTCTCAAAACACCCTGAAGTGCCAAAATGTGCAAAGGTCCTCAGCCCCCATTTTTTTTAATATTTGATTCACTCCATTAAAATTTTGCATGAAGTCTGTACTACAGAATCTACACTCTGGCCTAGTTCAACAGCTTTTCTTGGCATGATCAGAGCACACAGCACCAAAGTTGCACCAAGGGAAGCTGTTGGCTCAGTCATAATTTGATCAGGGAAGGGTTAACAACATCCCTACTGCCAGCAATAAGTGGTCTTGTGTCACTTTTTTGTTTTAAGTTTTTTGGTCTCATATCATGGATGATTTTACAAGCAGACTCTGGTGCCATAAAAGGATGATCTTACAAAGGTATGCAGTGTCTCAAGGTGGTAAGGTGCTTTTCATGTCAGATACGAGCATGTCTGTTGCAAGACCACCCATTCAACCTGTTCAAGACTTTATTTCTTCAATATGCATTGCCAGAACCGTAATGTAAGACCACTTGTCCTATCAGACCACCACTGGCTAACAAAAGAAGAGGTCTTAAACATGTTACATATTAATATAAAGTACACCTGTATAATCATGAGTATGTCAGTCAGTGTTAACAAGCGATCAGGAATCCTTTTGATCAACACATCAAATTGGAGGTAGGGGCGCCACCAGATTCTAAGAATGCTGCAGTCAGGTCAGAATATGTACCCTAGATCAATATTGCAAAAATGACAACTGAGGTGTTTTTAACTTTTATCCATGAATGGTTTGCAGTACTTGATCAATAAGTATCAAAAGGAAGAATGTTCCACATTTTGTGACATCTGACATTTAATTTTAACGAAACAGCACTGGTCTGCTGCATCTGAATGAAACAACGCTAACCTAGATTCACGTAAATTAGCATGTCAGGTGCAGCTATAAATGCATGAAAACTTCCCATTTTTAAAACAGTCTCCTGTTCAATGTGTGCAAATAAACACTGCAGTTTTTGAAAGTGAATTCTTCTTTTATGCATTTTTTAACGAATTAACAGTGACAAACATAATTTGTGCCTCAATCTTTATAGTGATGATAAATTGATAGTTTATTTTGAAAGTTCAGAATATACCAAGCAAAGATATATTGCAATTGTCTCACATAATTACACATTTCTGTTTCTTCTGGTGCTCTGACTGATTAAAAACATGATCCTGATATAGTAAATTTACCCAGTCCCTTTCTGCCGGGGCTAGAGACAAGTGAACGTTTGCTTACAATTTGTATTTTTGGGGGCTGGGTAGGGGCACTTTCTTCTGTTTTCTTTTTAACAGTTTAACTGGACAGAGAAGTGCTATTACCACCAGGCCACTAGGTGGCTAATTAGCCTAGGTATTCATAAAAACATGCAGCAGGCCTGTGCACACAATTTCTTATTAATTCTTTCCACCCTAATGACTTTTTTTTCCCTGCAAATATATATCGTCTGCTAAATGTATTTTACTAATTTAGGGATTCTTTTTCAAAATTTTGGTTGAAGCCTGCATGGAAGATCATTCCCAATTATATGCCCACGGTCAACAACTTTCCTTGGTGCACTCTGGGCACACTGCACCCAGAGTGCACCACGGAAAGCTGTTGACTTGGTCTTCTATCAGGGTGGAATGAGTTAACCAAGGGAGTGAGCAATGCCTCAGCCAATGTTAACCTGCCAGGGCTGGATCACACACACAGATGAATGAGAGCTAATTATCACATGACCACTGTGGAATGGCATCATATTTAAGAACCTGCTCACACAGCAAAAACCACTTTGGTCCACTTTTTCTGCATGATTTCTCTTCACCTATACCATTATTCAAATTTACTATTTGTTACCTTTAAACTTTTTCAACTATTTTTTTTTTTTTACATGTTGAATCATATTCTTCATTTGCAGTAGAAACAAAACACAGGCAAAACAGACCTGTATTTCAGTTGCAGCTATTTCTCTTATGCGCTCCTGTGCCCTCTCCTCTCGTGCAGCTTTGGCCTTGTCCAAAAAGGCATCCTTCTTGGCAGCCTCCACTCTGCTGAACATTTTGCCTGTCTAAATACACAATTAACATACATACATACATGTCTTTGCACTTGCTCTTCTTTGAGAAACTATTGCATGACATAAATTTACATCTTGCACCTGCTCTTTGAGAAACTTAAAACCTGTTCACAATGGTAAACAAAATTTTTAAAAATATAATCAATATGCTGAAAATAGCCTGCAACACTATTTTGACAGTACATTGAAAATAGTCACTTCTATTTATTAGAAAAGACACGGGCCTGGTGCTTAAGCCTCAAGACTCTGTGATAACAACACACAATTACCCACATAACAAGAAAGGAGAAAGCAGCAGGACTTAGTAGAGACATAGTATGTTGTAGGCATAGCCCAAGATGCGAGCGTCAGCATTACAAAATATCAATCATAACGTCAGTGGATCAGGCAGTAGCACCTGGTCATTAGGTCCTTCTAGCAGCCATTTACTAAAGCAGTCTAGAGGGGCAAGGCCATAGAACAGCTGAGCGAAATTATCTGCTGTATGGCCTTTTTTTTTTTTTTTGGTTAGACAATGTTCCACAAATTTAAATATTATTCCCAAGATCTTTATATCACCATTCAACAAGTGCCGTAACCTGTGGCATGAGACATTGTGCCTACGGAGAGTGATTGTTGGACTCTCGCACATCACCAAATCTGAGGAGGCTTTGGCAACATGGTGTTTTATGAGGCCCTTGGCTTGGGGGATTATTGTGACTGGAAGATGTGATCTGGAGGGCACCGGGAAGCGACCTGGAGATGGCACAGTGTGCAGATATTAGTACAGTGTCAGATGCAACATGCACATCAAATACCACATACTTTTGAGTTACACTGTTAAGTTTTTCTATACCGCGGAGACCCATTACCAGAAGCATGTTTGCCAGGTCCACATTCCATCGAGGTGTTAATGATGCAAGTTGGTTAATCAATATCATTTATTACACTTTATCGATGTTTTCTGAACAGTTATGAATTAGAGACAAAATTTCCATACAGGCCAGTAAGTTTGAGACTTCAGTGTAGATAAAACTGCGAAAATTACCCATGATGCATAAAAACGCAATGACTGTGCCCATGTGTGCATGCGCAGTAGGGGTGACAAAGAAAATCAACTTCGTTGGCTGGATACTGAGTCCTCTTCTGATTGGATAATTTACTATTCTGTTATATCCTATATTCACGTGTTTATGGTAAGAGCTTGCTGACGCTCGCTACAAATACCTTCATGATCTGTACAAATGTGACTCCTGCAAATTTTTCTCCCTCCGAAATCATTAATTAGAGCCCATAAAAAGCCACAAGAAGAAGCTGTTTACTTTGAACAGTCAGAGGTGCAGTTCTGATGGACGAAAGTACTTTTCTCCAACAGTCACGAATCCATGGATCAAATTACCATCAGTCATTGCTGAAGCACCAGCCTGGCAAACCTTTACAAGACGTTTGAGATCCCTGCCCTGAAGACTGAAGGGAAGGGATTAGATAATCGGACCAACCAAGTAACCAAGTAAATTGAATGAATTTGTTTCTGAGCGATAATAGAAGAATCAAACAGCATAGAACGCCCATTTTAAGTCTGCGCTTTGCTTGGTACAATAAATGTCACTGTGCATTGCATGAACTTACTGCAACAAATCACTAAAGCGTTTGCCGTAGTCTGATTGCTATAGATGAACAATTTGCATTCGTATATGGCGAATAAATTCCATGTTTCGTCTTTCGAACTTTCTTCTTTTTTTCCCACATTAGTCATACGGAGTAAATGAATAATTTCCCTATTTGTTCTCACACAATTTTGAGAAACAAGAAAGAAACATTTGATGTAATGATTGTCTGAAAAAAATATAAGCATTTTCCGAACCGAATTGTGACATTATTTTTTTACTTGATTGACTGGCATTTTCAGGGTGGGAGGCGAACGAGGCGTCTGGAGGAATACACTGAAAGAAACCATTACAAACAGATCAAACCGAAAGCATCGGAAATTAAACCACATTTCAAAGATTTGACTTGATTTCGTTTTATTTTATTGAGGCAATCATGAAAACACAGAGTAAACTATAAAATAAGACTGTCTTCAGGGAAAATAAGTCTTTGTGCCGCCAAAATGTTTTAAAATTTTGTTCAACGACAAGCAAGTGTATTTTGAACACAATCGTTGAATTTGAAATTGTCCCTGCCAAGGCGGCATCTACAATTCTAGTTTTGAAATAGCGAGCATTAAGATCTTTTAAGTGTGCCTAATTAGCATAAATTAAAATTAACAATGCCAATCTTGGTTTTATTGAAAATTCCTATATCACAAACTGATAAATTGAAGATGATGTTAACACCTCTATCCAGAATACATTTTATGAAATTCAACATTTAAAATTTACGAAGAAGTGTGCTGTGTTAGTATAAATTCAAATTTTACAACTTTCACTTTAATTTTGTTGGATGCATCTATAACACAGACCCAAACAATCGATATTGTATTCATAACTTTACATGTAATACTTATGAAAATGAAAAATGCCTGTATAATCAAATCAGCATGTTTGCCCTGAAGAGTAAGATATTAGTGTAAAACATGCTTTTGTCCTCATTGAATACTGGAAGTATTTCGAACTTTAAATTTGAATACGGTATCTTAAAAAAATATGTAAAAGATACAAGTATAATATGATTCATCTGATGAAGGATGTAATCTTGAAGCATCAGAAGCATTTCACACTTAAAAACTTGAATATCATCAAAAGTTACATTCAGATAAAAGTTGAATATTTCCAAAAAGACTATGATAGATACAAGTGTAATATGGATCATCTGATGAAGGATATCATCTTGCATCATCAGAAGCATTTCTTATTTTAAAACTTAAATATCATAAAAAGTTACATTCAGATAAACTCACAAATCGAAAGTCTGTAAGGCATGATGATGATGATGTACAGCAATTAACTAATGCACAAAGCATTTACTTTTACTTACTAATGTATATTAGATCCGTTCCAGCTGTTTCGTGTTGGAACTAAGCCTCTTTAATCTTCATACTTTAACTAAAACCTCTTTGCAGATTTTGCCATACAATAATGTAATTGTTAAATGTAACCAAAATCTACTAACACAAGGAAGTTCTGACGACAAACAAATCTGAATGAAAAACTTTTTTTTAGGCATAAAATGCATAATGTCTAATTCCCTTTCATATTAATAAAATGAAATAAAGTGATTCACAAGAATATATATATATATATATATATATATATATATATATATATATATATATATATATATATATATATATATATATATATATATATATATATATATACGCATGACCGCTACAAGATTCGTGTCCATTACATCTGCCTTTTCAAACACACTTACACATATCGCATACAAAACAGTCATTGGTGAAGTAAAAACAGGTCGTCGCCGAAACAAAAATGTCTTCACTGTTCCTGACACTGGCAGGCCCACAAATAGTTGGGTTAACGGTGCCTTATTGTATATTCATATGTATGTATGTATGTATGTATGTATGTATGTATGTACGTACGTATGTATGTACGTATGTATGTATGTATGTATGTATGTATGTATGTATGTGTGTCTGTGTGTGTGCGTGCGTGCGTGCATCTGTGTATACTGTAAAAAAAAAAAAAGACAAAAAAACTGCATCGAGCGTGTAATACAACCACATCGTTTAAAGGACACTCTCTGGCAAAATATCTTGCGCATACAGTTACCGACTTTCCTTTATACGTACCCATATTTTATTGTCTGTATGTGATCACCCCGCCAGTATAGCGAGTTGTCTTGCTTTAAAATGCGTATTTAAGATATCTTGAACTAAATAAGATGCGTGTATCTGAAAATATATTTAAAGTATTTTTTTTTTTTTAGAATTATAGATACGAACAAATACAAAATAATTTAAAGATATCTTTAATTTATCGTAAAATATCTTTAATTCCGATAAAGATTTCAATCAAAGTTGTAAAACTGAAATTTATGCAAAATATGTGAATACACACAATTTTCAAAACTACTGTAGATGAGCGTGTCTTTCTGACTTTAATGAAAATTTTTTATTACAGCAGCATTTTGCATATAAACCAAATTCACAAAATATGAATTGGGAGTATCTTTAAAACTAATGTAGATGCAGGTGCCAATCCAACTCCTCTATGAATCGAAATTGTAGCATTTCAATTCAGGTAAATTAGCTGAATGCATGAAAGTTACATTTTAAAATTTTCAGTATCTCCAAGTCTGACACAGATAGAGGTGCCGTTCCAAGTTCAATTCATAACATTGTTCTATAGGTGCATCCAAAGAGCAATAAACCAAAGATGTAAATAATAGAAGTTATGTAAATAAGGAAAATATTTGAACTTTAAGTCTTGAATATCTACAAAACTATTAAAGACATGTATGTATGTATGTATGTATGTATGTATGTATGTATGTATGTATGTATGAATGTATGTATGTATGTATGTATGTATGTGTGCCAATTATTATAGATGGGAGTACTCTTTTCACCTCAGTTTATAGATTTGTGATTTGGTAAAGCAGCCGCACGAGAACCTGCATTCTATCTTTATACAGTGCACACACATTGGCAACTGGGAAATGCAAGGAAAATGCCATCTCCTTTTTCAAAAGTTACATTACGCTGCGTACGTAGCATAACAATCAGAAAATGGAAGGAAATGTGACATCTTTTCACAAAAAAACTCACATTTGATTGATCGTACTACAGAAAAGTAATAGATGTATGCTGTGTGCCTTAGGCAACAGTATGTCTAGAACTGGTAAGAAAGTAATGCAAGATGTCGATGGCGGCGCTACATGAACAAACAGCAGAGTCTTTTAGAGTGACCTGTCTTAAAAACATTCTCATTTAATCAAGGAGTCCAGAGAGCGCACTTGTGTCAGAAGGTTCCATAAAGTGACAGCAAATTTTTTTTTTTTTTTTTTTTTTTTTTTTTTTTTTAAGACGGTTCTACAAGTATATGAAGGTAAGTCGGAATGCCAATTTTGGTCGAATCGTGCTCTGGGGTTAAGGCCACGGTTGTCCTTGGGTATTGGAACATTCGAAAGAGCAGTGTACAAATAATTTGGAGTCAGTGTGTGAACTATTTTATATTTTATCATTTGTTTCGATTGCTTCCTTTCTTTCAGATAAAGTCTCCCTATAAGTTTCTTCGTACAACTTTGCGCCAGGGCTGGTTCTCATTGCTCCTGTCACGATACGAACTGCTGTCAGTCGTACTGTAGGCCTATACACTGAAATATGATTAAGTTCATGTTCAAATTCAAGATTGTTGCCATATAAAATATACGAACCAATGAAAGAGCTATAAATACAAATATTGTAAATTTGTACCATAAATACAAAAATTGTCAATTTACAGGTTGCACTTAATATAAAAATAGGTAAATATGTAGATTAGTGGCAGGGACAAGAGAAACCTACAAAGGCTTATGGGTGCCTACAACGATAAAGATTACAACACAATTATAACAGTATAAGTGCAAGAAAATATGGTAATGTACATGTACATAACAAATGTGGAATTTATAAGACTTTTTTCTATTGTCAATACATAAATGCATAGAAATTAATGTTGTGTACAATGTTTTAGATTATGTAAACTTCTCACTTGCTTGTAGAAAATATTTATATTTTCTTTTGAGGAATTATTTGTTGGGGATGTTTGTTAAAACTTTTGATATTCTGTTCCAAATTGAAGGTCCGTGGTATTTTATGCTCAATTTTTCCTTACTGATTTTATGTTTTTTTATGTGATATTTAAGTTTTTGTCTTGTGCCATGTGTATATATTCCATAGTTAAAAGCAAACAAATTACAAAAAATGGCCGATAACTTATTAAATTTTGTGTTTAAGCATGAATATGCCTGTGAGGTATATATTAATTTTTGGAAAAGGCATAAATTGATAGAGCTGAATAAAGGTAAACAATAGGCTTGAGGATGTAAGAAAGTTATTATTCTGATATACATATACATAAATATATATATATATATATATATATTATAAACGTTCTAGTTTTGTTAAATTTGATGGGTACGTAAATGACCATACAGTGTGTTGCAGTAAGTACAATTTGGTTAAGCAAATGTATAGTAGAGATTAACTGACGTTTGCTTGCATAGTTAGAGTCGTGCTTTCACCATAATCCCTACGACTTTTGCTATTTGATTAGCCATGTATTCTATGTGTTGCTTCCAGTTAAGGTTTTCGTCAATAATTATCCCTAGAAATTTTGATACATTAACTTGCTCTATTTTGTTCTCTTCAATCTAAATTTGAAATTGATCCTTATTTAATTTTGAAATACCAGAAAAATTGAATAACATACAATTGGTCTTTTGAAGTTAACAGAAAATTTTTTCACTTTGAACCTTTCTGATATTTTTGCATTTCATCATTTAATATTTCTTTAATATGCTTAGGACTTTTTCCTGAAGCGAGAAAAGTTGTATCATCTGCAAACAAAAGAGAAAATATTTTATTAGATACGGTATATAAATCACTGACATAGAGTAAAAACAATAATGGGCCTAAAATAGATCCTAGTGGTACGCCACGTTTCAAAGTTTGATTGGAAGAACATTTTCCATTATAGGTTTCACACTGATGTCTATTAAATAAGTAGTTTCTAAACCAAGTTAACGCAATACCTCTAATTCCATAATACTCTGATTTTCGTAACAAAATTTTGTGGTTTATGTTATCGAAAGCCTTAGATAGATCTAAATATATTCCGATTACAAACTGTTTGTTTTCAAGTCCGTTAGGCAGCTTCGAGCAAGTCACTAAAATTATATGAATCCACACAGTAATTGTTTCACACTATATTTCTGTGGTTATTAGTGAAAAAAGTTGTTAAAACAATCAGCGTGCATAAGAAGATAATCATGCTTTGATGGTACGATTTGTGATAGGGGATTACATCTGTATATTTCTACCCAGAGCCCCGGTGGTCTCATGAGATTAAGGACAGGCTCAGACAGCTCCAGGCAGTGAGCCGCAATGTTTAGAACTGCACTGGCACAAGATATACGTGTATATACAGTGGTCCCCGACTTGAAAGACCCTCTCACCATATGCCACAACCGGGATGCCACATCTCTTAAAAAGACCACTATTCCCAACCACACAGTGTAATTATTCCTGTTATATTGTTCCCTTCCACAGAGGACACTCATCTTAAAAGGCAACTATTGGGTTACATTTGGGTGGTCTTGTAAGAGACCTTTAAAACCAGACAGTTAATTTTACTATGCCATGGAGCAGGGAGCTGCCATCAATGGCAGCTCCCTGTATGGAGTAAGTTGCCCAGGAGACAGGTTCCAACAGCCCGAATTATGTGTGCAAAATGGCAAAATAAAGCATGAAGCTAGATAACAATAACCAGCTTGTACATGTTATGATAGAACTTAAAGGGGAATGTGTATTGTCGGAACGTTCAGCAAATTGACATTTGTTTACATGCCACAGGTGGGGCCCTCTTAGGGTTTTCGGATGGTTGGACTTTTTGTCCTTTTGAAAGGGATTATTCGATTATTTGTACTTCAAAATGTGGATTATTGGACTTTTCTTCTATTTCAAGATTAAAAGATTACTGAAAATTAAAAAATATTGTAAGATTTCTTGCAATTTTATAAAGGATTTTTTTTTTTTTTTTTTCGAGTCAAAACTTTTGGATTATTGTATTTTTAGGACTCCCCTAACAGGGCCCCACAGCTGTTGCCTGGAATACAAACCCATATATTGAACTGGGAATGGCACTTCTCTCTGTAATAGGCTTGAAGATATTTAACTTTAAAATATTCATGTGGCCCTAACTAGCATAAAGAATAAACGTTAGAACTTCAGTTTTGGGTTCATTGGATGCACCTACAGCACAAATCTATGATATGAAGTTGGAATGGCACATTTATCTTTGATAGTTTTGAAGATATTCAAATTTAAGTTTAAAATTCTTATGTGCCTCAACCATCATAACTTTAAATTTTGAAACATTTGCTTGTGGTTCATCGGATGCAGCTGCAGCACAAACCTATAATGAAGTTGGAATGGCGCCTCTATCTATGATAGTGTTAAAGATATTCAACTTTGAAGTTTTGAAATGTTAACAATGAGCAGATTTAAATTCTACAACTGCTGTTATTTGTCTAATAGATGCACAACCCCAGCAAATGTGCAAACAGAACCAACATTTGGACCTCTATGTTGAATGCTTTTGAAGTCAAAAGGGAATAAAATTTGCAAATTGTGTTAAACTGGCCTTAATTTGCATAGTCTTCAATCTGTTGACTCAGGTTAATGTACTATGTATGAATGATAATTTGACATCATTGCGAAACGGGTGCTATATCCATGCCAAATTCCAGTTTCTGGTTCAGGTGGTGTATGAGCTTCAGCTGACACAAAAGTAAAGTACAAACAGAGAGAGAGAGAGAGAGAGAGAGAGAGAGAGAGAGAGAGAGAGAGAGAGAGAGAGAGAGAGAGAGAGAGAGAGAGAGAGAGAGAGAGAGAGAGAGAGAGAGAGAGAGAGAGAGAGAGATGAATGCTACATCTTCTGTTTAAAAATTTATCAAGAAGTCCACATAAAAGGTTCTGTGAAGCCTTTTTTTGACCTTTGACCTCAATTAATGCATATATTTATAAACATATGTCCATCTTGTCACACAGACGTGAGACTAGCGATGCGATACAACGTCCCCAGAGGGCGCTAGAGATAAGAAGCAAGCTACATTGCATACGGAGTAAATGCATATTTCTTAACTTTACATTGAACATTCATAAATGGGTATATTAACTAAAAACATAACATTTACAGCTCGGGTTGGATGTTATAAGATGCAAGGATATCCACAGAAATTATTACGCGAACTTTCACGAATAGCTGAATCGCAGGTATATCTATGCGGACCTGTTTCACAACAGGAAGCACATGGCGCTTGAAGCCTTGATTTCAAAATTGCGTCTGCTGTCTGGCAAATTTTGAAGTTATCATCGCATTTGATGTCGCAGATTAACTATCCACGATGTCGAGAATTATTGTAAAAAATTTACCGAAAGGGGTAAGTTACCATTTGACGTAGGGATGTATGTAGATTATGTTTTGAGTTATTGCGAAGTGCAAGATGGCCAAGAAATGGTTGATCTGCTGTGCACATTTGCCAATTTGCGCGATCGAGAGATCGCGCAGCGCATGCTATGGATCTACGGTTCGCGCACACATCGATGGATAGCGCAACAATCCATGGATGGCGCAGTGCGTTCTTCTGATGGGGATACGATACTGTACTGTACTGTACTGGCACAGTGCAAAGGTGGCCACACGCATGATATAGATTATAGTACAGCAATATTGTCAATACAATGTAGAGGAATAAGCTTTATTCAATTATTGAGACCACAGGGGCAACCAGCAGAATGGTTGCCATGATACCCTGATTCCTGGTCAATACGAACCCATTCATACTGACCGGCAAAGTCACTGTCAACCAAAAATGATGATTAGGGTTAGAAAGATACAAACAAAAATTGGCGCCCCTGCCCCCCTCCCCCCCCCCCCCCCCCCCCCGCTGGTTTCCTGTTTTAAACACCTTCTGCTGCCGGACGAATATAATCTGTATACCAAAAGATTCATCACAATCCTCTCTTTCAATCTCTGTCTACTATTGAGTAGTCGAACGTATTTTAGCCCACTTGGGCCACTTTATTCCAAGCAAAGCGTCTTGATTCCAAATGAGCCACTCTTCGTTGAACGGATGTGATCCCCGCATATGGAGTAAATTTCTCCTTCGCTTTAATTGGCCGCCGGTGAATAAATTTGTATTTTTGTTTACTTTATGATTTTATTACGGATGTGTTCTCAATTTAGTGATAAAAGTAAAACTGGTAAGTGAACGAAAATACACATTTATTCACTGGCGGCCCATCAGAACGAAGAAGAAATTTGAGTCTGTACGCAGGGGTCACTTCTGTTCAACGAAGAGTGGCTCATTTGGAATCAAGATGCTTTGCGAAGAATAAAGTGGGCTAAAATACCTCCGACAACTCAATTATTAGGCTCGTCTGGCAGCAGAAGGTGTTTAAAACAGGAAAACAGCGTGGGGGGAGTGGAGGGCGCCGATTTTTGTTTCCTCCCTTAGTTCTAACCCCAATCAGTATTTTCGGTGGACAGTGACTTTGCTGGTCAGTACGAATGGGTTCGTATTGACCAGGAATCGGGATATGATGACAACCATTCTGCTGGTTGCCCCTGTGATTGATACATGGTCAGTATGGTTCAGCATACAAATAATATAAATGCATGGTTTCACGATGGACAGAGAAAAATAACTAAATATACTAGAACATATTTACATAACAAAGAGCCACACCTGTTTGTGGCAGCCAAGATGTAACATAGTATTAGGTTGTTTGTGGCAGCCAAGATGTAATATAATAGGATGCCTCTATTTTCACATTACAGTGAAAATAGACCAGCAGTCTATTTTCACGGTGTCATGACAACCGACTGGTTGTCTATTTTCGCAGCAGACAGACTGTCTCTTTGCATGCTACAGGTTATAAATGAATTGACTTGAGTCTTTAATGGTTATCCCCTAAGTAGTCCAGTGGCAGTACACCATGAATGGCATGATTCACAGGTACATGTACCGGGCCTATGTGAATTTTATTTAAATAAAACAGAATGACGGTATTTCGCCCCAACAGCAGTGACCACAAATTACAGAGCATTGGTAAGCTTTCAAAGTGTTGTTCGCCAATGTATTTATTGAAACTATCCATGACACCTTTCTCCATTTCACTTCGCATATTTAAACACAACCACAAATACGTATGCATATGCTGAACTTGTCGAGTGGAATGAGGTCATTGAAAGTGGACCCAAAATATGTCACAGTGACCTAGTTACATCTGATTGGCTGAAACCCACTGTGAAAATAGAATTCTTGCTAAAATCATGGTACCGTGAAAATAGCCAGCTGGTCTATTTTAACAGTACGGTGAAAATAGTCAGTCCAAATATAATGTTAGGTTGTTTTACACATCTCAAATGCTGAGTTTATAAATGACAATGTTTGTCTTATGATATAATGCTCACCCTGTGAACCAGTCAATAAAAAATTGAGTTTCTCATCCTTAGATAGATTTATGTTGTCATAATTTTGTAATTTTACATTCAGGTCATTCCTTGTTTCATTGTACAGATAACAGCTGAGTAAGAAATGTGCTTTATCCTTTATGTGATGATTGATACAGTTTGTGCATATTCTATTCTGAGGATCAGTTTTGGTGTAGTGTCCAGTCTCTGTTTTCAGATCTTGCACTTATTCAAAGTTTTGTCAAATTTTTATGCTTGTTGAGCCTAAGATTCATATTTAAATATTCTTCTCTGCAGAAGAAGGTCGTGACTTTACAATATGTTCTCAGTTAATTGTTACCTCCATTTTCACCTTGGAATGTACTTCAGCCAGTAGAATCCATAGTTACAGTGCAGCTTGTCCAGCAAAGTTTGTATACACCTTTCAATGTTAGTACCACCCATGTTATTCCAAAACAAGTGCATTTCAAAAGTATTGAATATCCTCTTCAGATGTTGCAACCAACAGAGATTATTAGTATGCATTAGTGTATAGTTTTCTCTCAAACAGTTGGCAATAAGGCTATCATGGCTGTGATTGTGTAAATTAGCCCAGTACTTGACAATGCTACACAGTCCATACATCAAAACTGGAAAACTTCGCAGTTTGCCTTTAACAGCAGCTGTTGGTGATTTCCTATGAATGCCCAAGATAAAGCGACAGAATTTAACATGTATTTGCTCAATAGGGAGGTTGTCACATTTTGTAATAAAGTTATTGGTGTTAAGGCCCTGTGTAGAAGGGGGCCCAAATCTCACATTCATATGTGGCTATATAGGTAAAACTAGAGAATCAAAGAGTTTTAGAGCTACATCAGTGTCCCCCTCAATCGGACAGTGTCTCAATTTGAACAGAATTTTTGAGGACTTTTCTTTCAGTTTGTTGACTGTTGCAATAAAATTACCAGAAGGGGTACATTTAATGCCCAGGTAGGAGTAATTATTAGTGATTTCCAATTTGTGACCGTTGTAGTAGAATTTATATTTTTTAATTTGCTGACCTCCCTTGTTGAATATCATTATTTTAGTTTTGTTTAGGTTAACAGTGAGCCAGAAATGTGGCCACAAACTTGGACCGGTCTCTGAAGTATCTTGGATAATGTATCAAAATATTAGCTTATACAGGTAAATACATTACCCAAGATACTTCAGAGACCAGTCAAAGTTTGTGGCCACATTTCTGGCCACTGTGGCCACATTTTAAAAAAAGATCTAAACCAAAGTTTCTGCAAGAGTCTGCTCTTCTGGAGGGGCTTTGTCCATGACTCTTAGTGCATGCTGTGTGTTTAACTCCGTGATTTTTACCCCAAGAACTGTGTGTATTTATTTTGTATAGAAGCACCCTAGTGATCCAAAAGGCCCAGTATATCCTCACACCCCTATTTATTCCCTTTATTCCGTTACCGTCTCGTTTTTAAAACAGCCACAGAAAAGCTGGTGACACTTAACTCGCCACTCAACAGGTAACACTCACTGAAGTCCATGGAAAGCACAGTGAAAATATGAACATGGTGTGTGTCATAGGTCCTACTGTTCATCAATTTAAAGAATGTGCAGCCGGATCCATCAATGTGTGCGTGAACCATAGATCCACACAATGTGCAGCGTGATCCATCAAGAGCACAGATACGCAGATCGCACACAACATGCCAACCGTGTCTGTGGCACAGGTGCTCGTAACGTTCAGTCAGTCAATCATTCCTGGTAATATATAGTTGATGTATCTATTATCAATATGTTCCTGTTGTCAATAGGGTGGGCAAAAACACTGTTATTTTCACTTGCTAATCTATCTTTATATGTAATGAGTTGCCTGTCTGTTAACTGTGAAATTTTATGCAGCAATGTCTAGCTCCGTTCCCTGGCATCTCAGTTACGAGAGTAATTGCCAGTAAAGGCATTTTGGGGCTCTTCACACTAAGCAAAACGCACATTTTTCAGAGAACTCAAACATTTTATATTTTAACAATCACCGTGATCCTAGCCTTTTGGGGTTTTTTTCATAAACTGATTTCATGTTTACTTATACCCAAAAATGTTTGCCCTGCTGACCCACTCTGAACTTCATCTGTGTGGAGTTTTCATTTGCTATATCGAGGATAAGAACATTGTTTTACAAGCTTATTGCCATAATTGAAGTGACATGTCTTGCACAGACTACCTGCATTCGTCAAGGAAAAGACAACTTTGTTTAAGTTTTACCATGGAAGTACAGCTAAGAACTTGAGGTCTCTGATTTATAACAATAAGTTTTCTATCCATGGTCAGTGACGCACTGAGCTGCACTTTTACAAACCACACGGCTTAGCCTGTCGATAACTGGTACACCGTGCATACATGGTGTGTGTGTGTGTAGGGGGGGGGGGGTCGGGAGGGAGGGAGGGGAGGCAGTAGAGAGAGTAAACCTGGAACATCTGTATGTACAATGGCCCACAGAGGGCCTTATCTGCAATAAAGTATTGTGTATTCATCTGTGCAATCAATGCTTCATGCCAATAAGATTAGAGAGGGTGGGCCTACAACCACGTTGTCAGACGGAGCTTCTACAAAGAAAGGTTTGAAACGAAGCTTACATCTGGACCACTGTCTCACTTCAATGTGACATGATTTTTCCATTTCTGTATATATCAACAAGCTGCAACTCACCAGTTTATTTCAAAACTATTTATACAGGTATATCACACTGATAATCCATTGAAATCCACATATATCCATGGCAACATGCCTGTAATCGTGGCAAATGTACCACAAAAACCATTTCCCGCAAAAAGTCTGATATTCCAGTGACAAATTCAAGCGGGTATCCCATCCTGAATCAAGTTCGTTCTGTGGTATTAGCTGTATGACAACTGATCTCAGTAGTAGCCCTGCTGCTCTCTGATAGGCTGAAAGTCTGTGTAGCCAGTGAGAGAGCAGTGGGCTACCAGTCTGTGTCTGGTCAAAATATGGCTGCAAAAAAACTTTGATGGATAGGAGAAGCACTGGCAGAATCAAGTTTGGTCAGCAGGGCGCGAAAATTCGTATGTCTGATTGTCCAGGACAAGTTGATTTTACCGTCGGACAAGTACCTTTTCTTCAGCACTTGTCGTGGGGGACAACCTAAAATTTTCTGTGCAGAAGATTTAATCACCTGCCATGAAATCGGTCTGCCCTCGAGCCATGCATGTTTACAAATTTTTTTTCCGCTGGGAGCTCTATCCCGCACACTTTCATGACACAGTCACAAGTTGCGGTTGTTTCCAAGGCTGGCAAGGAGGCGGCAGAAGGTGACGATAATCTGTTGTGATAACAGTGTTTGAAGTTGGAGCGTTGCGTGCATGCTGAAGAACCATGGGGGGTCTAATCACTAAAAAAATCCAGAGCTTTCGTGGCACGTGCGTGGGGCGCCGATAGGTGATAATAATCGCTTATTGATAAACATGCCAAGTGTAAACAATTACTTGGTCAGCAGTTGTATTCATCAGAACTTCATTTCTGTCAACACAAGCAGATATTTTCATTCTCGTACATACCATTACAATATTAAAGGTACCGGCAGTAATTGGCTTGCTGAGCGGGGTCACACTACTCACCGTCAGTGTGATCTGCCCCAACAATGTCAAAGCAGTGTCAAAAAATAATAAAATTGGCATGGCGAATTCATCTGCAAATTAACATCAAATGCTATTTATCGGTGGGTTCTAACAGTGTTGGAAAAAATAGGTGCCATGAGATGACTTCCCGGGCTCAGCACACAACTGCCAGTCACACGCAAGTGACAGCGTGGAGTGGATCTGTGGTGAAGTGATGCAATCTCATGGACCGATTTGGAACACATTCAGCAATTCCCACTATCCCCTACCTTTGCGTATTTGCCTGTGACTCCAAATAACTTTTCCAATAAACACTGGAATCTTTATTTTCGCATGCTGCAATATAAACAAAGCTTCCCGTTTGTGTGTTCTCTCCGTAAATTACGGCATATTCACACAAGTTCACTGGGCAGAAGCCATGATGAAAACACTGTAACACGAGCCGTGATTGGCTCATTTTTCCATGTGACTCAATTGACCAATTGGGTGATACGTTGTTGGTCAGACCACATGGCCAAAGCAGCTGTTTGTGTACAGTTGCAGGAAAGATGTTGATGGTGCGCACCGTCGATTTTTGATTTGAAATATTAAAATTTCCGTTTGAATTTGATTTAAGAACACCGTTTATTGCGAGGAACTTGCCAATACTGTATACGCAAATTTACAATGATGTACCGATAGCATTCAGGGTAGGCACGCAAATGATATGCATCCCATCACTGCATCAGACACAGCGAGAAAGGATCCTGAAACCAATGCAACTGTTTAATCGTTATCTAAGTTTGACTGGGATACAGACTCCTGTAGTCCCAGAAATTACAATGTATTTTTCATCGTTAGTCACCCCATGCAAATAGCTTACTTTTCAATTTGTATTTTTAATATTTTGCCAGTTTCACTGTCGAACAGTTGCATCTAGAATCATTGTAAAATTTGACATTTTTTGCGAATCTGCAAGCGACAATAAGCTGCAAATACATTGTAGGGTAAATGGTTTGGCTAGGCCTTAGCATTGTGAGAAAAAACGATGCTTATAGAAGTTTTATCAGGACAAGTGGATTTTGCATACAGGCAAGTGGCTTTTGAAATCTACTTGCCCTGCGGACAAGTGATTTTTAAAAGAATTGTCGAGCTCTGGTCTTCTGTTTCACAGTTTGTGGTAATGAACAAAGGATAAAAACGCGAGTGGATGAAAGAAAATGGTCTGATTGACAGTGGAGAACAGTTGATACTTTTAAACACTATAATTTCAAAGGACAGAAAAAAAAGGAAAATTTTATACTATGCTCCCTGTGCAGTTAATGTAAAATTATGACACCATATATGAAAATTGTATGCCAAAAAAATTGGTGCTAAAATGGCGCTTTTTCTTGTATTTTGTTTACCTTGCCCAGTGTAATCATCCCATGTTTAATAATCCCACTTCTAAAGATACTTGATCACATAAGCGTATACAATATAGATATACTTCACTTTACATATTGTCCCATTTAGACTACTACAAGGGAACATGTGGCAAATGGGGCTTTCCCCCCCCCCCCCCCCCCCCCGAGGAGGACTTGATGTCTGCTACTGTAGCAGCATAGTCTTGCAACCCACCTCTTAGTCCATCAATACTGTGAATTGCATGATAGTTTGGGAGAATATATCTAAGCTGTCTTGTTCAAGCTATAAATGGACTCGTTAAAGATGTCATACGATGGAAACTCAGATGGTTAATTGCTGTAAATGGACCTTTTTTGCTTTTTAACCTCAACACATAAAGTGTCAGAAGGCAGGGCTCAAAAGTAATGGTTGCCCTATTGCCCAGGGCAACCAGATCGTGAAAATAATCCATTCAGGGCAAGTAGATTTTTTGATGCACTTGCCTAGGATTAAAGTGGAAAAAATCAAAAAAATCAAGCTATGTCAAATAATTAAATGCATGGGAGGTCGGGGCAAGTGCCAGGAAAAGTTAGTGTTGATTGTGGAAGGTATTGTCATCCCCCTGCATCGTTAGACTGTCTGACCACCCAGCAAAAAAATGTGAAGAAATGTTCACAACAGGATTGCAAATTTTTTTGTCTGATGTTTACTTCATCTATATGTGAGCTTGTTGAAAACTCAGCTCCTTCTAATCACTTTTGAATTTTTATGAATAAGTGAAAGTATGTATTTGGAGGCTGTCAGAGTGGAACCTAAGGTGATGTTGTGACGGCACTGAATATCTTTTGAAGGTTTATCCATAGTCTCCCTTAATAGTTTCAATATTTTTTGTCAGAGATATACCTTATGATGGACCAGAAGCCCACTGAAAACCATTTTTCCGTAATTATTTTTGTGATTTTTATGAGTGTACATGTTTTTAACATTTTTCAGATGAAAGAGGAGAGGCTGACCAAATTGTTCTCACAACAGGGACATATCACGGACTGTTCTATGAAGTATACCAAAGATGGGGTGTTCAGAAAGTTTGCCTTCATTGGGTACCAGGCAGAAGAAGAGGCACTGAGAGCAGTTAAACACTTCAATAAATCATTTATTGATACCTCCAAGATACAGGTAATCCTTCCCCAACCTCCTGTACACTTGTCTGGAAAGCAGACCTTCGACCTCCAGCCTACGTAAACATCAGAACATAAAAAACAGGGTCTGCTTTGCAGGCAACCTTTGCCCCTGCATTAACCCTTCCCCTGGATTAATGATGAGCCAACATCGTGGACTGTACATGGATCAGGCACTTGTCACAACCACTGCCAAAGAATCGAAAACTGTTAACCTAAAACCTAATATTTTAATAGGTCACATCTACATTTGGGATTGAGACACGTACATGTACTTCATTCATGAAAAAGTTTAAGTTTAATCATTTTAACATGACATTTGACTGAGTTTGCATCATACACAGTGTTTTCTGTAGCTAAGAATATAAGAGAGCTTTACCCTGCCTTTTTCTTTTGCTCCCTGCCCTTTTTCTTTTGCTTCCTTTCTCTTTCTCTGATAGAAACATCATGCCTTGATGAACTGGAGCAGTGTCTTCATTTTTGAGGACATAGAGTATGAACTAAACTCAGAAGAGATGTATAAAGCAATTGAGTCACCTTAATTTGGACTTTGTGGAGCATTGCTTTTAAAATGTGCCCTCTTGGCTTTTTGTATAAGCTCACTTTTGAGTGTCCTTATGTTGTCCCTACCCACATTAACAAGTTCCCGTTTTAGACTAAACTGCCCTGCCCTGGTAAAAATTGCATAGACCAATAATATTACATGCGGCAGCAACCTGGAGTGTGTTTTTCATGTCAATTTTTCACAATAACAAGCATCTGTATTGTCTGTTAAACATAGCAGACTAAGCGCAGTGTTTTTAGCTCAGCTGACTTGTTAGTAGCTGAGCTTATCTTATTGTCCTTCGTCTGTCGTCAACAATTGACTTCTTCTCCAAAACCGTTTGCCAGGTTTACTTCAAACATGGTGGCAATGTACCTTGGGTGTGTCTCTACCAACTTTGTTTAAATGGTCACCTTTCAATGATTTTTTTCTGTTCTTTTTTGGGCAGCAAATCTTCAAAAATCTGTAAGAATCTTCTCTGAAAACCGCTGACCCGATTCTTTGATATCACACACAAACACTCCTAGAGACTTCTAGTTCTTAATTTGTTCACCAGGAAATGCTGCAAATTTTTTAGGATTTTTTTTGTGCGCTTCTGTTATATTTGACTCTTCTCCAGAACCATCCCTCAGATTAAGCTGAAACTTGGTGGATATGTTCTTTGTGGAAGGGTCAAACAAAGGTGTTGGCTAAGTGGTACTGCTGCGGATTCCTGGTTTTTAACAATTTTTTTCAATTCGGGTACTTATCGGTAAATGCACATTTTCTATAGATTACTTTGTAAGTCCATGGGCATTCTAATGCTAATTCACATTTTCGACTTCTGTAAAACCATCAACCACTGGTGGGTCTCTACCAGATTTGTTCAGGTGGTCATGATTCATTGATTTTTGGATTTTTTATGAATTTCTTTGTTCTTTTTTTGGCAGATCGTAAAAAATCGCAGGGGTATATGTACATGTCAGCTGAGCAGAGGACTATCACAATCCTCATGTTTTTACACTGCACTGGAACTTGAGTCTGTTCAGCAGGCAACAATCTCAAGCACCAGATTAACCACTGATGCCAGAGCTAGTTTTTATGTGTATTTGATGACTCTCTGTGGAAATCTGATTGCCGTAGGTCTTACTTTTGTATCAAGTGCTAAAGAACCAAAGGATGTCATGAAACTTGTGAGGACAAAGAAATTAGAGAAATTTGAACATGTTGACTTTTGAGTATAGATTTGAAAATTTAAATGAAGATAGCACTTTCGTCTTGGTAATTTGAAAGATAGCATGGACCTGATTCAGATTGTGGCATGCATGTCAAATGATTGCATCTTATACAGGAAATCGATATACCCAGGTGAATCCATTATTAAATGTCAAGGTACTATGGGCAATATTTGCAATGTTTTCTTAATTGTGTATGGAGGAGAGGGGGAGTTTAAAAGGTCTTAACTCTTACCATTGGTGGAAAATAAATAAATGAGAATAAATATAACCACATGGTTGGTTTGTTTGCCTATGGACTTTGTTTTTATATTTTAAAGGTGGAGATTGCTAAAGGCTTTGGTGATAAAGATAAACCCAGAGCATGGAGTAAATATTCTAGTGAAAGTTCGGCATACCAGAAGAAACTGATAAAAACAAAGGAGTCGGCAGACAAGGAAAGTAAAGATGCTCCAAAGGTGTGTTTTGCAAGTCGGTCTATTAGCTGTCATTTTTCAGTAGAAATATTTTTGCTGCAAAATTTTTGAGCAGAATTGCAAATGTTTCTAACATTGTCTGATACATGTATGTATTAAATATTCATAATTGCTATTATGTATTTCTGTAATACATGTATAATTGATTATTTCTAGTTAGCTTTATGGCACAAAAATTTAATGTAATGTTTCTCGGGCACTGTTGAAATAGTTTGTTTTTGTTTTTAATGGGGAAAGGATTTTTTTTTTTTTTTGTTTGTTTCATAGTTTTTGTTTTTTGGAACATGTGTATCACGATTTTTCAGCATATACTGCTTCTCCCACTATATACTTGTTATCAGCATTGGTGGAAAGCTTAGCAGTAATAGTAAGAAAATATTCTCTTTTGTCAGAAAAATGAGTTTTGTGATGGGATAAATGAGACATGAGGGAGGGCTTGAGAAACTAAATATTCTTTGTTTTTTTCAGCTTTAGGTGCAGATTCATTAAGAGTAAATAATATCAGTATGTGGTGAACATCATTAGAAAAAAATGACTGTTCGGACTTTCCTGAGGCTGACCAATTTCATGAAAATATGAACAAGATCCTGAGCTTGCAGGCCTGTACTGAAAGACATCATGCATGATTCCTTCTTTTTTATAGGACAAAAAGTCAGAGAAAGTACAAGAGAGGGAGAAAAAGGTTGATGAACTTCTGCTCGGTGAGGTGAGTCTAATTGGAAACGCATTTTTGTGATAACAAGTTGTAGGTAGACCCACTCATAATAATAATAATGATGATAATAATAATAATAATAATAATAATAATAATAATAATAATAAATTAACGTAAATAGGACTTGCATCTATCCACCAGGCCTGTCATAAAAGTTTTATGTGCTCTGTATTTCACATGAAAAAGAAATTCAAATCGAGTCAATTTCAATTAATTTGTTGTGTTTAAAAGTCTGTACTGTGGTACTCTGTTAGGATGAAGTCGTATGATGTCACATTTTATTAAAACTTACATGGTGAAAACTAAATAATTCTTCATCAAAAATGATGATACTTGTGTGTGGGTTGATTAGGTTCGGCTATAAATTATATTTTTATTTTCATTGCTGAACCAACAAAAAATTATTTGATGGAAGATTATTTCTTTTGGGTACATTGTGTGTGTGCCCACTGTCATCAACATTTAGCTTCTTTTAATGTTGATATAATTACTACTCCTGCACCAATAAATATGCCAAGCTGGCATTGTCCTGTGTATGTTTGCACTTTTATTTATTTATTTTTTTTTTGTTGCTTTTGTTTTGCTTTTTTTTTGCTTTTTTTGTCCAGGCAGTAACTTTTGATTTTTGACACATTAACATAAAACTTGACACATGCAAGTGATGGAACCAAATGATCTGTAATGTTGTAAGAGGAGGTAACTAACACAGTTATCTGGGTCAAAGGCAGTGATAGATCCTTGCATTTGGGTGTCTTGGCTAGTGATCACCAGGTGGCAGCACCTTACAGTCCAATAATCACCAGCCCGTCATGGCTAACATTAGTGCCACAAGTTAATGCTGACAGCAGATGTCTATAAAGCACATTGCCATCCTTGGGCTGAAAGATCTCGAGGGAGCCTTGGTGAGTGCTCGGTAACCAAGGACATGGTGTAACTGTAAGTGGCAATGAGTTGTTCAGATGGCTTTCAGAGCCAGGCACTGTCACAAGGCCCTTGTAAGCCATACCAGTGATTTTTGGATTTTTTTATGAATTTTTTTGTTCTTTTTTGGACAAACCTTAAAAAATCTTCTCCGAAACCACTCGCTCAAATGCATTGATATCACACAGCAACATTCCTAGGGACTCATAGTTCTTAATTTGTTCACCAGGTGGCTTTGTTTTTTTTTTTTTTTAAATTTTTAAATGATCTTTTTGTCTGTTTTTTGCTATTTTCAACTTCTCCAGAAACGTCCTTGAGATTATGCTGAAATGTGGTGAATATATTCCTAGTGAAAAGGTCAAACAAAGTTGTTCACCAGCTGGCACTGCTCAGAATTTTTTTTATTTTTAGTGATTTCTTTCAATTGGGGTATTATCTGTAAATGGACCTTTCCTTTTGATTACTGTGTCAAACTTTGTAAGCATGTACCTTTGATAAGTGTTAAGGTCTACCTGTTTTTTCCTATCTCAAGCTCACAGAAACATAAGTACTATGAATCTCTAGGTCAGCTGAGCAAGGGCTGTTCACACAGTCCTCGTGTTATGTGGATAGCACAGGTACCAGATGGTAAGCTGCAGACCTGGGTTCATGAAAAATCATCCATGAGGAATCAGTTCTGCTGTGCACTGAATTCCCTGTTTGCATAAGCAAAGGTTCTTTTGATTCCAGCTGAAAGATGATCCAGAGTTTCAAGAATTTTTGGAAGCCCATAAGAATAGAAGCACAAAGGCCACATGGAGCAATGATGCAACAGCATCATCACAATCCAATGTCGTGCTAGGGAAAGGCAAAATGGTAAAACAGGATGTGGAGTTTGATGATGAAGATGATGATGACTCAGACTCGGGAATGGAAGAAGTGGCACTAGAATCAGGTCAGTGTATGCTGGTAAATGAGCCTACAGGCGATATGGTTGTAAAGGTAAAAAGGTGAATTCAAGGTTTTTCAAAAGCCAAATTTATTTTCATATTTCGTTGTTGGTACCATACAATATTAGAGCAAATGAGACAGGGCAAGGGCCTCAGTGACTCGAGGTACAAAGAGCTATAAAAAAAAAAAAAACAAAAAACAAAAAAACCCCCATACAATATTAGGTTTTATCTCATTGTCAGTTCTTTTTTAGTGTTGAGCAATCACATCCCTGGTCTATAGCGTGAGGCATATAAGTGATCAGTTTTTCAAATTACTTTCACTGTGAAAAAAAAAATAAGAAAACTGTTCTATCTAGTTTATATATCTATGAAGGTGCTAATGTTAAGCAAAACTGGACACTATTTAATGGTTGTCTTCATTTCTGTGGATTGATTGTGATATATTGTGTGTAATAACTGCCAGTTGTTGATATGTGTTGCTGGTTCTAGTTTTAGGCTAAATCAGTAGACTTTGTGTGTATTATATGTTGTCTTGCTTCTTACAGACAAAGAAGAAGATACAGAGTTGGTCAGTTCAAAAACAGCAGCCAAAAAAGACCTTTCAGATCTGGAGGTATCTTTTGCTACTTTTTTAGGGGATGTTTATTTTGTTTGTTAAGAATGCCTTTCAAAAACACCTGAAAGTGATGTAAACATTCCACACTAATGACAATGTGATATACACATCATACTATATTGTAAAGAGAGAGCTATCTCCACGATTCAAGTCATGCTGTGTGCATGATGGTTGTATAACCATTAGAGACAATAGAAGGAGCCTCCAAATATACATTTATGTTTAGTTCTGGGAAACGACCAGGACAAAGATGACAATTTTTTTGTTGTTTGGCATTTTAATCTTGAAACTAAATACATGTACTATAAAAGCATATCAGCAGTTCTTTCTTTAGGGACTTGTTCACCTGCAATAGGTAAGCAAGCCATTGAAGACAGCCTCCAAGGGTGGTTTGTGATCACGATTCACAGAAAATTTAAATGTACTTTCATGGCTAAATCCAAAACATAAAAATTACAATTATGTGAATAAAAACCTTTAATCACGAATCATGTTAAATAATCTTTGATTTCACAGTGAGTGCACGAGAAATAAATATAGAATAATGAATCACGCAAATACTTACAATCAGATAATCACGAATCAGGCTAAAATAATCTTCGATTTCACAGTTCACGAGAAATAAATATAGATGATAACGTATCACGCAAATACCCCTTGGAGCACCTCATTGAAAGGCCTTGTCTTTGAAGTTTCTCCAAACGCCAGGTCTCTCTGTGCCTTTTCTGTCCCACTGCAAACACAGCTGGGGAAAAGATGACAGATTTTGTGGTATTTCAATTAGTAGACTAGATACTACAAAAGTGTATTAATTATTCTTTGTTCAGGGACTCGTTCTCATATATAATGAAGCAAGTGACTGTTTTAAGGAAAGAGTATAGATCAATGCAATGTTTTATTTCTCCAGTATTTGAAAACTAAGGTGACAAAAGCCAGTCACCTGTCAGATTCCAGTGATGCAGAGGAAAGCAGTAGTGATGAAGAGGAGGAGGAGGAGGGAGAAAAAGTAGAGGAGGAGACACCAGCCAGGAAGAAAACCGACCAAAAGCCAGGAGATTCTGAGCCACCACAGGTACAATGAAAAATGTTCTAACAGCCTTATAGGAGCTTTTGTTTGTCAAGTTATGAAAATGTAGCGTAATAAGTTTTAAAGAAGAAAAAAAACACAGCAGAGTAATTCCAACCCCCCCCCCCCCCCCCCGAAAAAAAAATGACGGAAAAAACCCTGCTTTCTTGAAATTCAAAACCCAAAGGGTTAGTTTTTATGTACAGTTACAGTAACTTTTGTGTTGTTAAATTTAACGTGTCCATTCTTGCATAGAGTTGGAGTCTTCAGCTTTCCTTGCTGTAGATTGGGTTGAGGTGATTTTACGATGCCCGTGAAAGTTTTTGGCCCGTGGTATTGTCCACCTTTTAGGTCATGTCTACTATTTTAATCATGTTTTCTGTTGCTGAGAAATGTCAGTAAAAAAAGGCCTCACAGCAGAGGACATTTGACGTGTGGCTAGTTTAAGGGTGAAAGATTGAGAATTGTAAAGATCATGACAAAGTTGAAGTTGTAGCTGTCATTGATTCATCTTGCGTTTGTGATTGTACCTTGATTCTGTTTGTGTTTGTAATTACAACTTTCTTTATTGTTATGGCAGGTGGGCCCAAGTGCTGCTCAGCATGTGATAAAAATGAAGGGTCTGCCAACCAATGTCAAAGAGGTAAGAGCATAATACAGTCAATACATCCTTAATGGTGACCAAATTATGGTCTGACTCTCAAAACAGGTGCTTTCCTAGGAGGTTTAAATAACATGAAAAAGATAAGGCAAAGACTTCGAAGGTGATCTTTCAAGGCAGGCAGTTTTTCAAAACAGGGACCACAGTACAGTGATGCCCTCTATTCAAGGTCACAAAGGTGCCAGACAAAATTCATGTGGTAGGTAGTCTTTATTTGCAGGCAAATGAACAAAGTAAGTAAGAGTCCAGAGTCTTCACCAGGTGGCCTTGAAAAATAATGTGGCCGCTTGTGAAAGGAAGGTTTTAGGGCAGGTGCCACTGTTACCATACACTAACTGTCATTTTTACAGCTGTGCTATTCTTGACAGAAGAGTATTGACATTATAGTGGAAGGAGCTACTCCATCCAAATTTGGTTTGCAGGACCTGCCTTTGGTGTGCTCCGACAGGATTGTATATAAGGGACCTTGACCTTGCTTCCTGCTCACAGAGATCAAATCTGTCAATTTTGTACCATAGTCAGTGTTAATGTGATCACTGAAGAATGGAAAGACCTGCCCCAAACCAAATTTGGTGTTTGGGTCTTGCTCATGGAGTACTCAGATAGGATTTGATAGGAGTGATCTTGATTTATTTTAAGGTCACAGGGCTGAACTGAGTCAATTCATGCCATGTTAGTGTCACAGCTATAACTAAACCATGGAAACAGCTGGGGCTGAGGGGTTTCAGGGAATTTTTTCATACCTGTAATCACAAGGTGTACAGATTTTGTGTCTTTTTATTTTGTGCTATAGTTCACAGTCCACGGAGTAAGTGATCTGAAATACGACCTGTCTATCTATTCAAATCCTATTTTGTAAAATTTAAATTATCTGTGGTTGTCAGGGAAAGTGATTTCAGTTCTCACTTGTGTGAATAGAATTTGACATGTGCTAGGCCAGTGAATGTGAATTAGTGAGTACTGATAATTGTCCAGCTGCAGATCGTATAAATACCAGTACGTGTACATCAATGATGCTGGGCCTGTTTCAGTTAACTCATTCCACCCTAATGACGCTTTGTCCTGCTGATATCTAAATGTCGTCTGCTAATTGTGTTTTACTAATTTAGGGATTATTTTTCAAAATTTTGGATGAAACTTGCGTGGAAGATCATTCCAAATTATTTGCCCATGGTCAACAACTTTCCTTGGTGCACTCTGTGCACATATTGCACCCAGAGCAAGCCAAGGAAAGCTGTTGACTCGGTCTTCTATCAGGGTGGAATGACTTAAGTAGTCTGAGGAAATAGGCAGGAAAGACAGTTAGTGGTCATATGTCCATGTAATGACATTTTTGGTGTGTGATTAGGATGGGGACATCAGAGTAAAAATAGACTGTTTGAATATGCATAGGCATCATGCATTCTAGCCTTGTCAGTTAATTGTATTGAGCCATGATATTTGTATTGTGATGATACATTTATTATAATTCTTTCAGTCATAATCACAACAAAAGCTGGACTTGTCTACATTATTATAATGACATCTCAAGTTCCTTGTGAGAATTTTAAACTTTCAGTGAAGTGCTAGCGTGACTGTAGTTCCAGAGGAGATAAATTGGTCCAGGTCAACAGCTTTCCATAGCATACTTTGGTCCCATTCTGAGGAAGGCTCTTGACTACAGATGTGGCCTAGCACTGAAAGAGTTCAGAAATGAAAAAAGATTGGCATGACTTCAGGAATGGTTTAAGTTACACAATGTGATGGACTTAACTGTGTTGGTTTACTTCAGAAACAAATCCGTGAGTTCTTCCATCCTGTGATGGTGAAGTCGGTGAAGATACCCAGGAATGCTAAAGGCAGCCAAGCCTTCAGTAAGTAAAACATACAGGCGTCACCTGTGATGGGGGGGGGGGGGCATGAGGGACCCAGTACGTTAGTACAGGTAATAATTTCACCATGGTACAATGTACAGACAATAAGAAAAATCAGAAATATGGCTGGTATGGGGTCCAGAAAGTGAAGGGGTGTCCATTACACAAGTATGACAAATAAAAATGCCCATTATGCCAGTATGGAAACCCCCTTTACCTCCTCCACTAGGGCAGTCCTGGCTTATGGTATATATTAAGTAGATGCTGCTCTGGTTTTTCCCTTAACCATTCATACCAATATTCGTGTAACCTAGGCTTCACAGTTGCCATCCATACCAATGTAACATGGGCTTCAAGAATGGGTTAATACAAGCTTGTCCTACTCTTCAGTAAGCAGTCCATTTGAACTGAATTACAGACCAACCCTGCCTTTGAAAGCACAAAATGTGCCAAAACATCTGTAAAATTAAGCAATGCATACACTGTGGGGTAGACATACATAAATTGCAGCTTTGATTGCCTTCATAAATTGAACCAAATTAGGAAACTACTGCGAAAAATTGGTATTGACAGTTTTTTTGGGTGGGTTGGGGTGGAATACCTTTTTCGTTATTCGTTATTGGGCCTGTTTACTTAACCATGATTTGTGATTGAGTAAAAAACTCAACCGTGATTTGCAATCAGGGTAGTTCCTTGTTACGCGTTATTTATCAAAATAAATGCATATGAAATATGATTGTACTTTTACAATTTGCCGATATCTGTGATTGTGATAATAATTTTGTCAATAAATGTGATTAAGATTATGATGATTGACATTATTGTGATTGTGATATGAGCTTATGAATTTACTGTGATCTGTGAAAAGGGCATTAGAATTAACTGTGACCTGTGATCCAGATCGGGTATTCCTGCCTCCCCCCCCCCCCTCCAGTTTTTGGTGTGAAAAAGGTTTTGAGAACTTTGTATAGCAGGGTCAATCCCCTTGTTGGGTCTGTCTGTCCCGGCTCATCTTGAATCCACCTAACCTCACCCTCTTGTTCATCTTCCTGGGGGCTGAGTTAACAGCTTTCCTTAGCACACTCTGGGCACATTGCACCCAGAGAACACCAGGGGGAGCTGTTGACTGAAAGAATATTATTCTTAGTTTAAAAAAAAAAATTCTGTTGGGGAAAAGATGCAAGGTGAGATGTATCAGCAATGTGCCACAGAATGATGAGAACTCTGTACTGGTCATTGTTTGTCCTCATTGTACAGACCACCTGGCAGTGTGAGGTGTCTGTATATGACAGTGGGGTCTTCCCTGAGGTAGTCCATTCATAGTCATATAGGTATCAGTCTTGGGAGTTACTGCAAACAAACTACTGTTAGACACAAAGGAGTCCCAACAAACAAACCCAATTAACTCATTTGGTAGATTTTTAAGAAAGACGTTACTATGTTGAACGTGTACATTATATTGGGCATCGAGCAAAAATACTGATCCAGATAGCGTAAACTTGGTTCTTTATGAAGTATTTTTAAAAGGTGAATGTTTGACATCAAAAAAATTCAGTGAATGATTTAACGATGAAGTTTTACAAATTTGCTGTGAGATAACTTGGTATTTTGTAGGGGTAGCAACTGTGGAATTTGCGACAGACAAGGACGTAGAGTCAGCTGTGCGACGCAACAGGAATTTTATAGGTAATACTAGATCTGAATGGTTGATAAGATCATATAATATACGTGTGCAGTAATCAGCCATTGTGTGTTGAGCTTTATGCTAGGAGTAACAATTATACAAACAGGTGCAACAGTGCTGCATCCCTATGTCAAGAAATAATCACCAACACCTGTAATGAGTTCATGCATGGTATTTCCCATTTTTGTGAACAAGTTGAATATGATACTAAAAGTCATTCAGTTAAGCCAGCCACCCTACAGTGTTCAAGACAGTCCTGTTTTTCAGTATCATGCCCCCACATGAAAGCAATGAGTTGATCAAATGAATTATCCTGTATTTGCATTTAAAGCTGTCAACAATTTTGCTAATCTAAAAAAACTGCACACATTTAGTCTCACAAATGTTGTATATTTTCGGACAAAAATAACCTCTAAATAAGGTCATAAAACACTTTATCCCAAGAATATGTTTTTAAACAGTTTGGCATCTCAGATTATTGAGGGTACAGACGTAGATGTCTTCTTCAAGCTATGCCACAGGAAATACTGTTTTACATTCTGTAAATTGCTTTATTTTCATGTGTATAAATTTTCATTGCTTTTGTATTTTTGACATTTTACTGTATTTTTAATTTTACTGTTTTGGACATTTCAAACAATGTTAGAATACTATTTAACTGTGCTTTTATTTTCACAGTTTTGTGCCATCAGTGAAATAAGCGAAAATAAGAGCACAGCAAAATTAAAGCAATTTACAATACATAGTTGTACATTGGAGCTTGAGGCATGTGATGATTACATATTTTACAGGGAACAAGGTCCCCAACAAAATTTCAAATTAATTCAGTGCTGAATATACAAACATGCATAAATGTCCAAACAAAAGTAGGCATATAAACTGGAGGGTCGCTTTATCTGATTGAATTACATGTGCTTGCCGTTGCAGTTGTAATCATGCAAATCACAGTGTTCATTTTTGCATCGACAACTTTGTTGTCTACAGGCTCCAAGAAGATCCATTTATACAAAGTGAAAGCGCAGGTGACTGAGCTGAGGCCCAGTAAACCCAGGCCATGGGAAGTCAAGGTAATGCACTGTAATAGGCATGTCCCATTTCAAGATCAGATATTGGATGTTACTTTTGTAGGGAGTACATGTTGTTTCTGCAAGGGACATGAGAAAAATAATGAGTTGTTTTACTTGAGTGCACTGAAGAACTCCAAGGAGCTTGATAGTGGAGCAAATTTAGTGAGAATACAGTGACAAAAGTGATATTTTCACTCAATGTCATCCTGAACTATTCATACAACCATCTGTCCTTTAAAGCAGTTTCCTTGTTACATGCATACTTTAAGTTCTGATGGGAAAAGCAGTGGAATAAATTCATATGGTGATTCTTACACTTGTGACAAGGTTATGTTAAAGTTCTGAGACTGACAGTCAAGCACTGAAACAAATGTGAATTTTTTGAGTATTTTACTCTTCTTTGCTGTGACAAAGGTGCCACATGAAGAACTGTTTGCATCTAAAATACGCCTGTACAGGTATTAATCTAGCATCTGCATGTATATATGACATTTATGTTCAGGAAAAAAATAAGTTTTTCAGAGCCTGTCATGTCTCATTTTGTTGATCATTACACTTTTTTTACATTTTCCTCGCTGAATACACTTGTGCTGCTAGATTTCTCAGTACTGCTGATTATATGTTGGAAGAAACACTCTAAAGTGAGAAAAAAAGCTAAAACATCCTTCCCTCATTGGCCAACTTTCAACCGTGTATAAAACTAGACGATGCAAAGATGCCTGTCTGGTGCTGTGTCGTATTACAGTAGACTGTCTTGGGCTTTAGGAGAGTCTGACTGGTTTTTGTCTGTCCAGGGCTCTTCAGAGACTAAAAAGATTGCCGTGTTCGTTCTTACTTTGGTATTTAAAGACCCAGGTAACATGACATAAAACATGTTGTCTTTATGGTAGGAAGACCAACCAACTTGTTGGTTCATGTCCGTTCACGTTTTACAATTAGTATGTGGCTAACTACCATTGTAAATATTGTGTTGTCAAGATAGTGACCGCCACCTGGTGAGAGCCTGTGGATGGAAACTTATCCATAACAGGAGGCAATGTTTATATAATAAAGAACACTGAGAATGTTTTTATGCATGATAAAAAAAAAATGTTTATGATAGATTATGAGAATTCATGGACCTGGTTGTGGAGGAACCAGTTCCTCATAATTAGGTTTGCAAACTTTTGGTTCAGAACTCAGAATCACACAGACAATCACATGTACCTGTCTGGTGGTGACGTCTGTCAAAGCGGGCTGGTACCTATATTCAGTATAGGTGGCACCACTGTGCGAGTGTTACTTTACCTAACGTTTGACCATACCTAATCTGGTTTACAGCTGCAGAGAGAGAGTGGACAGGATGAAGAGGAGGAAACTATTGCCGAGGTCAGTAGATGCCAAAGTGTTTCACGTTGTGTACTAAAGCTCTTTCCTGCCACATAGAGGCTGAGTCAGCAGCTATTCTGGCATATGCTGGTTGCCTTCTGTCCAAGTTGCATGTATGTTTAAGAAAGCTGTTAACCTGGGGCATGGTATTTTAATAGGTCTTGGCTATTTTTTATTCAAAATATTTTCATTTATGATGAGAATAAGTAAAGAAAAAAAACCCAAAACATTGAAGTGGATGACATTGATATTGAGCAGGTTTTTGTGGGGTTTTACCTGTTCCTCAGTAAAACCATCTGATGGTCAAATGTCTGCTTCCAATTAATTTTCTTTTTTTTTTTTTTCTTTTTTTAGATATCACTTAATTCAACAGTCATGAAAAATGAAAAACAGTTTGGAATATATGTTGTAGATGGGACCTATCAAGATAACATGCCCCAGTCCTGCAGCTTTCCTTGGTGTGGATGGGAATGTAGTGTCCGATCCAAGCCAAGGAAACCTGTTGACTTGGTCTTAATTCAAGGGGGAGAGGGTTAAATTTAGCCCAAGGCAAATGGAACCATGAGAAGTCTATCTAACAGTGACGGGGACCTGCATTGAATCAGCTTGTGGTTTAGCAGACCTTTGTTATTTATAATGTTGGTCACCAAGATAATTTAATTACAGTGCCTATCAAGACTCAAAATGATTGCTGTGTTGCTGTGTGGTTATGTCATGGATTTACCTCTAGTGACAAAGGGGAAGATTGTGTTGTGGTAGAAAATTCATATGTATTATCATTAAACAGAAGACACTTTTGCAGATTAATCTACTTGGCACAGTCTGAAGTATAAAGTATTGTATCATTTATTTCCTTTTATTGCAGTCTGGGAGACTGTATGTGCGGAATCTTGCTTATGTGTGTACAGAGGAGAACTTGGAAGAATTGTTTGGCAAATTTGGTAAGTTATACAGTAGATTGGTGACTGAGCTGTCAACTACATGTGTGTGTGTCTGTGTGCATATTGTATAATGTTGAAAGTGGAGTGTTGGAGAAAAAAAGGAACAGGACTAATTTTGTCAACATCTTCAGACACTGCTATCTGACTGCAAAGTTGCAGAAATGTGAGGAAGTTGAATCTAGGGAAAAGTTATATTATATTCATATAAGTGACTACTTGACTGTGTTCGAGAGAGAGAGAGAGAGAGAGAGAGAGAGAGAGAGAGAGAGAGAGAGAGAGAGAGAGAGAGAGAGAGAGAGAGAGAGAGAGAGAGAGAGAGAGAGAGAGAGAGAGAGAGAGAGAGAGAGAGAGAGAGAGAGAGAGAGAGAGAGAGAGAGAGAGAGAGAGAGAGAGAGAGAGAGAGAGAGAGAGAGACTCTTATACATTGTATTTTTATGTCATTTATTATAATCTTACTACAGTTGCATAAAGTGCAGAAGCTGTTAACAAACAAATCAGCCACATGTATAGACACAGTTCTTAGTGTATGCAACAAGTCAAATTTTCCAAATCCCTCCGCACCCCAAACAAAAATTTAAAAAAAGAGGCATGTTGTGTTTGATCAGAATTTTGAGAAATTGAACATTTAACCAAGAGTTTTTTGTTCACAGGCATACAATTTTTGTTTTATTTGAATTATTAATTTAGAGACAGTCATGCATGGCCAGTTACCATGGTGATATACTTTCCCCTACAGGTCCCATATCAGAGGTTCATGTACCCGTGGACAGCCTGACAAAGAAGGTGAAAGGGTTTGCGTTTGTGTCCTTTATGATGCCAGAACATGCAGTGCGAGCCTTTACAGAGCTGGATGGCACTCCGTTTCAAGTATGTGTACCTCTGTACTTTGCACATGTATTCATGAAGGACTGTATACTCTCAGTATGGACGATATTTCCTTTGTCTTCGTGAAATATTAAAAAAAATAGTTTCTCCAGATTTGTGTGTTAGTGAGATGAAGCAGACAAATTACAGAATTGAAACGTCAGGAACAAATTACTTCGGTAAGATTGAGGGTCAGATCTTTATGTGGGGGCAATGCTACAAATATCTGGGAGGCATAGATTAAATTAATGTTCTCTTGACTTGTGTGAATTCGTTGTAAAGAGTAGGCTTGAAAAGCTTGTTTGAAATGGCCTCATCACTTAAGCATCACTCTACATGGTCATTGGTTTGTGTTGAATGTTTAGCATACAGAGGAAATATGTTTTGTCAGGCTTACTCTGATCAGGAGGAAATGGTGAAGTGTTCGTACTTGAGCTGAAAGAAATCCTGATATTTTGGGTGAATGGCAAAACAATATTTTGACTTTGTTCTTAGGGTCGAATGTTGCACATCTTGCCAGCGAAAGCCAGAAAAGAGGACAACATGGACACTAGTGGTGAGTATGGTTATGTTGACTGTCAGACAGAGCTCTAATGGGGGAAGGGGGGGGGGTCCCTGGTAGGCTGGTAAAAATGATAATTTTGTCCTAGTGAAGGTATGGAAAATAAGAAAATGGTATGAAGTACGGAAATTAAAATGGATTCCAGAACGTAAGTACAGAAAATAAAAATGCCCAGTACACTAGTATGGAAAACCCCTTTATCCCCCCCTCCCCCCATAGTCTCAGTCAGGTGTGATGACATCAGTCAGAATTTGTCTTCTGTGCTTTGATGGAACTGTGTATGCCACATGTATGAACAGAGGATAATTATGTGTACAGGCTGTGTTTATTAGGGTTGCCCTTGATTTAACCCCTGAAAAATATTAAGCTGAACCTTGAAATGTGATATTGAATGATTTTATCAAGCATGCTCAAAGCACATGTAAATTATAAAATACATGTACTAGAGTAGGCTCTGCTTTGAGAAAGCACTTCATGGACAGACCACCCACCTTTAAAAACCACATTTGTCATGTTCCTTGTTCTATATTTTACATGCTATTTTAACATCATTAACCCTTTCAAGCTTAAACTGGCTGGTGGTCAGATGTCATCTGCTTCAGTGTTTTCAACTACAGTGGCCCCTCTCACCAGAAGCCACCCCTCTTGAAAGGCCAGCATTTTTGTGCAGAAAATATGGTGTTTGCATTATATTCTCCCCCTCAAGAGAGGCCAACCTTCTTGCAAGAGGGGGTGCCACTGTAATTTCAACAGCAATGAAAAACAATTTTGAGTGAATCGTAGATGAGACTTATCAAGATCACTTGGCCCAGGTCAATAACTTCCCTTGGCATGGGTTTGGTACTTAATACCCAAACCATGCCAAGGAAAGCTGTTGACTCTGTCTTACTTCGGGCCTATGTGTATTCTGTGAAAAGGGGCCCCGCTGTACTGGCAGCAAGTAAGTTATGGGTTATTCAATGACACAAGTGGAATTTTGGATTTCTACATGGATGACAGAAGGGCAAGTGTGCATGAATCCAGTAATACACAAGTAGTCACCTGAATAACCCACCGAGCCCATGTTTCCAAGTATGTCTTACTGTGCAACTGTGTACAGCAGGGTATCGGGTTTGTTCCATTGCCTCAGTGAATCGATGATGTAATTTTCCATGGCCAAGCACGGAATTGGAATTTGACTCAGTCAGCTTTACTTAAATTAGATTTTTTAAAGCAAAAAAAGAAAAAAGTGTGTATGTCAAATTAATTCACATTCATATTTATTCATTATTTTCTGGGTTGTTTTTGCTAAAAATATTTAGCTTAGACAAGGAGCCGCTACTCAGAGAGACCTGTGTGGGTACAGGCTCCGGAAAATGTTCTGAGTAGTTACCTGCTGAAGACCCTCTTATTTATTTTGGGCTAATACAGCCTTAGTCAAAATTCTACATAGGAAAGAGTGCGCTATGGACAATAGTACTTCCATATGTATATAGGTTAGGCAGTGGCAGGTTAGCTTATGGAGAGTAAAGAGTTCGGACTGCGGAATAGGGTAATGACTACTAGGAAGTGGTTCTTAGGCAAAAAGACACGAAAACAAATTAATGTAGAGATCATAACAAAATGTAATTTCCACTGTACTGATAGATGAGACATCGTTCAAGAAGAAACGAGAAGCCAAGCAGAAGTCCCTGGCAGGGAGCTCCCATAACTGGAACACTCTGTTCCTTGGTGCTAATGCGGTGGCAGATGTCATGGCGGACAAGTATAAAACCAGTAAAAGTGACATCCTTGACCCTGTGAGTTTGTGTTCCATTGATATTCAAGAATATATGTATGCTGCAGGGAGCACAAGAATGGTATTTATGTGAGCAAAAAAATGTCTTTGTTCTGTTTCATTTAAATTTGCATGCACTATTTCGACAGGAAAGGATCAGATATTTCACCAAAGTTTGAAGGGTATCATATCGTGGTAGACAAGTTTATGCCTTTGTTGTTTGTGTTCGAGTCTACAGTTGTTAAACTGGAAGAAAATGAGCTGTTGACATTGACAGGATAGCTATGTATTGTTGATTTCATTAAATTGGAAAAAATTGTGTATGAGATCTGGCAAAATATATACCAGACTGTAATATACACTACGCACAATTCATCTGTTGAATGTCATCCACACCAGGTGGCCAACAAACTCGTATTAAAAAAAATCAAATCCTCGCCTTTTCATTGATTTACTGGTTAACCAGCTTTTAATGTGTCACAGGAAAGTAAGCAGAGTCTGGGAGTTCGCATGGCACTGGGAGAGACGCAGGTCGTGGCGGAGACAAGGGAGTTCCTGGTGGAGAATGGAGTAGCTCTGGATGCATTCAGTCAGGTGTGTACTTGTTGCATGCGTGCAGTAATATAGTGAAACCTACGTATCATAGTACCATCTGTTCCCTATAAAATGTGTCAGATAGTCAATGAAATGTGCAAGGTCAATGAGTCCAATGGTAAAGAAATATGACCTTAAGGTCCCTCGAAATTTGTCTTTAAATGAATTTATTGGATGTCTGAGAGTCATTGTAATAGGGTTTCACTATATCAGTAAGCTGGAAATACACATTGCTGTAGTTGTGCGTGATGTTTATCATGAGTGTGTCAGTGATGTTTTGTAGGATGGTGTGGCCATTTTGCTCCACATTGAAAACAGAAAAAGTCATTTACTACTGATATGAAACATTTTCTTCACCTTGTGTATGGTTAATTAGATGCACTTTTTCAGGGCAGTGATTTTAGTATTATCCTGAAATATTTTTCTGTGGCATATCGAAGTTGAGACCTTGTTACTGAAAATAAAGAAATATCCAGAGTATGACTGCAGAGAAATTCAGTGCAAAAACACTTATTATATGAATGTGTGGAGTTCTGAATAGATTATTTTTTTCTTTTACTTTTTGCATAGGCTGCTGCACAGAGAAGTAAAACTGTGATCCTGGTGAAAAATCTGCCTGCTGGCACCAAAGATGCAGAGCTAAGAGAAGTCTTTGGCAAGTTTGGCTCAATAGGAAGACTAGTGCTGCCACCTTCAGGGATAACAGCCATTGTGGAATATATGGTACCCGCGGAAGCCCGGAGTGGGTTCAAGCACTTGGCCTACACAAAGGTGTGAATATAATTTTTAGGGGATATTAATCCTTATCAATCTGTGGATCTTGGAGAAACATCATGTGCAACAAACTGTTAAGGCATGGGGTTATGCAGCAGTTATTCAAACAAGATTTGATGCCAAAGACTTATGATAAATTGGAATGCTCCACTGGCCTGTTTTAATCACATGTCAGTTTCCAGGGGAAGCTTAGTATTTTTAGTCAAAGCATGATTGCTGGATGTGTTTGCATTTTTTGCACACAATATTTGGGCATTTTTTAAGCACAATGGATGTTTCTCAGTGCAAAACAGCGTTGCATGTGTGGGTAGGTGGATCCACTGTTAGTGGGAATTGTAGTACATGTATATTGCGGGTTCTTAAAAATGAATATTGAGACATTTTGTTTTGATGGCAAAAGTGAGAAATATACAGCTAAATATTTTTTTTTTTCAGTTGAAAAATCCTCCATTTGTTAATCCTTCATTTAGATAATTTAGGGTGTACTGAAGCAGAATTGATCTACGATGTATTTATGAACAATGCTAGCCCTAAGCTAATGTCAAATATTTAAGGTTAGATCACAGATGCAAACTTGATTCTCTTAGTTTCATATGAATTGACAACCACTGATGAAGCCACTGGGGTGCTATAACACTGTTTGGTTACTCTCTATGCAGTTCAAACACATGCCTCTGTACCTGGAGTGGGCCCCAATGGGTGTGTTCACATCAGCAGCTGGAGACGCAAAGCAAGAGACGGCTGCAGCTGAAGATAAGGTGGGTTGCGGGCCCCTGTAGGCTGACATCCCCCATGCATATCGTGACACTCTTTCCTGTTTGTCTGAAGTCCTAGATTTTCAAATGCCTGCCTTGATCCCATGTGTGTAACCCTAACCATTCGAGATAATATAAAAAGAGTGCTTTGCCTCCACATGGACACTCAAGATGATGTCACTGGTTTGTCAAAGCTTAACTCATTCCATACCAGTCCCTGATTTTTCTGTATATTTACCCAGATTTTAAGATAACAATTGCAAATTTAAATTCTTCAGGAAAAGAACTTTTGTTTAAGTACCAACATGCCTATAGTCTTAAGTCAGTGGTTCTGGCACTGCCTGGCAAGTCATGCTGCAGCTGCCGCAAAGGCAGCTGCATCATGACTTGCCAGGCAGTACCAGAACCACTGACCAAGGCCTTGCCCATAGTATGGAATGAGTTAACAGAAATGGGTGAAGGGTCCCCACGAGGATCAGATTTTCCATTGTCATTTTGTCGAGAATTTATACATGCGGAAGGGACATCACGGCAGTGCTTTTTTTTATACTACTTTTCTGGTCAGAATCAGACTGAGTCATGAACTTTCCTTGATGCAGATTGTGCCAACCCAAGTCAAGGAAAGCTATTGACCTTGGAGTGCCATCATAATGGGTCTTATGTACAGTTTTTTTAGGAAACAAAGTTTTCTGTGAACATGAAATTGATGTTAGAGCATTAAAGCGGGTGACAATTTACATCTGACTACTTTTGTGCATTTGAGTGGGAAGATGTTAATCCTGTATGGGGACCACATCTGGTTTAAATTAAACATCATGTGCTGAAATGTTCAATGCAGAAGACGATCAGTTTTCAGTGTTTCACTATTAAATAAATTGAATAAATTTTACTGGGAATAGTGCCTTTATTGTATATTCTGTGTAGTCTTGTAAATTTTATCTGGTCTTTTGGGGCATATTGTAGCATTGAAAAATAATTAGCAGCCATTGTAGACAAAGAAAAACAGTCTAAATGATGCAAGATTTTGTAGCTTCCCATAAAAAATCAAATATTACAACTTTATTAGCATACCACTTTCAGATCATGATATATGTCTCAGAAAATAAATGTTCAGTGTCTTATACCTTATGAAATAAAAATTGACAGCCAGACAAGCCAGAACCGGAGTCCAGTTCGGAAAGTGAAGATGAAGAAGAAACAACAGGTTGCAGTGTCTTCGTGAAAAATCTGAACTTTGACACCACAGAGGAGGCGGTAAAAGAGGTAAGTAAATACAGTGGGTGTGCAAACTGTGCCGATTGTGGGACCAGTCACTTTTATGTACTGGTGATGTGTTTTACACACAATTTGCTGAAATGAAATGACAATTACATGGTTGAATTCCTCATTTAAAGAGCTTTCATTCAAGTACCCACATACTTGGTCAGAAGTCAGTGGTTTTTGCATTGCCTGGGAAGAGGCTGTCACGTATGTTCCATTGAACAATTATGAAAGTTAAGTTAATATGCAACCAGTTTTGAATAATTTGGTTCATTTTGAGGTTTCTGGACATTTTGGTGGACATATTATATTTTCTATCAGTTGTCCAAATTTGGTAGTTCTTGTCCCTGTACAATCCAAAGAAACTACAAATTAAAAATACTTTTAGTGCTAACATGGTACTCAATAGTCGTTGGAATCTTAACTACAGACAATAGGCATTTCCACCAAACTGTCGAGCTCATGTAGATATTTCTCTAAAACTAATCAAGATTTTGATCAAATAAAAACTGACTTACACTAAAAATTCTTGAGAGCAAAAACGTACCAGGGCTTTTCGAAGAAATGAACAGGTCTTTCTTTAAATGTGCATAAAAAATGAAGAGTCCACAAACTTTACTTAAAAGATCTAGCAGCATCTTTGTACATTTATCTCAACAAGCCAAATGTCTTGCAACACTTGTATATGATCAGTGTGCAAACTATATCCGCCAATTTCTTTACTGACACTGCAGGGTTTATACTAGATGGTAAAAAGGGTAATAAACCATAGGACTAAGCAAATTTAAGGCTCCTTTTGCATATCAAAAAAAGCCTAACATCAAGTGATATTCCTACATTGTAGTGGAGCTCTTGAGCCTCTCAATGGTATTGTTATCAGGAACAGAACGTGTTTTCTTGATGTTTGAGGCATTACTGTTGCCGCTTTGGCATATTTGTACTTTGTGACTTCCTTACAGAAATTCAGTAAGTGTGGTACCATAAGAAGTGTGGTCATTGCCAAAAAGAAAGACATGAAAAATCCAGGTGAGTCCGCATATGTATATATGCATATGTATGTGTGTGTGTGTATAAAAAGATACATGTAGATACATTGTATATGTATAAATATGTATGTATGTCTATGCATATATATATGTATGTCTGTATGTATACATGTATATAAATATGTATGTATCTATGTATGTATAAAACTGTATTCCTATTTAACAATAACACCCATTTGACATCGGAAATTTTTACATTATGATACACCAAGTTCAGACCTACAATTTTAAAATTTTAACTCTGTTTTGCACAATGAATGGTCAAACAAGAAAAATTACAGACTTTCATCATTTTCTGGGTCAGAAAAGTAGGAAGGGTAGTGGGTGATGTACTTAAGTAGGTGGAACACTGAAAAGGGCAGGATGATGATACAGTTTGTGTAATTATAAACATCTCTAGTGATATATCGCCAAGCTTTTGTTAGTGTTGAAAATTTCCGTGAGAGCCAAAATTGGAACTTCTCCGTGAGCAAACAAACACCCCCCCCCCCAAATTAGTGTTTGTTTTGATGCAGATAAAATATGTGACTAACAAGAGCATGGTGACTCTTTTCTTTGTGGTTTAAGGATAGAGAGAGCACTGCCAATCATTGTGGTTTTAATGAAGGAAACAAATACATAACACATACGACTTTATTGAGAACTTGCAAAAGATGAATTAACAATACAACGATTGAGGAAGGCATTATCCTTTGTAATTAATGTATCAGCCAGTAGATGGCAGCAGCAATAGCCTCAATGAGTTACAACATGACCAGCCTGCCTGATTAGCAATTGGCCATGATTTATCATTTTTAGTTACCCAGCATTTAGTTCAATAAAGTTTAAAGATCTGCATGATGGCACTTGATTGTCTTGATGTCATGAAATAGGAGTTTTTTTTTTTTATGGAAAACCAAATCATAAAATGGTGAAACGATGTGACTTGACAGGGAAGTTCCTGTCCATGGGGTATGGTTTTGTGGAGTTCAAGAAGCGCGAGTCTGCCCAGAAGGCCATCAAACAGTTACAACATACAGAGCTGGACGACCACGCCCTGGAACTCAAGATCTCAAACAGAGCTACTGCGTAAGTGCTTTTGCCTTGCAGTCAGGAAAAATATTGACAGTCACATAATACTCTGCATATAAACAGAAGAGAAACTGCAATTAACAATTACACATGTATTCAGTTGAGTACACAACCCAATACACCAAACTGTTGTGGGCTAGAAAGATGTATTCCCATGAAATTAAATGTTCATATAATATTTATGCTGCTGTCCTGTCATAGATGTAGTATATAGCTAACCATTTTCTCTATATTCATCCTACTGCCACATCAGAAATATAACTTTTTTGACATTAGGCCTGAGTGTCATGAAACTTAAATACAAGAGCCAAGGATATATCCTCTAACAAAAGCAGGTTACTAGGTCAAGTATCTGAGTCAGGCTCAAGGTGGAGGGAAGCAGACATCTTCTGTGATGACAATTTAATTGAAAATAAACTGGTTAATTTTGCAGTTGAGGTGTTAACATTCAGACAGACGTTTCATTTGTTCACTTGTATTTGCCTCATCTTTAGTGTTTCTGATGTTTAAAAGTTTCATAGTTACTAAGCTGTAAGTGACACAGGGGAAAGTGGCTGGCACCTACAACTAGAGCCACGTTGACTGCAGTGACATCTACTGGATGGGCACCAGACTCTTCCATTCTTGCTCCTTCCTATTTGGGCAGATGGGTGGAGGTGTCATGTGCACTACTGGAATTTGACATGTAATTGTACTAGAAGTGGATATGAATTTTCTTGGACAATTACTGTATATATGGTATCATGAAACATTACTGTCTTTGCTGCCTAGTACAAGGGCACATTGAAAGCCAGAATAGTGCGTCATACAGTAGTCCCTGTCACAAGAGACCCCTGTCGTGAGAGACCACCCTCATGAGAGACCGCTTTTCAGATTTCCAAGTCCTATACTTCCTATGTTAATTTACCTGTCATGAAAGACCACCTGTCTCATAAGACCACTTTTTTGTTGCTGTAGGGGTGGTCTCTGGTGACAGATTAGTAATTACCAGTATATTCACATCATTTTAAATTGATAAGAATAGACTGTTATATTAATGTACTTAACTCTTTAAGTGCCAAATTTTGGACTGAGTCAACAGCTTTTCTCAGCATGCCTTGGGCGCAGAAAAGCTGTTGACCTGGGATCTATCCCCTGGAACTAGAGGCATGCTGGTACTTGAATAAAAGTTCTTGAGATACTAATGACTAGTCTGACTTTTGTAGATCGACTTGAGACGTGATTGGCACTGAAAGAGTTGAGACTGGACACACAATAAAATTACCCCCATACCATGAGAAAGGCCTACAACAGGGTTTGAACACATGCGGTGGTTGCCAATTGTCCCTTCAATGGCCTGTTTTTGTCATTCTCTTGAGTTGCAGCTATACTCACGTTAGACTTCACTTATAGATTTACCTATCTGTTTCAGACAAAAACCCGTCGGTAAAAAGAAACAGGACACGAAAAAGAAACAGAAGTCAAGCAAGATACTGGTTAGGAACATTCCATTTGAGGCCAAAGTTCACGAACTGAAGGAGCTATTCTGGTGAGTTAAGTAGTAAAATTTGAGAAAATGAGTCATTTCAGGGAGCAAAAACTACAGCTTAAATTAAAAAAAAAAAAAAAAAAAAAAAATCACACACAAATAGACATTTAGATTGAGAAAAAGTTTTCAGAGTTTGATGCTTGAAAATAACACACATTTCTCTTTTGTCAAAAATTTATTTAAAAAAAAATGACAGTATTTTCTGATGATTTTACAGTGTGTTTGGTGAAGTGAAGACAGTGAGATTACCCAAAAAGCTGAGTGGTACTGGATCACACCGTGGCTTTGGCTTTGTGGATTTCCTATCAAAACAAGATGCCAAGGTAAGAGTTTTTTTGAGGGTGTATCTGGTATGAATACACCATTGCGGTCAATCAGGTGCAGGTTACCGCACTAAATAGTTCTTGGTTGTCTTGTGCTGACACCTTTGGGGGTCATTTACCTGTTTTTTTTCCCCACTGTTTCAGCTAGACTATTACATGAACTTATCCAGCCTGTCTGTGTTGTATGGTTTGACAGATATTTTTTCCATGATGAGTTTTATAAACAGAGGGCAAATCACATATTCATACACAGTGATGTAATGCTGGCAAGCCTTGCTCGGAGCACGTGTTTCCTGGCTATGACAGGTAAACACTGGCATAACTTTTGATTCTATCCATAGACTCTCCTTTTTCATCTTGAATGTTTTCAATGAGAGGTGTCTGCACAACACCAACTGCATACTTTATTTTAAAAAGTGACGCAACAAAAGTTATATGCCTTTATGCTAATATGAGAATATACAGTAAATATAATGGCGGTTTCATCCCATCTCGGGTACATGAAGTTTTATGTCGCCAGTTTGCTGGACTCCTGACCCATGTGACATGGGCACCTGGTAATAGTACGTAAGAGCTCAATGATGACACTGCTTATGCAAAACATTTCTCTGCAGGCAATTTAGTGTTTAACAAATGTACAAGACCCAAGGTTTGCAACAGCAATTATATTTAGCAATTACAATGTACATTTAATCAAAGGTAAGAGAAATCAACAAGAAGTGAGAAGGATTTCACGTTTAATTTTCTGAATCATCACTAGGTGGCAGCAGTGCATCATGTTGGGATGTTCGAAGACCATGGTGAGAGTGGTAATGAGTATTGAAGAAGCTGTTTGTTGAGAATCAGAAGTCAACTGTGTGTATTTGAGAATTGTGTGTGAATTGTATAGGTACTCCATTAACATTAGTACAGTTGTTTTTCTGTATCAAGATCAATATTCATATTCATACGCATAAGTGGGGGGGGGGGGGGCACTACATCTTTTAACTGTTTCACTACCAACTGGGAATAAAGTCAAACTTCTTTAAAGGGCTGCTTTCAATTAAAATAAGGGTGCTACATTCTTGGTCCTTGTAAAAAGACTTTTCATCCAAGTACCAGCATGCATGTAGTTGTATAGAATAGAATAGTCCAGGTCAACATCTTTCCTCAGTGCACTTTGGACACATTACATCTACAGTGTGCTGAGAAAATTGTTGACTCCATTAAAAATGTAGTGCTGAAAGAGTTAAAGAAAAGACTTCAGATAAGTGGTGATAACTGCTCATAGCAAAGTATGTTTAATACACGAAACCTGAATAAAATGGAAATTACAATTGATCCTTAAACTGTGTCATAAAGTGAAATGTGCTTAAGTGCATTTGTTACTGGACTTCAGTGAGACATGATGTGACCACCTCCTGGAGATAAAAATGTAAAGCTCTCATACACTTTGCTGAACCCTTCCTATGTCAAGCAGAATCAGAGTGAACTGTTTTCCCAACAGACTGTGGAACACTTTGAGCTCCTGTGTTTTATGGAGAACCTGACAAGTAACCGCATGTGTACTTATGGCATGTTTTTTAAAGTAATATGAGCAACAGTGCACCAGGTTACAAGAGACCATGTCAGCAAGTCTCTTTTTATCTCTGTGTTGGGGCCATTATGAAATGAAAAGACAAACTGTAGCAAGTGCAGGTATCTGGGCCCACAGAACAGACAAGTGTGTACTTTGGAGCGTGGTACTATAGCAAGTGCAGGTATCTGGGCCCACAGAACAGACAAGTGTGTACTTTGGAGCGTGGTACTATAGTGAGTGCAGGTATCTGGGCCCACAGAACAGACAAGTGTGTACTTTGGAGCGTGGTACTATAGTGAGTGCAGGTATCTGGGCCCACAGAACAGACAAGTGTGTACTTTGGAGCGTGGTACTATAGCGAGTGCAGGTATCTTGGCCCACAGAACAGACAAGTGTGTTCTTTGGAGCGCAGTACATGGTGTAGCGGGAAGCTGAGCTATGTATGGGCGCCAAAGAACACATAAGTCTGTTCTGTGGGCCCAGAACCCAAACGAGCCATGGTTTGTGTTTACCCCATGTTTTACAGTGAAATAAATGCACAAAAAAAAGTGATTTTGACCGTGTTTTACAGATATGCCAACATTGAAAATGCCATTTCAGCGACATTTAAGTCAGACCATAAGGGACAGAGCATATTTAACAAAGAATACACAAGAAAATACTCAGTTTCAATGCGGGACAACACTGTAAATTGGTCAATATTTCAGCTAATTTCAGGGATTGTTTACTGATGATCAGGGACAGTTGGCATCTCTGATATCATTTATGTTGAAAGGCACGATTGCTACCCTAACAACACATGGCTAATTTGCATATGAAGTGTGTAATATGAGGAGATTACATAGCTGTATTACATTGGTGTTTGTAGGGAGTGCAAGTGCAGACAAGGGATAAGGCATTTGAGACCGTGGCTCTTTTGGTTAACTAGGAGGCAGGAGTATAGATGTCAACCCTGTGATATATTTACTCAGGAGATCAGGAAAGGTGCATGAAAACAAAGAAATTTTTTCTCAGAATTGCCTCATTGTAGCAACCTATAGAGTCCTTAAATTGGGAGACTCCTGCCAAAATTGGGAGAGTTGACAGGTGTACAGAAGTCCTGAAGAAATGGTTCTAGGTTGACTTCATGTGGTGTGCTATCCAAGGGATGAAAAGGAGTCTTGTAGTTCTCTTTATGGCTACCAGGTGTCACCAAGTGCAGGTGCTTTGTGGATTTGCACCATCACCTGGTTCATGTATTACAGAAAATAATGGCACGTTTTGTTAAGAATAATGTATTGATGATATTCTTTATTTCTGAAAAATTTAGATTGAAACACAAACTCATTATCTTAGAGAAACAACTAAAACAGAAAACTCACTTCCAAGCCTCTTAATTTTAATTATTTTTGTTGTTTATCTAGCTCACAATTGTGCACTTAAATCTTTGATATGCATGCATGCAGACTGACTGTTACATGTCTTGATAATATGCTCAATGTACCAACTACAACTGAGCACTAATGTTAGAAGTGAGGTGAAGGAACAGATATTTTTCATCACTCAGGTCATCTGTCTTTTGATTTTATTACCTGCTTCTTTAGATATTATTACCAATGGCGCAGTTACTAGGAGAGGGAACCCAAGGGATTATATAAACTGAACCTTTTCTGCCACCTCTGTTCACAACATAAATACTGCAGATACTTGTCACAGTGTGGGTGGCTTGAATTTTAGCATTTAAGATTTATTCTGCTTGGATTTTGCAAAAGGTGCAGGTAAATACTAGGGAATTTACCACTGTAGATCTGTTAACTCATTTCTGCTGCATTTTAGGACCTTGAAAGATTTTGTGTAATCTTTCCTTTTTTTGTTTCTGAACACTAACTTTTATATGCCCCCACCAGGGGGCGTATAGATTTGCACTTGTCTGTCCGTATGGATCATGTTTTTCTACATATCATACTAGAGACATCCGTTCATATGTCCGTCCAACATTAAAATTGTCACATTTTTATTGCATATATCTCCAAAAGCATTTGAGGTACAACCGTGAAACTTTGTGGAAACATCTATCAATATATGAAAGTGTGCACCTGGGGTTTTGTTTCTGTCTTGGATTAATTATCTTGTGTTAATTAATCATTACTTAACGTGGGGAAAATGTTGATTCAACATTAGACTTGTCATATTTGTGTCGCATGTATCTCAAAAAGTATTTGAGGTCTTACACCAGTTACATGCCTTATTCTTTCCAGTGCTGATGGGGGCAGTGACAGATGGGGGCATCCATGTCCTTTGGAAACTTTTCTAGTTTGCCAGGACAAGGGTTGAAAGTTCAGAGTTTTTGGCAGGCATTAGGAGCCTAACACAATCTTAGTTCTCCCTTTTGTCACCTTACCGTGACGATTGTGCACATGATTGAATGAATATAGTTATGCAGGTCTACTGTTACCAAGTGGGACACACTATGGACACGCTATTGTGACTACAGCGGAGGCTTAACTGTGGAACGTAACCCCACACATTCATGGATATTTGTCAAGATTCGACAATTTGCACATATCAGCGCTACAGCCTGGCACCTTGCATGTACACAGGCATATTTCAGGCACAGTACAGCTTTAACTTGATCAAAATCTCTCTCAAACTTCCCCACTTTGTTCATGTCTATACACTTTAATATGGCTGTCGATGACCGGCTGATAGTGAGTGGTGTCCCACTGCCGCAAAATACCGTTTAATCACGTCGCACGATCCTGGTGGTCAAAATTGGAAAACTAGATTTCGTTAGGTTGGTATTCCTGATGAGTAAAATCTGTCCATCTGTGAAGTGAAGTGACAGTTTGAACCACATAGATGTAACAATTTACTGAGTGCATATGTGTGGAAGAAAAAATACAAGGAGTTACCAATATTGAAGGACATTGTTACAGGGATGTATCAAAGCAGGTGCCCATTCCCTCCCCCTCCCCCCATTCAACCCATCAAGCAAAAGTTTGAAAAAAAAAAAAAAAAAATCAAGAGACCTAACTACTTGTTGGTTCCTCTGGTAAGTTATTCTATTGAAATTCAGCAGTTTGCAGTCAGCTGAGGTGGGAATGTGCATCCAAAGAAATTATTAAAATATGTAGTTATCCTTTTGGTCACCAGATGTCAGCAGCTGCTTGTTTGCAGTATTGAATCCCATGTGCAGCGTGCATTGCAGACTGATCAAAATTACTGTTGTATGCACTTAAGTTCCAGTGAAGCGGTGAACCGGTGTCCATTTTGTACTTCAAAGTTATGTGCATATAATACAATTGTATGCCATTTGAGGAGTAGAAAATAAATCCTGGCCAAATTTTAAAATGGTGTGAAATGAATTTGGAGCATTACTTTGAATTTTTTGTTTTGCTCTTTTCTGCTTAGCATAAGGTTCAGTCAATGGCTTTCTTGGATTCTGAACCTGTGCCTAGGAAAGTTGCTGACCTGGGGTGTGTCATCATTGCAGGTCTTATCTGCAGGGGGGGAGGGAGGGTATTTCCCCAAAGTTTTGGCGAGGGTGTGCGGCCTGACCTTTAAAAAACACACCCTTTGTTAGGGCATTTTTTTTCACAAAAATGATACCTTTGTTAGGGAATTTTTTAAAAGGGAAAGGTGGAAAATATGGTCCAAAATTGGCATGCAAAGTGCTCCAGGAAGAAAATTTTGACCTTAGGGGAAATTTTCCAAAATTTTAGGCCATAACAGAGAAAAAATACCCCTTTTAGGGAATTTTTGGCAAAATACTGGATCTTGGTCAGGAAAATTTGGAAAAAAAGAGGGGCCTTCAGAGCAGCACATTCCCAGTATCATCACTACTGGACATACTACCCCTTCCCCTCGCCCCCTTCCCAGGCAAGTCCCATTAAAATGTTTTCTGTTGATACGAGAGGTTCATTAAAGTGGGCAAAGATTTTCATGTTGCTTTTGGCCAGTTTGAGCATGCAAGGGTTAAACAAGTGGTTACCACACTTAAAATTTCATACAGTATCTATGTTTGATCAACTTGTTGCCAGTGCAGTTGGTCCTCACAAATGTGAATTTCTCAAGGAACTGACCTTTGTAAGGTGTTGCCACCTGGTAACAGACTGTTGTACTAATTGACAAAATATTAGCAAGTCAGTATAACATTATGGGCACTTTGGAATGAAAGCAACAGAGTGGCACATTAAACGTTTCAGATCACATGAAAAAAGTGGGTACATTATTTGAAAAATGTCAGATTTCAGTGATCAACAATAGCAGGGTTTGGGTCAACCCAGTAATGTAGGGGTTTTGAAGGTCATCTTCTCAGCACTGCTGAAGTTATACCAAGACCACGTGAGAACTTACGGGGATTATACTTTATTGTCACAGGTGAGTTCTAGCTGGTGCACAATGTAAGGTGTTTGCCTAATTAAAAGATAAACAGAGCTATATGTGCTTGTGTTAACTGAATGTACTAATACTGACAACCAAATTTTGCTAGATGAGTTACTGTCCACTTGTAAAAAAATATTTCTGTTTGTCGTACTTGGTATTTAAGATCCAAAGCAGAGTTCTTGCTACATGTATATCCTGTTAGACATATGGGAAGTGCAGGTCAATCCTGACATCAGGATGTACTTTTCTTAGAAAGGGTCCAAGTTCAAGTGCTTAGCGTAGCCAGAAGAAAAGATTTTGACCACATGCTTTTGGTGTCTGCGGGTCCCATGATTTTTGAGCTGTTGGAAAAAAAAACTTAAACATGTTTTATTGGGAAGGAATTGAACAAATTAAACTGTAGTGTAACAAGTTCACAATGAACACTAACGATATCCACTATTCATATCTAAAAGTTTATACATATGTTTTATCCACTGTAAATATGTAGTTTATATATGATTATAAGCAAATCATACTCATATTTGTAGTTTGGACTAAAAAAGGCCAAATCAGTAATCATAAATACTGTGGTCCCTCATTTGAAGGACCACACCCAGGGCAGGTCCAAAAGTGGTCACATAAAGCAGGTGGTCTTTCAATGGAGGTAACGTGAAATGGAAAATTTAGTATGGGGGACCTGGTTAATGTTATTTTAACCCTTTTCCCCTTTAACTGACCAAAACTGGTTGGTGGTCAAATGTCTTCTGCTGCAGTGTTTTTTGACTAATTTCAAGACAATTTGACTGAATATGGTAGATGACACCTGTGAGGATCATATGCCCCAGCTCAACAGCTTTCCTTGGCATGGTATGGGCACTCAGTGCCCAGCCCATGCCAAGGAAAGCTGTTGATTCGGTCTCAATTCAAGGGGGAATGGGTTGAAAGAAACATGATCTCCTGTTGGAATGGTATCTCAAAAGAGGGAGAACTTTAGACTGTTGGGCTCGATGGCATGACATCAACAGTCACCTTGAATATATCAAGCTATACATGAAGGTGAATGCTCTTGGCGTGTTTGATATTGAACTAAAACCAGAACCATCATGCTAAATTATCACCTACCGACAATGTTGATCATTAACCTTTGCTATGATACTGTGGTTAAAGCTTTTGGTTGGTGGTGTCTGTACTGCCTAACGTGACACGCTAAAATACGCCAATGCAAAACCACTGACTTGACACCAGCCATGTTAAAATGCTTAGCTGAATGGATGCTCTTTATGTGAGAAAATTAAAGGTACAATTGCCATGATCCTGGCCGATACAAACAAAAATGTTAATACATGTACATGTACATTGATTTGACATTTGAATGAAGTGGATCTTTGGTATCCTGATAGATCCAAATTCCAGGTCAACAGCTTTACTGTTGACATTTTTCCACAATTTAAGCGAAAGAAAGTTGTTTCCACAAGTTTTTTTTTTTAGTAAATTGAAAGTCAACACTTTTCCCACATGACAGTTGAAATGAACCAGAATTTAATAATTTGGAATATCAGCCTTAATGGTTTAATTTAACATTTTGCATTTAAGGAGACAATTCCCCACATAAGTGCATTGGATATAAAAATGTGAGATTCAATAGAACCATCTCAGCGCCTGTTCTTGGAAGCTCTGTCGCCCAATACAGTTCTGGACTCGTTATGTAATCCTGATAATGTGATGGGGCAGTGGTTAATAGGTGCACCTGAGATTTTGGTGCTGGTGATTTATATTCTCTGTGATTCTGTCCTAATAGCTATGGAGCCACCTCCGTCATGTGTATGTGTGAAGGACAGGTGGAAATAATTGGTGGTAATTCTTGTAATTTATTGACTGGCCCCAAGGAGGCTGTGTGTCACATTACCTGGAAGGGACGCGTGTGTGGAACGTGTCGCGGAGCCCAAGGAAGCCCGCAAAGGTTGCACAGAGAAAATTAGCGTTATTAGGAGACCCCAATGATAGTGTGTAGTTGACATGGAGTGACCTAGGAGAACGCAACCCATACATAGGACCACTTCTACCATTATCTTACCTCGACACCTTGACTTGCAGAGGTCACCTTGCCATGACCTTTCTTTGTTCGAGCCAATTGGTGTCAAATGCGGGGGCCTTACAATCCAGCGACTTGATAAATTGTGTGTCTTAGGTGAAGAACATGGGTCTTTTCCCAAGCAGTGTTTTGCTAACGTATAGAACTCTCTTAGTCCAGGGGGACCAGCTACGGATTGCACACGTTTTGTTTCTCAGGTCAGGTCATGTGACATGGGTGTGTTTAACAGGTGTTAATGGGGCAAGTTGATTGATGACTTCATGTGTACAATAAATTGGGGAAGGGGGGGGGGGGCGAAAAAAAGAAGTCCAAAATTTTCAAAGAAATTTAAAACTCGATCAAACTGTGACACTGCAGGTGCAAATTTGGTGACGACTCTTTGAAGAAAGCTGGACCATATGGTGTTACAAAGGAGTCACTTTGGGGGCAATGGAGCATTCTCACAGTAAAGGTATCACAGGATGTCATTGTACAGAGATGTTCAGTGTTTGTGGACCAGCTTCACATCCGTTGCTACTTTACTTAAAGAAAGGTTACTACGATTTAATTTTATTTTTAAATAAGTGTGCATGTAAATATGCAGGTAACAGTCGATAAAACACACACACATTTATGTGTATATATATATATATATGTCAGCCATTCTTGTTGGTGTCATTCTTGATCAGACACAGGGCAAATAACCTTTATTCATCACTTGGTGATATGAGACTGGTATTGGGGGGATTCTAAGCTGGAGTGCAAGGCCAGCCTATTATTAATTTGATACCGTTACAATATTATTGTGAGTTGGAATCATCAGGTGAACCAACAGGAATTGTTTAGGGTCTGCTCTTTGAGAAGTAACCTCAGACTCTGGCGACATGTACGCCTTAATGTTAGCTACTTTCATCTTGGTGCCGTGCCCTCTGCAGGGAAAGTTGTTGACCCAGAGCATCCTATGTTCATGTGGCTGATCGGCAGTTCTCATTCTCATTCAAAATGTGTTCCTTTTTTTTTAACAGGGAAAGGATGCAAAATACAAATTTAAGCAGATGACATTTGACATATGGGTTCTTTTGGCTGATTAAAGGGGAGAAGGTCCATGTAGAATATGGTGTCTGATGGCGACAAGGGTTAAAGATACAGAGGATGGATTGAGGAACAATACCTGACTGTGTCATAATCCTATAGAGATATCAAGTTTCCACGGAGAACATTATCAGCTGCAAACATTTATCTCGTGCCATCTCCAAACCAGACAGCGTCCAGAATGGAATCCTCTACAAAACAAAGGCTTACAATTCTAAGTTTATCACCAATATCGGTCATTATGTAATCACCCGGAGTAGCCGCAGGGCCAGAGACTTTGTACGCCTTCCTTGACAGCTGGGGGAGCTAGGAGAAAAGCCATGTCAGGAATAGCGAGGTCTCGCTTGTCACCCAGGTAGACTCTGGCTTCGGGGACGGGGCTGAAATAATTTGAGATGAAAGGACAGCTCTTTCTGAGGATTCAGAAGCCCTGGGTGACAATCTAGTTTAATTTGAGTGGCTTTTAAGCAAATTGGAGGACACAATGAAGATTGACTAGGGGGTGGTGGGGGTGGGGTTTAGAGTATGGAAATAGCCACAAGGTACATGGCAAAGTTACTCTCCAGGACCCGTTTCTCTATCAATATATATATATATATATATATATATATATACATATATATATATATATATATATATATGCAATAAGTACTTACTTATTGGGCCATCGTGAAAACATAAATGGATTGTTGCAAGGCAGAAACCAACTTGATCTTTTCGGCAACTGTGCAAGTCCCAAAACAGAGAAGTTTTTGCATAGTGACGTGATACTTTATTTTGCATATTTTTCATGAAGTCTTGACATATTTTACTTTTGTGTATTTGTCACGAGTCCCTATATGTTACATGTAAATATACATGTATGTATTTTATTAAACATTGTGCAAAACATATTAAAGTATATAGAAAGCAGATGTTTTTTCAGACCTTAGGTTGTAAATGTAATGTTTTTGAGGGATATTTCATCATATTTTGGGTAAAAAGAATACCTATCATCAATAACATTATTTACTCTTGCTTTATTACTTAAACTTCTGTAACAATAAAAAAGGGTTGTTGATTTATGGTTAAAAGTCTGTTAGGGTTGATTCTGTGACTTTTATCCCCATGTGACAGTGAAATACTAGTTTTCTTTAGAAGTATTGCAGAAAATTACAAGCAGATGACAGTTTGAGAGCATAAAGTATAGTGTAATTGGCACAGATAACACATTGAGAGCATAAATAGTACAAGTGGCACAGATAACACATTGAGAGCATAAATAGTACCAAGTGGCACATATAACACATTGAGAGCATAAATAGTACCAAGGGGCACATATAACACATTGAGAGCATAAATAGTACCAAGTGGCACATATAACACATTGAGGACATAAATTATAGTACAATTGGCACAGATAACACATTGAGGACACAAATTATAGTACAAGTGGTACAGATGACACATTGAGGACATAAATTATAGTACAATTGGCACAGATAACACATTGAGGACACAAATTATAGTACAAGTGGTACAGATGACACATTGAGAGCATAAATAGTACAAGTGCCACAGATAACACATTGAGGACATAAATTATAGTACAAGTGGCACATATGACACATTGGGAGCATAAATTGTTCAAGTGGCACAGATAACACATTGAGAACATAAATTATAGTGGAAGTGGCACAGATGACACATTGGGAGCATAAATTGTAGTACAAATGGGACAGGTGACCCCTTGACACTAGAAATCATTGTCATAGTCAGGCAGTTACTGTGGTGTATACCATTTAGCTTTATAAATATAATTTGAATTCCATTCTTATACACATATATATCTTTATTTCTACTTTATATTTTATCTTGTTGCAATAAATCTAAAAATGTTAATGTGTATTTGTTTTAATAAATGCATCCAAAATGTTACGGTTATGCTGACCACTTAGATTCTCATAGAGGATAATAATTTGTATAATTTGTAGATTGATGGGATATGTCAAGTACTAATGCCGGGATATGTCAAGTACTAATACCGAGATATGTCAAGTACTAATACAGGCATATGTCAAGTACTGATACCGAGATATGTCAAGTACTAATACTGCGAGATATGTCTTGAGAGTGTGCACATAGGCTCGGTCCAAATGTGTGTTCAAGCAGTATACAGCTAGCAACATTGAAGGCATATTACAACAGATTTTCTTTTTCATTGACTCTTTCCAACAATATGCTGTCTTTCATTCCCCCAAGGCCCGTCCCCTGCACCATGGAAAATGGACTGGTCCAGACAAGCAAGTGTGCAGAAACACAATAGAAGTGTATGATATTAAATGCCATCATTGTCTGAGGAATAATGGAGATGAATAAATATGAAACGAATTCCCAGATGTCCCAGTAGTGTATTGGATAGAAACTAATACACGTACACCGATGCATTTGTCAGGTTAAAATGGCGGGTTCCCGACAATAAGCCCTTCCCAGAGTCTCTTGAAAATGATAAAGAGCGATCCCCGTGACCTGGCGGCAATTTATGGGAGCATTGATTGTAGATCTCCCCCATTGGGAACAGGTCCCAAAACAATTGCTGTCCCCTTGTGTTGATTTATATGAGATTTTGTGGGGAATGTGAGAGATAGATGTTCATTCTAGCTTAGGATATGAAAAAGTTTTGAAGCTGGAAATGTTGTTGGGAGATTTTGTGAAAGATCTATGCTGGTCGAGGAGCTCGATGAAGTTGTTCAACTAATCAGAGATGACATATGCCTTCATAATTGACTTGAGAATACAGCAATCTAATTGTTGTCAGATGTGTAGTCTGAAAAACAGGAAAAAAGGACCAGCAATGTACTGTTCTTGTAACCAAGCAGTTTATATTTCTCATTTTCAAAGGCCAGTGTCGTTGGATGGCATGGCGAGTTTTCGCCTGATTAGATGCTTTCAGTTTCATTCTGACAAGTCTTGATCAAAGAAATTACTTGTTTCCAGGTTCATCACATTACTTGTGAGAAAGTGTATCCGTAACTTATCAGATTGCGGCATCTTCCCATCGACATCAAGGAACAAAAACAGGCTGCAGCTGTTCGCAGGATCAAAGCTGGCGTAACAGGGAGAATTTTCACAAGATTAACTTCTTAATCTTGGACAAGAATACTATCTGGCCCTTCATTTGGCATCCTTAGAAAGCGTCCGCTTCCCCTGCTGAGCAGGAAAGGTATACATGGCACCCATCTCCTAAGGCAGCATAACCGTACCCCTAAATCTCGGGGTGGCAAACAAAGGGTGCAATAGAGGGATGCTAATTTGATAAGTACAGGTAAAGTTTGGTGTTAGGAAAACATACTTGATCGGGGTAAGGTAGTTATTTCTGCCCCTTGGGGTAATAATGGCGTCATTGTCAGCACTGTCCCGCCACAAGCCAGGGAGATGGGGCCCTGACATGTTGCATGGTAGTTATTGAATCAGTGGCTATTGCGTCTGAAAAGAGGGGTAGGGTAATTTGCACAAACAAATTTTTGGTCAATTCAATCGACGCGGAAGAGAATCAACACTCTCGCTGTACCAAGCTCTGCAACCCAGTGATCATGCACTTGGGGGCATTGTGGGGGATAATTGCCACCTCGGTGATTGGTTCTGTTTGATGGGGCAGGGGTATACAAATGCCACCCAGGCAAGGTGATGGCTATAACAATGATAATTAGCCCTGCCGACCTGAGATGAGTTGCCCTTTTCTGCCGTGGGTTTGATTGACAGATTGTCCGTTAATCGTGCCCCATGTTGTCACATCCCCCGTGGATGGCACTGTAATTATTGTGTTTAAGGGCCCTGCCGATCTTTGTCTACCTGGCCTGAGGGCTTGGAGTTTTTACACATACTTTTAAGAAAGGTTTGTTTTGGGGGGACAATCAGAGTCGATCATCTTTGCCTGGACTTGTACCCACAACTATGCTTTTATGGGGACCCAAACACAGCTTCCTGACACCGGCATCCCGTGATTGTCTGCATTTGTCGTGGGCCAGAAAGCCTTGAACGACAGAGCCACAAAACAGTGTTGTTTTGTCTGTCAGGGTTCCTGAAAGGATCTCGCCCAGGACCCCCTGTTGGACGTCAACTTGTCTTCATTGCAAAATTTCCGGTGAATTTAATGTTTATGGTTGTCAGTTAGACTAATGCAGCTCTTGATTCGTTTCCTTTGGAGCTGTATCTGATCCGCATAACTGCTTGCTTGGCGAGTTCATTGTGTGACATTTATTTGGGTAGCAGTCTATTTCGTTAATTGGTCCATAGATATGGCAGTGTATTCCTGCCTTGACCCCTGCCTAAAAGGTGTCCGGGTAGTTAATTGGTATTGAGACAAGTTGAAGATGGAGGCATTTTCAATATTGCTTTATTTGAGAGCTTCTTACATTTTTTGATAAAACCATCCATTAAAAAATCATTAATAAATATTAGCAGGCAATGGTGAGACATTCATGTCATCATACCTGGGAGGTACCCATGTAGGATTTTGTTTTTCTTACTAAAGTGATATTTGCTGTGCCACTTGAGAAAGTCTATTATTTTCTAAGATATTTTCTTAGTGGAGTTCTAAAAGGAAAGGTATTTTGGATTAAGTACATGTACTGACTCAAAAATGCAGTTGTTTCAATGCTATAATTTAGACTTTTTTTTTTTTTTGAACAGACTAAGAGAATGCAGTTTTTCCTCTCAGTGTTAATCTCCATCGTGGGACCAAATATATAACAAAAAATAGCAGCTGCTTTAGCTTTGAAACACTTGTAAGGGACCTAGAATAATATAGTATGACAAGATTTTATACAGGGCTTGTCCTGTGTAGTAATTGGCCAGTCTGCTTTGTCGCAATCAAGCTGTACGTTTAACCCTTTGAACTGGCCGAACATGCCTGGGTGGCAAAGTGTCATCTGCTTCAGTGTTTTGGGTAATTTCAACAGTAGTGAAAAACAGCTTCAATGATAATTGTTGGTGAGCCTTATTACTGCTCTCTGCTCCAGGGCAACAACTTTCCCTGGAGTGGGTCAAGCACTGCCGGCACAGATTGGACACTTAGCACCCAGCCCACACCAGGGAAAGCTGTTGATTCCATGTTAATTCAGTGGAGACAGGGTTAATTCATTCCATACCAGTCCCTGATTTTTCCGTATCTTTACCTAGATTTAAGACAACAATTGCATAATTAAATTCTTCATGAAAAGAGCTCTTATTCAAGTACCAACATGCTTATAGTCTTAAGTCAGTGGTTCTGGCACTGCCTGGCAAGCCATGCTGCATCTGCCCTTGCGGCAGCTGCAGCATGACTTGCCAGGCAGTGCCAGAACCACTGACCAAGGCCTGTGACCATAGTATGGAATGAGTTAAAGGTTGTCGTGGAGAAATGAAATGTTGTGGGAAGCAGGCAGAATTATAACCAAATTTCTTTGTAAATTGGTGATGCTTTTTATCGCCAGAAGTTTTAAACAGTTTAATGATATTAAGTGGGCTTCAAAGTTTGTTTTGTTGGACCCACTTAAAATGTGATAGATATGTTTTCCGTGTCTTTATAATGAGAACTGACAGATGTAATCATCTATAGCTACATAGAGAGCCCACCACTGACAGTAACAAACCCAAGGTGGCTGCATTTGGGCACAGAAATGTTAAGCAGACACTGACATGTATAAATTGACGCGGACACAACATCTTTGTCCATGTTCACCTTGATGTTGTGGAAGTTGATGCGTGGCTCCATTTTGAACATTTAATTTGTTTTTGATAGAATGTAAATACTTCTCTTTGTGGGCGTTCTCCATTTCCAATGGGACACAGCTCGTCTGACTGTTGTCACGTCTCTACATTTTGTGGACAGTTGGGCTTTGCATCCTTCGTGCTCATATTCTACTCATAATGAAGTCATACTTCTCTTCCAGTTTCTCAGCATGGAGTCCAGAACAGTGCACTATCAATTACTTTGTTTTTTGCCTGTTTGAATTTAATCTTTTTTTTTATAGGTTGTAGTTTTGACATTTGACCGTAGTTTTACTTTCACTGTTTTGGGCATAATTCCTATTCAAACGACGTGTAAAGATGGTTTCACTGTGTTTTTATTTTCTCAGTTAGCAAAAATAAAAATACAGTGAAATTGAAGCAGAGCACAGTAATAACATTCAGTTTCCCCCAACACTCTTGGCCAATGCACAGAGTGTCAGGGAAGGCTGTTGACTCAGTCTCACAGTTTTAATTCGGGGGGGGGGGGGGGCAGGGTGCCTTAAGGCGATGGGATGCCGCGTTGACAGTACCCTTCTATGTTTGAATTATTCTTTGAGCATCAGTAGAGATTAGTGAAATGCATGTGTTAACTGTTGGATGACCTGTGTGTATTCAGGAGACTGTATGTTCTAGAGTTTTTTTTTTTGGTTTAAAAACGAGTGTCTGAGAGCATTTTGTTCTGCCGTTAAACCTGCCCAAAAACACCAGCCCCAGGGATCAGTTTATTGGGTTTTTTTCAAAACTAGTGGTTTTCTGAAACAGGTGGCCTTTCATCGGAGGTAAAAAAAAGAACAAGACAAATACAGTGTAAACTGTATGAAAACTGTGGTCTTTCAAGACAGGTGGTGTGTCACAAGGGCGGTCTTTCAAGGGAGAGTCCACTGTGCTGAACCTGGCCTCCAAAACATCAAAACATGGAGTTACACACAATACATATATATGTATGTGTATATATACATACAAAACATGCAGGACAAATATAAGTTACCAGTGTACACATGTAGTTCAGATTTATATTCCTAATACATTAATCAGTGAAGTTATAGTGAATTACTGTAAACTTGTGGAGGTTTTTTGTTTTAATTTTATTTTTTCCAAATGTATAATTACTCTGTCCTTTAGAAGCTTTTTTTGTGTCGTAAAAACAATCTCAACAGCAAGTACCGTCAAAATCTGTGCTTCATCACAACAAGTCATAAACGTTTCCTTCTGGGTGGTCTGCTGGAGACACAAATTAGGTTCGGTAATTGATTTAATTGTCGAGAAAATTAGCAAATAAATCGCAGTTAGCTGGCATATAATTTACCACCCATTGTCTTCGTAATCATCACTTTTTGAATACTTGGGTTTGATGGGGTTTGCTAATTGGCCTAATGCTACAGTGGTTTATGGAAGCCTAGTCCCTGAGTGATGTCTGCAAAACGTCACCGTTGGTTCAAGCATGCTGGGAAGTTGCACTCTTCATGAGTCTCGTTTCAATTACCAGCTGATTATGTGGTTAGCAATTTAGGTAACAAATTTACCGTAGATGGGATTCGAGTCAGTCTCCTCGGGTAATAAAGTTACAGAACAGAAATGTGACGTTGAACATTCTCCATGTTGGCATAGTTACAAAACTCTCTGATAGGCATGCAAGTTTTTTTATTCTATGGATGTTTTGAAAAGTCAGTTTAAAAGTAATAGCTTTGCAGACACATGCCAGGGTTTTCTAATTGTGGTGCTGGCTAATTCAAGAGATAATTAGAATGGAGAAATTAAAGTACAAATAAATTGGAAGTGGGTATAATTGGGTGAAATTTGGAGAATTTTGGTTTCTGTCAGACTTCGCGTTTGTCCAAGTGAACCTATATTTGTAAGAACAACTGTAGAAGACTGGGCCGTGTCTTGTGGCTGCTGCATAAATATAAAATACCTCAGTTAAAAAAGAAAAAAATGATCCCAAGATCTTCAAAGTGACTCAGAAATGCAGCAAAACTGTGAGAGATATCAAAAAAATAAAACAGACAAGGCGGTTCCATAAATTCTGTATTGTCAAAGAGGTCCACTAAAGAATAAACAATGTGGCAAACGTTGGTTATCATGTCACAGAAGAAAGCAGAACATGGCTAGACAGTTTGGTAAAAGCGAAACTTATGCAGTGTAGTGCATTCTTAGATTTTTGTGGTGCAGGTCAACATCTGGCAGTGGAGTCAACAGGTTTCCCTGGCATAATCTGGATGCAGTTCACACAGAATTGTGGCTGAGATACCAGAGTGTAGCTACTGACTGAGCAGTTCTGTGAGATTATGGCTCAAATACACCTTGAAAGTACTGTAACCTTTTGCCCCCTTGATTGAATTAAGACTGAGTCAACAGTTTCCTTGACGTGGGGCATGTGATCTTGATTGGCCTGGTTGATTGATCTCGTATACAATTCTCAGTCAAGTTGTTTTTCATGACAGTTGAAATTAGTTGAAACCACTGAAGTAGATGACATTTGACCACCAGAAATTTTCAAGGCATTAAAACTCCCTGAAATTCAAAAGTTGGTCTTTGAAAATCTGAAAATTCATTTTGAGGTAAACATTTTGTTAAAAGGCATGTTTTTTTTTTCCCAAACATCCACTGATGCCACAGTCGTGTCAAAACACTGTCAGTGGTCTTTAAAACTGGGAAATTTTGCCATGGTATGTGATTAAAAAAGTCCTTGAATTTTGAAGCTGGTAGAAGTGTATGAGCCATGAAAGAAAGAAAAAAAAATACAGATGATGTTTACAACACTGGATTATTTCTGATAATCTTTAAAGGGAAAAGTGACGCGCAGATACATTGGCATGAAGTCTTTACATAAGCATGGAGTTTTACTCAAAGTGACCACAGCTATGGCATCTTGTTGAGAAATTATGCAGACCAGGATGCGTATAATAATTTGCGTCATGTTAGCGTGGCCTTAAGTGTGTAGAGAGTATCAAAGTTATAATCTTTCACTTCCCTGAGGTCAGTTAACAACAGAAGAAACCTAAGATGTGGTAAAGAAACTTTCCATTCAGGTGAACAATTTACCAAAAGCTCTCAACACGTAGTATATTAAACGTCTCTCCAATTTTCGTCATTTTTAAAAAACATTTATGGGGAAATTACTGGATAATAATGTTTCAAACAGATGGTATTTGACATTTAGTGCACAGTAGAGTCTAATAGACCTAACACAGGTGTATATGTATGCTTCTTTTTCCCGTTTAGATCACCAGGAAAAGTCTGATGTCATAAATGGTGGCTTTTTTTGTGATGAATAGTAGGACACTGATCAACAGCTTTCCTTGGTGCACTGTAGGTGTAAAACATGCAGAGTACGCCGAGGAAAGCTGTTGACTCGCTCTCCCGAGAGTCAGGACATGATGAACAAGATCATTTGGGTCAATAATCTGACACTGTCTTCAGGTAATTTAGACAAGAGTCGTACAACTTGCAAGGTGCATGAGGATTAAAATGTGTAGAATTATGTCACTCTAATGACACACATTATTAGACTTATCAGTTCCCATCTCCGTCCTATTGAAACTGACGCGTTAATCAACCATTACCGTGAACAAGGTGTTGTCAGTTGTTTGCACCAGGGGCAAATATATTCCTGTGTCCACCCAACAGTTCTCCAGGACCCGAGGGTATGAGGTTGAGTTATAGCGGAGGATGGGCCATTCTTGAAGCTATTAGCATGCGGCTTTTGGAAAGTGGGAATGTTAATGGCGGAATGCATGCAGTGGATGTTTTGATATGTGAAACACTGGTAAAACAGTAGGAGCAGCCAGTGAATAGGGTGTGGGGGTGAACAGGTTCGATAATGACAGGTACTGAGTGATTTGGAACGGAAGATCACTGGAGGGCGGTTGTATCTTTGGCAATAGCCCGGGGGCACTGCATATTGTTAAGGAAAGCAGTTGGCTGTTACCTCACACATTCCCTGATTGATGGCGCTACCAGTTCACAAAGGTCTGGGTGGGCTTCCCGGGCCCCATGGGAACGAAAACTCCGCCCACGGGAGCAACACCTGCGGCTGTAGGTTAATAACACCTGAACAGGGTCAAACGTTTTATTTGTACGTACATTCCACGCAGGTATGGCGGTAAACAAAGCCGGAGAAGGCTGCACTCTCAGAGAAATCTCCCAAAGGGCCAGCAAAGATGAACGAAGAAAGAAAAAGAAAATTAGATTAAAAGCAGTCTGCATACAGTATGGATGACACTTTTAGTTGTGAGTCCCATCATTTACCAAGAAGGTCACAACCCCATTAAAAGGAGGAAAAAAGTCTTGTTATACAGATGATGCACTCTCTCACTCCTGTAGTTTCATTTCATCCCAGTTTCCACAACCGTGTAGCTGTATGGAGGAGCTGAAGAAATGTTTAATATCTTTATGGTGAAGTGGGTCAGCACAATTTAATCTTAAGTAAAAATGGAAAGATCATCGCTGAAGAATACTTTGTTTTGGGAACTCTGATAAGATCATGATCTTCCTCAAAGAGTTAAACTGTGAGGTGAATATACTTGAGCAGTGACTACATGCTGTATGCATGTTAGCAAACTACTGATTGAGAAAAAGTGGACTGGTGGATAATGGAGAGACAGCATAGAATTTCACACCAGGCTGGTTTGTTGAAGAGAACGTGTATCTTAATCCATTCTTGTTTGAAGTGGCCACAGCTACCTGGAGGTCTCTGCTCAGGGTTTAATTTGCAACTTTTGTACAAACAGGAAACATCTTGATTTGTGTTCTTAAAATTGACTTAATTTCTTTTTCTTTTTCTTTTTTTTTTTTTTGTTCGTCATCATTTATTTCATGGGTACTGCACAAGTAGTTAAAAAAAAGATGAAAGAAAAAGCAGCAGTAAAAAAATACATTTGTCATTTGTCTAATATATTTAACTTTAAAATGTTTAACTTATTTTGCTGATGCAACAAAAGTGTGAAAGTAAAATCACAATGAAATAGCGTTTAAACGTGGCTTTGATTGGGACTCGCTCCAAAATAGTGAAATTATGACTTAAGCTTTATACCTGAAATTGAAAAAGTGAAATAAAAATAATAAATAAATAGATCAACAGATAAATAAGTAAATAAATAAATGAATGAATAAATAAATAAATGAATAAATAAACAATAGATAGATACATAGATAGACAGACAGACAGACAGACACACAGACAGACAGACAGACAGACAGATAGATAGATGAACTGGGGTGAAGAGTTTCTGCTGCTGCACTTTGAGTAAGTGCAGCAACTACTCAGAGCAGTATGTATGTATAAGGTACAAAATTGCCATCACAGATTTTTTTAAAAAATGCATGCTAACTTATTTTCATGGCGTTACAGAGGTATAAAAGATGCACAGAGTTGTGCTGGTGTTTGTCAGGAATAAAAATATGAAAATCAAGCTTCCGTTCAAGTGCAAACAATGCAGTGTAAAGTCAGTTGTTGTCATAATGCACCTGGTAAATCGCACAGTATCGGGTGTAAAGCGTGTGAACTCTTTCAGTGGCAAGTGTCTACTGAATCAACAGCTTTTCTCAGTATATTTTTGGTACCTTTATGGAGAGCTGTTGACCTGGACCATTGGTATGGACCTTACAATTATAGGCATGCTGGTACTTGAATGGAAGGTCAGTCTACAAGGAATGTGAACCTATTATTATTATATCAATTCAGAGAGTGTCAAGTTTTGTGGAAATTAGCCACGAAAGAGGGAAAGCATGGCTTTCACTCTTTACAAGATTGACTGGTGGCAGCCTGTACTGTACGGTGTAGTAGGAAATGAGTGACTGCCCTTATTGAGTGAAACTCAAGAGTGCAAGATACTGATGTGTTGGATTTTGTTGATTTTCAGAGAGCCTTCAATGCACTGTGTCATAGTACTCACTTGTATGGGCGCCGTTTGGTACTGGAATGGGCCGACACAGAGGAAACAGTGGATCAACTGAGGAAAAAGACTGCGGACCACTTCCATGAAGGTACATGTATTGTGTTTGGGTGCCATATTGTGTTGCCAGCCACTTGGTGTGGGTGGGAGAAGCTGTACTGAAGTTAGGTTACATACCGTGTTCATTCCAGATGTAGCATACACCCTAATAGAAGCACACCCCCTACTTTTTAATCTTGGGTTTTTTATTAAAATTCAGTATTTTCCAATATTTGTAAAATTAACTGCTTCTGATGAAAGAAGAGGGTTCATTGCTGTTATTATATGCTATATGGACTCTATAATAAGTGTAATTGCTTGTGGTATTGTAAATTAAGACATATCATTATCAGAAAACTCCACAAAAACCATGTCTGCTTCAGGAAATCTTTGTAGCAAAGCGTGCTACTGTTGGAATGAACACGGCATATGGATATGTTGCACGAGATTCATTCAATTGCCATTCCAGCTGCTTCAAATTCCTTTGTAAATTGCCGGGAAAATGCACAGTGGTCCCCCTCTTATCAAGCCACCCCAAATGCAGATGCCTCACTAGAATGTTACAATATAATCGAGTTACCATCTTATCTGTATAGCAGTGGTGATCTTTCAAGGGGGGGGGGGGGGGGCACTGTATATGTCTGTTGTTTACTGGGAAAGAAGAAGGCCAATTTTAGGAGAGATGGAATTGATTTTCTTGAAAATTAATTTTCTGGGCAAAAACATCTTTTGTGATAGTTTGCAGATCTTTTCGTAAATACATATGATTTTTATTTTACAAGCTTCATGCTTGTTTTCTAGATCTTCAAAGGGATTAAATATGCATCCATTTCCTATCTCACACCCCTTTCTGGCAGCGTGTACATGTATTGTAAAGTGATTATGTGTTTCATTGAAATATACTGACTAAAATGTGCTTGAACTGGTGGTGCAAACAAAGAATTCAAGGAAAAAAATGAAAAATGTGGACAAAAAAACTTTGTGCTGTTTGAGGGTTTGAGAGAAGAGGGCTCCCTCTGTAGCAAAGAAATCTCAATCCTTGTTTCCAGCCCTGACCTCATGCCCAAGGCTCATTCAAATAACATATCTTAGTACAGAAACTTATATGACTTACATGTATATCATGCTTGATCTGCACACCCAGGACATGCAATTGTCAGTCAAAAATGCAAGGGAAACATTACTGGAAGCTAATGACATCTGGTGAGCATGGATGGAACTAGATTCTCTTGGCTCATTAATCACCTGCCAGCCTGCTTTGAATGCATTGCATGAGCAATCAAATTGCATTGTTTCTCATTACAAGTGTCCTACTCTTAAGTCAGCCAGCTGTTTATTTATTATAGAGTACTAGGATGTATTTGCTGGATGCAAAACCTGAAAGTGATGATAATACTACTGTATAGATGGTTGTGTCTGATCTCCATGTACACAAGATACATGTAAGGCACCCCAAGAATGTTGTTGACCTGGGCTTACAATGAATGAAGGGCTTCCTGCAGCTTTTATCAGGATATTCATCGATAAAGAGCTTTTTTATTGCTTGGTTAATGACAGTCTTTACTTTCTGAGGGGCAAATCCGGTGAGTGTTCTGATCCACAAGCCAAATTTTTGTGGGTCAAAGTAGAAAGTTAATTCTGTCATCGATTAAAATGACAGTGGTCAAAGGGTCAATGCCGGGGGTACCTGTAAGACTCACAACAAAAGTGAACTATGTGGTGTTTTGTAAAGAATTTGTAGACATAACAGATTCCTTGTTGAAACATAGAGACGTGAAAGATCAAATGTCTAAAGTCAGGCTCATGACAGGTGTTTAAAGATCATTTACCAGAGTACATTGAAGGTTAGATTTCCACATAGGTGCAGTTTGCTGTTGATAAAGTTTTGGGGCTGATATTTAATCTGATGCTTAACAATGGGATTTTAGGGTGATACATTAGTATCTGAGCCATGCCAAATTTTATTCTAAGAGTCCGTTAATTGATCAAACACTGGTTGTCTAGATAATTATGATGGGACCACCTTGCGTATTGTGAAGTGAGGCACACAAAGTGGAGGGTGGAAGGTATTTTTCTCCCAGCATAAAAGCAGTCATATTTGTTATCATGACAAGGTAAATGAATTAATTTCACAAAATAAACCAGAGACGTTTAACTCCAAACAGCTTTATGATGGGAAGTTATCAAGTTTCTGAATTTATTAGCGCAAGCAAAGAAACCACAGATTTATTAGGGGTCAATTCCTGTTTGCTTGTAAATAAAACATACTTTGCATTGTGGGAGTTTTTTCTTCTCTAATGTCCAGGAAGCATGAAAAATGAGGCTTTTCTGTGAGGGAAGCAGCAGTTTATACGTGAGTCCATTAATAGAAAGGTGATCTTTGTAGGCATTTCTGAAGGATAGTTTTACTATTCTAGCATGCTTAATGCCTGTAATATTTACAGGTGTTTAAGGTTTGTGTGATATTATTGCGTGGCAAACGGAAGCTAAAAAAAAGAGAAGTATGTGTTATGAGAGAAGTGCATTTTGGAGCAGAGATATAAGTTACAACCACTCAGCAGTTTTCATTCATTTTGGCCAGTTATTTTTAATGGCAGTTTATGAAAGTCAGCTATCAGTGATACATTTAGTTTTAAACATGCATTTTGGGGGGCTATTTGACAAATAAATTTGCACATTGAATATGTGGTTTTTAAAATTTTTTTTTTGAAGTTGCAGATATTAAAATCAGCTATTATCTTTTCTTTTTGTTATTTGGATTTTAATCCTGACCAAGGCAAAGTAAGACTGTCAATAAATTTCTGTAGTGTGTATTTTATTATGAAAAAGTACCAGGCAGGGCTTGACAGCTATAAAGAGACATAGATTAGTCTGATCGGTTTCGTCTCCAGTGGGGTTTTATCAGGGACTGAACACAGCCATCGCTATTTTATTATACTGTGCAAAAAGGGCATTTCAGTGGGCTGGAATTTGTTTTCTTATTTCGTTGATTCTGTATAAATCTTAAAGCAACCCTGCAGAAATAAGTTTGCACAACACAGGGTTGATTGATTTTATTTCCAAACCATCAACTTACAGAGCAGTTATTATCAATCAATGAGGGGATATTTTCAACCTATGTGAGGAATTCTTTCCATTTCTGCCAAAAGCATTAGCTCAGTCAGTGTTAGGGAATTCACGTAGAACTCTCCAATCTGAGGATCTTAAAGGGGAGTAAGGATAGGTATGACATAATTTCCTCCTTTTCTACAATTCTGATCAGGGAGAGGCATTTTTTAAAAAAATGAACTGGCCTGAAAGGAATTACATGCAAATATTAACTTTGCAATGGAAGACCAAAGTGGTTTTATACAAGTACACACAGAGACTTGAGGAAAGATGAAGACCTCAATGAGTGCCATTGTACAACTATCTTATATACTTTTTGTCCTGGGAACATAAAGTTAACAACATTATAACATCCAATACAAAAGAATTCCCCCCCCCCCCCCCCCCCGGCAAAAAGCCTGCAAGCAAACATGTGAGAAAGAAAGTAAATTAACTGTGGAGTAAATGTATCACATGAAATTTAGTAAATAAATTAATTACATACATGTAATTAAGTAAGTGAGTTATACAAATTAAAATTTTACTTAATAATCCACATAAAATTGAGTAAACTGATTGAATAAACAAAAAAAAGTACAGGGTAGGGAACTTAATGAAAAATGTCTTTCGAAAGTCCTCCCAGGTGTTTTGGTGTCAATGAAGAACGAACATCTCCTGGCAATGTAAGATGCATTAGACAACATGCTTTACAAGGTAAAGTGTTATCCTCACTGTCAGTCATGGAGGGACTCTGTACAAAAGTTGAACACTGGCCACACATGGGGCAGACAGTGGGAATCTGAAACAAAGACAATGTCCGCGCTTACCCATGGCTGTGCTTTGACAGACGGACATTTGTTCCTTTGTAAGTGTGGTTTGGACAATTGGTGGAAATAGTTCACCTGGGGGCATTTGTGAAAAAGCGGAGGGTTGTGTAATCCAGGGTTTGGAGTGACACCCTCTGAGGGCATTCTACCCTAGATGCGGGCTGTATCAGTGAGATCTGTGGCACTTAGTGGTAATATATGTAATTAGGAATGATGTGTGTATTCAACCCAATAAACAGTGCAATACACAAACAACTCAGTAGGGTGGGGTTGTGTCTCAATAGATTACATGCTGAGAAAAATGTATGGTTCTCCCTCACTGTTTGTGCCACCTCAAATGTACGTGAAATTTGGCCCACAAGAGAGGAAAGGGCCTCAATTGACAGGGGGCAAACTCAAAATGTTACACTTACTGGACGGGGTAGTGGTCTTTCAGAAGGGGCGGCCTGTTTTCAAGGGTTACTTGTAACAGTGGCATCACTGTATGCCTGAGACCAAGACAATTTGGGGTGTGTTGGTGTGTTTCAGTTTTACACATTTATGTACCCCCACTTTAACCCCTTCCCCCTTGACACCTGCCAAAACTGGCTGATGGTCTAATGTCATCTGCTTCAATCATTTTTTAGCTCTGCTGACCATAGGTCATAGAGCTTATGCTGTCACTCATATCTGTCCGGTCATCTGTCCATCTGTCAGTAAACTTTTGCTTCTGGCCAGGACCAGCCAAGCATTAGGCCCATGAGCCTCCTGTTACTAATTCTAACAGTAAGGATAACAATTTGAATGAGATTTGTAGATGTGACCTATCAATATAACATATCCTTCATGGTAAGGTTGTAGTTTCTAGTTAGTTTTTGTAGAACAGTCCAACCCAGTGGTGGGTTACTTCCATAGATGACCACATACCATAGGTATGTGCTGCTATGATGGGAGCCTTTTTACATGATATTTTTTGGATAAAGGTCCAACAATTTGCCCAAAATGCTCTAAAAAGGTCAATTTTCCTCCAAAGAGCCCCAAATTTCAACAAATTTCCAACACGAGAGTAGAAATTTTCTTGTGGGAGCACTTTCAAGACAAAAGTTTGGTCATACATGTACTTTTTTACGGTTTGTTGAAGCATCGCCTCACTTGGGTAAAATTTTTATCAAACAGTATCCTAAGACAGGGTGTTACTAGTTACAACCTATATTTGTAACTAGTACAGAAACAGCATGGGTGCTACACTAAAATGTTTGACACTTTGAATTTTTGTAGTTAACAAAAACAGAAAAACCTTTAAAAATCGATAGATTTTGTCAAACGGTCCATTCAGGTGTTCAACCTAATGGATGAGACGTGTTGCTAAGAGAACAAGGAGCTTCATCTGCTTAGAAGGGCAGTTGGGCAACTGCTATGACAGTGATTGCTGGGCACTGAATGACGGACACTGCCAAAGAGGGCTGCCAACTTAAGGCATGATATGCTGGCAGGTGCCATCTACAAGTTTCATTTAACCCTTTTCCGCTTAAACTGGCCAAAATGGCTGGAGGTAAAAGGGTCACCTACTTGAGATGAGAGCTGTAGATAAGCCTCTATCAGAGCAACGTGTCCCAGGTCAACATCTGTCCTTGGAGTAGGAAGGTGCCAAGTGCCCAGTCTGCAACAAGAAAAGCTGTTGACAAGTTTTCATTCAAGGGATAAATGGTTAAAATGTTCTCTTTTGACTAGAAGTTGAAGCGAACAGATTTAAACAGACAACTTTTGACATTGAATTAGTTTAAGCAGGAATGGGTTAAGGAGTTCAGGGCATAAGTTCCTTGACACATAATACAGAGATATTTGTAGAGATATAGTGGATGAACTTGGGATGAATGTGGCTGATTAAGTTGTGTTAGGGCCAGACAGGTGGGGCCGGGTATATGTACCCACTTCACCTGGGATCCTGGTCATGGACAGGTCAGGGGGTTTGAAACAGGGGCGCACTCCCATGATACAGGTGACTGGGTGTAAAAAAGATAAAATTCAAAAAGTAAAAAAACAACAACACATGAATGATGAGGAAAAAAAATCTGTCAGTTTCTTTTAACTTAAAGTATGACACTTGCATCGAAATCCTCCCAAAAGTCATGTCACATTGAGAAGATTTTACATGTATTTTCATTGTGGTCTTGTCATTTGACAAAGAGAATACATGCTAAAGAACAGAAGCCCCCCCCCCCCCACACACATTCTTGCTTTCAGATGTTTGTAAGAAACTGCATATCTTAAGTGTTTACAGGTACAGTGGCACCTGCTCAAAAGGCCACCTCTTGTGAAAAACTACATTAGTTTTTAAGACTGCTTTTTCAAGGTGCTAGCCTCTTTTTTTCTTTGTTAATTTGCCTGTGATGAAAGACCACCTGCCCTATATGACCATTCTTCTAACATTAACGGTGGCCTTAGATAGCAAGCACCACAGCGTATATTGTAAAACTTGATGCGCCTCATAAATGGAAATTAACTCTCGGGCATTTTGGAAACATAAGGACCCCATCACTTCTGGATGATGGAAGTTGTCGCATCATCACATAAAAAGAGGAAACAAAAATGTGTCAGAAAACACTTAAAATTCATAGCGAGCCCAGTTCGTACCGGGAGCGTACTTGGAAGTGGTAATAAACCTGATTATCATTGCTTCAGACCAAACTGCTAGGTTATGAATTATGAATGCATTTCACAAGCTTATTCCTCTATAAGTACAGATTAACTGGTAAAATATGCATGGCATAATCATAGAATGGCATATGTTGGGTAAAACTATTAGGTTTAAATTAAAATGGTAATTAGAAGTTAACAAGGTGAGATAATTGTACTTCGGTTATGAGGAATACTTTTATTGCCGTGAAATGCTGACGAGTTTTCAAGAGTATTTGTAATGGCTATATATTTAGATTGTGGAGTTTTTGTGTACATGTACTTGGGATATTCGTCCAGGTCGCACGTTAAAAAAAAAAAAATAGCAAAAAATTGAGGCAATTATATTTAGGGTAACTGGAATTTGCTTATGAAGATAAATATTTATGTTCGCTTTATTGTCAGAGTAGTGTAGATTACATCGGCTAATAAACCAGGAAGGGGTACCAGTACCCATTACAATATGGCCCTTGCTTATAACCATCCATATCGGCTTGGGTTATTATATATTACTTTCAAAATAATGATGTAATTATGGGATTTTTTTATTACATAAATGCATTGACATCAACTGTTGGTTGTCCAAAATTGTGGATTTGTAATCAGTGGAATATCTGTATCATCAAAGAGTACATTTACTTGCTCGATTAGATGGTAAAAAAAAAAGTGTTTATGGTGAGTTAATGCGTGTGAAACCAAATTTGTTGCTGTATGGCAAATTACAGCTGGCTACTGGTGGCTGTATCCAGATTGATGTGTTTTTTAATTATGTTACTGTCAACTGCTTTAATTTTGCTGCATTCTTAGTATCGCTTATTTTGTTGATGGCACCAAATGGTGAAAATAAAAACAAAAAGTATTATATAATATGTTTCAATAGGAATTATGTGTAAAATAGTGAAATTTAAACTAAAGTGAAATGTCCAAAAGAACCATGAAAATTTATACACGTGAAAATAAAGCAACGTACAGTACATATATGACAGAGAAATAAACAGCAGGTTCTGCTTAGGTCTGCTGGTCTCACATGAAAGTGGTTTTGCAAAAGAGGTGCTGGTTTCAGTAGGAGACCAGAATCTTCCACATTCGATAGTAGGACAGACAACAGCAAACTGTAGACGATTCAGCTCAGTCGGCGTTTCATGGACTCGGTGAAGCAACATCCATTGAAGACTTCATTGTAGTATAAAGATCAAATTTCATTATCCCTTTTGTAAACTGGGAAGTCAAGTGTCTGGTTAATTTGCATATGTCATTCTAATATTGATCAGTGAGGAAAAAGTCTGGTTGTTTCCAATTTTGCTCTTACTTAAAAGTCTACTTTGACTGCTGTTTTGACAAATAAGGAAAAATATCAACAAAGCTAGGGCAAAAAAAAAAGGACCCTATAGTTTGATGATCTTTTGTTTGCATGCAGTTCCACGCTTGCCTTAATTCAGGAAGTGCATAATCAGGTCACTTACGGGGCTTTAAATGTATATTCCCTGCTTCTGTGAGAAAATGTCATAAATGTAAATTAGGCAATTATGGGCTAATTATTTGCCTGCCCTCCCGACCCGTCTCCATTTAACTTTGGAAGGTTTTGCAGCCTACGTCAGTGCCATGCCTTGCTGCCGCACTCACTGTTGCATACATTGTCTGACTTAGTTCCCATTGTAATTAACAGATCAGGTTACAGATTTCTTTTAATGCCAACTGCATAATTGGGCTTAGCAGCACAGCACTGTTACTCTAGAGTGCTATCTTTGTTTCTGTGGACAGGGTATTTTTCCCTAACACGGCAGATCGTATTCCATGGAGATGCAGTTTGTGTGGAGCAGAAACAAAAGGCTGACATTTTGGACCTAGGGTCGTGTGTTTGGGTGATCGGAAGTTGGGGGGAATTTTAATTAAATTTTGAAGATTTCGCTAACCTAATGATTCTGTTCTGTTATGTCAGATCTCGTTTCAGTTGTCGATTCATGTTGGAGGAAGGTTTTGGAGTCATTTAAAGCAATACAGTGAAACTTGTGTGGAAATACCTCTCCTAGAGAGGATCAAATTATGGTCTCTGGGACAGGTGGTCTTTCATAGGAGATATTAGTAAGATGAAAAGTGCTACATGTAAGTGTAGTATCTTATAGGTGCTTGCTGAAGATGGTCTACGCTGATGATCTTTGTGCTGTTGTATTCGTGTCTTTTCATCCAGAACAACTTCCTGGTAGTCATTACCCTATTCCGTAGTCCGAACTCTTTACACTCCATAAGCTAACCTGTCAGTGTCTAACCTGTATACATATGGAAGTACTTTTGTCACGTTTTTCTGTAGAATTTTGACATAGGCTGTATTAGCCCGAATAAATTTAAGGGTCTTCAGTGGGTAACTACTCAGAACATGTTTCGGAGCCTGTACCCATGTGTAGCAAGTGATACTGTGGCTGCTGTCACAACAGCTGGGGCTTGACCAACCAAACAAAGATATGTATCATCAGTTTATTGTATTTTCTCTTGCCTTCAAGTCCCACTGTACACTTTGTAATGGATTGGTACCTGTCATTAAGATCACCTCTACTACCAGCAGAAACAGTCGTACATGGCGGCAACCCTTTTCTGCTCAAATCGTCCCAAAGCGCTTGGATGTGAAATGTCCCATATTTCTGTTTTAATACTTAAAATTCATGATAATAGAGAACATTTTTGCCTAGAATAGACAGTCGATAAGACATTTCAAGATTGCAGTAGATAAGACATTTCAGGATGTCAGTAGATAAGACATGTAAGTCCATAGTTTCTTTGCTGTGGGGCACACCCAACAAATGTGCCCAAGGTACACCAAGGAAAGCTATTGACTCAGTTTTATTCTGACCAGGAAAGGGTTCAACTAAATGTAGGTAAGTGTCATCAAAGGGTGGGCTTGAACAGACATGTTCAGGAAATGGTTAAGCTAAATGTAGTTAAGTGTCATCAAAGGGTGGTCTTTAGCAGGCATGTTCAGGAAATGGTTAACCAAAATGTAGCGAAGTGTCATCAAAGAGAGGTCTTTAACAGACACGTTCAGGAAAGGGTTAAACTAAATGTCTTTACACCAGGTGCCACTGTAATGATGGTCAGTTTACTTGTGAACTGAGAACATAACTGTTGACTTGTACACAGTTTACCCACACTGTCTGCCCATCTGTTCGCCAATTCTTCCACAATCTGTCCATCCATCCATACATCATTTGCAGTCTCTTCAGCTGTCTGTGGTTCCAGCACTGGATGTGGATAGAAGAATGAGAACTTAGCAATGTATATGTCAAGCAAAGTATAAAATTACCTATTATCTGTACCATAATATATGTATATATTTTTTTTTTTGCATCAGAGTTGCAAGATCTAAAATGAATGCAGCTTCTCAGCTGCCCTTATTTTATGTGTGGTTTCCACATCAAAGGGAATGATACTTAAGCTGTTTTTTTGGTTGAGCCAAAGTTTTTGTATTCAGATGTAGTCTGTGATAGTCTTTGAAAAAACTAATCCATGAATTTAGCCTCAAGAGAATGTGTTTTATAGCTGAATGTCACCTCTTTTGATCCTTGATTGTTGGCTGAGTCAACAGCTTTTCATGGCAGATTGCTCCCAGAGTACACCGAGAAAAGTTGTTGACAGGACTTTTTTTTTCTCTCTCTATGTTATACAGGCATGGCTGGCACTTGAATAAAGGTATTCTTACAAAAGTTATGAGTCTGGGAATGATCATAATACTTTTGATGAGCACAACTTTTGGCCTGATTATCACTGAAGAGTTTTTGAATGAGTTGCCAGATGAGCATGATGCCAGAGACCTCGTACAATGGCAGCGATGGACCTATTCACAATGAGAAAACCAATTCCTTTGTCAGTGTTGCTGAAGTTTATCGTCAATTCGCAGAAATACGACAAATCAAATTTCAATTTAAAACTATTATATATCCCATGTTTATTCAGTTCTGCTGCACAGTTGGTTCAATTAAGATGGTTTCTTTGCCAAACAGAAAAAAGTCCCGTTATCATACACCAATTGTCATTTCAACAAACATGCCCAGACAGTTGGTTCCATTGTTCAGGAGCAAGATCTGTGTGTCTGTGGTTTACGATGTTTCTCTCTTGAACTCATCTCTGTCTTCTTCATTGTTCCTTGTTCACAGTTTGTCGGGGTAGAGACAGTGGAGATGAGCACGTGTCCACATCGACGTGTGAGGGGCGGGGCCACGGCAGCAGGTCGCGCAGAGTTTGCAAACAAGCTTTTTTGTCTTCAAACAAACGTATAGCATCTCTCGTTAATCTCTCACTGCATTGTGATCAACACTGTTTACTCTATTCTTGTTATTGTCGCGCTCAGCACCTGTCAGAGATGTCCCAAAATTTTAGTTCCGGACACAGGAGACTTTGTTACTTTGTTTAAGGTCCCAAGTTTTTCCAAATCCAAATGGAAATTCCCTAACTAATAGTGATTTCTTGACAATAAAAAGACAAAAAAAGAAAGATTAAAAAGAAAAAAAAAAGAAATAATTGTTCTTAAATTGGAATGATATGCAACTGATAAAAGAAGTTTGTTTGAAGACAACAAAGCTTGTTTGCAAACTCTGTATTGTGTTAAAAACATTGTGGCAGTGAATTGCAAGATCCTTTTACAGATAAAGCTGATTTTTTTTTCTCCCTTTGGGCAGAGACATGATATAAAAAAAATCATGGCCTCCAGTTATATGCTAGTGATAAGAACCACAATCCCTACATTTTTAGTTGTTTATCACAGGGCAACTGTGTAGTAGGTAAGAAGTATTGACTTGGTATCCTTGAGTATGCCTACAAGTGGTGCCCGCGGAAAGAAGAAAACTTTTATTTATTTTTTTTCTTTTTAAAGAGTGTGCACGTGTGTGTGTGTGTGTGTGTGTGTGTGTGTGTGAGACAGCGTCAACAGACAATAAAGGAGTTGCCTCACTCTGAAGCTTCGAAGAGATAGGAAATTATGGTAGTATTGAGGTAACACCTGCATAATCTACTCATCACATATAGTTTGTAACTATGATAGTGATGATGGTGAAGATAAAAAAAAAAAAAACACAGGGGAGCTGCGTCTGTGGCTCTTTGCCACAGTAACTCCGTGGCTTAGGTGCATTTGTGCTGAGTACGAAAGCCTGCATTCTCTTGATCTGGAGAGAGCCTTTCATCCGATAAACCAAAGCCATTTCAGAAGCATTATTGTCGACCGGTTAACGGCCACACACACACAAAAATAAACACGCAATTGGAGCCACTTGTTTGGCTTTATGCACTAAGATGGTTAAATCTTTCCTATGTGGGCAAGTGATGCCTTGAGCACTGGAAAAATGTGGTCACAGGAGCTATTATCCAGTAAGTGGCCATTGAACTTAAGGCTACTTAAATAAACCATATCAGCTCTATCTGAATAAGTTTACAATAATAGGGTATAAAGCTTCTGTTTTTATTTGTTTTAGACAAATATTTTGTTGAAAAGTTATTTCTTTGCTTTAATCATGTCCTTAATGTCAGATTGAGTTTGTGAAGACTTTCTGTGACCAAGCAGGAAAAAGTCGTACCTAAGCTGATTACAGCAATTGTATGCAGTAAATCACACAATTAAAGGTGTCATGGTATTTAGAAACATTGTTGTGCATGAACTGGCAGACTTTGAAGTATATAAACGATACGACATCAAAAAGAGACTCGCGCGTAGTTTTACATTTTGCTCTTGGAATGCATGGCAGGTCAGAGGATTGGCGGGATTTGCATTCAGTCATCAGTCAAACTTGACTTGAAACACACTTGAACCACAAAGCCTATTCACCAGTTACAAAATAATGGTTTATTTATACCATGCACTTCAGGACTGGTGTCGTTCAGCCTTTCTTTGGTTCATCGGGGTCATTTAACATTTGGGGAAGTTTTTAAACGCAAGACTCTTTTTCTTTTTTTTTTAGACACAGTGGTACTTGCTAGCTAAGACTGTCCCCGTTTTCAGCCAAAAGTGGTCTTTTACTGCAGGTGTTTTTTTAAAGTGGAGGTAACTTTAGTACAGTACCCTCCCCCCCCCCCCCCCCCCCCCCCCCGAAAGGTCACTCCTTGGGGAGACCACCTGCCTTTTGTGACCACAGTTTTCAGATGCCTCTGCAGTACTTTTCTTTTGATTAATACTTTGAGAGACCACTTGTTTTCTGTGACCACTTCGGGAGCAGCCCAAGGATGGCTCTTTAAAGTAGTGTCCACTGGATAGAAATGCTGTCGAGTGTCTTCATAAAGAGACATTATGGTCTCCTGTTTGAGCTGATCCTAAGAGCAGTTCACATTGACTGGTTTCTCTGTAAAAGTACTCGTTTTTACAGGCATAAATTTTTCTGAGTTTTTGCCATTCAGGCATTTAAATGCAGTTTTAATTTCACTCTTTTGGACATAGTTACAATAAAGCCTGTGTTCAAATGCAGTTTCAGTGTTTTATTTTTGCACGATTGTGTGCTGTCAGTAAAATATGTGAAAATAAAAATTCAGCAAGATTAAGCGATTTCATGGCAGTCAAAGTTGGCATACCTACATATATGTAATATTGCAAGTTTAGCAGTTGAGTAATTGTGAGCTAAAGAGCTTAGCTTGTGGCATTTTCGTGCCATAAAAGTAGGTAGAAAGAGGTAGTTTAGTAGATATGTCCGTCATGAATGTGGCATATTGGATAATTGGCATAAGTATGCATTCATTGTGCTTGTTTGTATTATGATTTTGTGGTCCTTCTTTTTGGTGATTACTTTTAGAACAGGCCGAAAAGTGCTCACGTAAAGCCAGTGGTGTCTCAATAGAGGTCAAATAACAAGGACATGGGTGAAAGGTTTTATTCTGGGGACTAAATTCAGTAAAACGGAGACTGACCTATGCATTTTAAAGTAGAAGGGAAATGACTTTTTCAGTGAATTTCAGTAAAATCAGGTCCAGTAAACTTTCACCCATGCAAGGAAAATATGATATTATGTCCCTGCAGACCTGATAAATGTGGTCTTTAAATTGAGATTGAGCCTCAATGGAATGGTCTGTCCCTGGGGTCTGTCAAAGGAGAGACGACTGGACTTAATCAGAGTGGATGCCGCCTCTAAACACTGTTGGCATAAATTTTGCTACTCCCCACAGAATTTTTTTTTTGTTTAAGTGACTTACAATTCTGCAGATGTTGTGTTCCAGCTGTGCTTGTAACAGGTGGAGCATTACTTGCCAGGTATTGCAAAAACCACTGACTTTGGGCCAGGTATGTTGGTACCTGAGCAATTGTGTTCCTTATTGGGAACGTGAACCTGAGTCAACAGCTTTCCTTGGCAAGGGAAGCTGTTGCCCTGGGTCAGTTGATCTTGATAGCTCTCATGTATAATTCTCCATCAAATTGTTTTTCCTTACTGTTGAAATTAGTTGAAAACCCAGAAGCAGACGACATTTGAGCACAAGCCAGTTTTGGCCGGTAAAGGGGGGAAGGATTAACATGCAAACTACATGGAAATTGCACAAGGAGAGTCATTTGAACTGTGTTTTACTGCTTTCACTGATATGACGAATGTGCGTTTTTCATAGTTTATGTATATATATGATGTTCGAGCCAATAAGTATCACGTGTTGGGCATTAAATAATGTCCATGATTTTGTCATTGGCAAAGCTAAAGGTTACACACATGTGTATATATATATATATTATACTACAAGAGGCCCTAATATAGGCTGGTGAGCCTGTCGGCCAATTGTTTTTTGAATAAAATACGTTTAAACCTATATATATATATATATATATATTTGAAGAGGGTAACTCAGTGAATCATCACTAATCTCCCCTGAGGCCCTCATAAAAGTACATATACGTGTAAAGGTACAGAATATTATATACAATAGGCAAGACAGGTAAACTCGTATGATTATACTATATAAAGATCTTAAGTATGGTATACTATATATAGATGTAATATACGGTATATCATATAAAGATCTAAAGTACAGCATACTGTATTCAGATGTAACGTACAGCATATCTTATAAAAATCTAAAATATGATATACTGTATACAGCTGTAATATATGATATATCATAATAAAGATCTAAAATACAGCATACTGTGTGAAGATGTAATGTATGGCATATCGTATAAAGATCTAAAGTATGGTATACTGTATAAAGATGTAATGTACAGGTTTCTAAAACATAAGAAAAATACATTTATTTTTTAATTTATTTGGGCAAATACAGCCTACGTCAAAAATTACAGAGAAACGCATGCAATATGGACAATAGTACTTCCATATGGATATATGTTAGACAGGGACAGGTTAGCTTATGGAGAGTAAAGAGTTCGGACTGCGGAATAGGATAATGACTACTATGAAGTGGTTTTGGACAAAAAGACACAAATACAATATATATTACACATATGTTACACATGATATCACCTATAAAAACAAGTAAAATACATGTAACTGTGTAAATGACAGCAAGGGATGAAGTGATGTGAAAGAAGCTGGAACACTTATAAACTTCTGAAAAAAAAGGAACAAATTTGAGAGATATCTAGCGAACTAGAAAACTTAGGAACTCAGAATATGCAGTCTTACCATATTTTAAGGATTAAGCTTGTATAGTCACTTTCATTTACCATTGAAGGTTAGAAAGAAGAAAAAGTTGTCTAGAAAATTGAGAGATTTTGCAACCTGAATCATAGTATCATAGTTACATGGTATCATTTTGTTGCAGGTTTCTTTGAGTATTACATCAGACTGTGACTTGTAAGTTGTTTTCACAAGAGACATTCACAACACTGGAGAAAAATGTGTGTGTGTGTGTGTGTGTGTGTGTGTGTGCGTGTATATATATATATATATATATATATATATATATATACACATACATACATGTATATATATGTATGTATATATAATAAACATCACTGATTGGTAAACAAACCCATAAAAACTGTGTAATGGGTTTAATATTTTCTCACTTATGTTGCCTAGAGTGTCAAGTGATAGGTACTAATTAGGATTGTCTTTAGCATCGAGAAGTCCATTAATTCTACAGGTTTAATGTGGCTATAAACAAGCATTTCACTGGCTTTTTTTTCCCAGCATAGGTGGAATTCCAACTTGGAGTGGTCCAAGGTTTGCCTTAGGGTCCTTGGATCATTGTTTGAAGACCCAAGGTTTTTTTTCTCTTACTGGTGGTAGCCAGAGGCCGTTGCTCATTAGGCCCTGCTTCAACTGCTGCAGCGTGGTGCTCATTTGGCTCAGTCAGCTAATCTTTTGATAAGGTGGCGAAGTAGCAATTGTTTGAGACTGATACCCCCAAACACTTGTTCCGTGGCAAGGTACTTCAAGAATTAGGGTTTGAACAGCCTCAGGATGGGCGCAAATATGGTTTGTAGAAAATTAGAGCAGAAATTAGCCAGGAATCTTTTCTCGGTTTTCCCTGGGAATGGGAACGATCCTGAAGGAAATTAAGGAGGCACTCGGATGGAAAGTTTGAGGCACTTCAAGTGCTTGACTGACATGTGAAGTGTTGACACTGCTTTGCTCTGCCATTGCTCCTGGTTGTTTTATGTGTACACAGTTGATGGGAATCTTAAAGTGGAGGAGGGCTGGGGTATTGTGACACGTGTGGCTGTTAACTCCCACCTCCTGGCAGTGAATTTGAAACGCGTTTGTCCTGGGCATAAATGGTCCGACACTTGGTTGTCTCTCGCTGAGTTCTTTCTCATAGAATGTTTCGCTTCTCAAGGAAGTATTTGTTTGGATATAAATTTGTGAACAAAATTTATATGAAGACAGCATATGATAATTATTCAGTACCTTTCATCATCAGTTGATGACTGATTTTGAAATTAAATAAAAAATACAGAAGAAAGTTGTTGACTTTGTCACCACAAAAAAAAGGATCTTCCGTCACAGAAAAAAGAAAGATCTTCCATCACTGAAAAAATTCTTCCATCACTGAAAAAAAGATCTTCCATCAATGGAAAAAAAAATCTTACATCACTAAAAAAAAATCTCCCACCCTGAAAAAATCTTACATCACTGAAAAAAGATCTTCCATTGCATTCTGACTATCATACCATAATAATCTTATAAATTGCTTTATTTTTGTGTGTTTTTTTGCGTTTTTTGTATGTTCGACGTTTCACTGTAGTTTTAATTTCATTATTTTGGACATACTAGTAATTCCTATTGATGCTTTGTTATAATACTATTTCATTGTGTTTTTGTTTTTACAGTTCTGTGCCATCAGCGAAATAAGTGCAAATAAGAGTGCAGTGAAATTAAAGCAATTTGCAGTACATTTGTGAAGCGTAGGTCAGTGGCTTTTGCAGTGCCTGGTGTGAGTGATGCTACAACTTGAGCAAGGGCAACTGCAGCATGACTTGCCAGGCACAGGAACAGTACAGTGGAAATTTGGCATGAAGACACACTTTATGAAGTATTAGATTTCTAGATCAGTGTGACCTATTGGGACATGCCTATGTTTTTAATGCTATGTGCTGTTTGTGACAAGAAACATCACAAGGAAAGGGTAACTATGTTGGGAAAATTACTGTTTGGATCATAGAATTTTAAAGATTTTTTTTTTTTACACACACATACACATGTACATAGTGACGAGCTCGACTGGTGCCAAAGGTTGCAGGCTCGAGTCCCGCTCGTTCCGAACATAAAATATACATACTTTTTGTGATGGAAAAGACCACATGCATGTACATATTTGTTGCTGCACGTCCCTGCTGGGCAGACCCAGATATTTCAGTAGGAGAATTCCTCGAAGTAATCGACATAATGACAGATTTTGCTGTGTTGAGAACTCCATGCCTCCTGTTATGCTAAAAACTATATTTAATTGCCTCTTGCTTCCTTTTCAAAACAAAGTGATATACACTTCTAATCTCATGCTCTTGTGTTTTGTTCACAGAGCGTGTGATTAGATTCTGTATGCTGGGTCCAAAAAATAAATGATCAAAATATTCAGATGTTTTGTATCAAAACTGACGACCACAATAGACTGCAGTACATTGCGCTATCTTCATTTCCCAACTCTCTCAAGGGTTTGGGTGTCATTGTAAGTTGTGTACAATAACTACGTGTGTGTATATAATGAGGAGCTCGAATTAACCACTTCTAGGAGTATTGCATCGATCAACACACATTTTAACTGTACTTCAAGTGGAACCAAGTGTTTGAATGCGGATTAGAGAACGGAAACTCGCTGGTTTCCCGTGGTGTCTGACTGCAGATACTTATTCAGATCCTAACGACTTTGACCCAAGTAGAATGGGTGAACTGGCTGCAACAGCCAAGCATGAAGATAATGCTTTTTCTGTTTACCTAAGCATGTATGAAAAATGACACAAAAGCCAGGCTGAGATTTTGGAAGCTTCGGTGGTAGTCAGAGCTTAAAAACAAAGCCAGAGATAATGCGTTTAATAGCATGAAATTCAATAGTGCACAACAATCTCCATTACATAAAGGCAGAGTGAAATTAAGCATAGCAACAAAGAGGGAGATGAGAATGGTAAGGGGGGGAGGCTGAGTGCTGACTATCGGCAAATGTTGTTGCATACCATGAACCTGCAGGGCAAAAAGTTAAAACACAATTTTATTAAAATTGAGAGGTTTAAGGGGGGGAAGAGAGCCATTGAGCTAAATTGCAGGGCAAAGTTGCTGTCTGTTTATAATGGGGTTGATTGGGAAATGGTTATTTGTTTTTCTTATCACATCCATCCAAAAAAAAGTATGGAGTTTTTTAACAACCACAGTGCGCTTTGCCATTAGTGAGGGGCATATTTGTTCTCTGCGGCCGAGGGTTTGCTGCAAACAGTGGAGTTAAGGCCATTGTTTTGGCTAAGCCGTGGTAGTGAACGGTAGCCTTGTCTGATGGATTAAGTCCTAGACAAGGGGGCTGGCAAGGAAATACGAAAACGGGGGATCATTCAGACGGACACAAATATCTTCCTGTGTTCTGTTGATGCTACAATAGAATGCAATATTTGTGGCAGTTGAGAGATTTTCTTTTTTTTTTTTGTTGTTCGCTGGTGCCCTCAGGGGGTAAAATCCACAATACAACCCCTTGCTCAGTCAGGTGGCTGTTTGGAGGGGTGGGCTGATTCACAACAAAGACTATCAGGCTGTGGAACCAGCATGCAGGTATTGTACATAGAGGTGGTTTAAAACCAGTTCAAGGTGTTTAATATCCTTTTATGTCTGAGCCACTGGGACTTAGGGACAGGTGTGTCATAGCTCTTTTTGGAAGCACAGACTTGATTTAGACGGAAAAATAAATATCCCGAATTTTTATATTTCAGTAAAATAAGCATTTTCAACAAGCAGTTGCAAATTATGATTTATCTCAATGTAGTTATAGGTTTATGGTGGTAAAATATCTTCATGGATTTTGATTGAAGCCCAATTGATTCTAATTCCACCCAACCTCTTAAATGGTGCAAAAAGAGATGCTTGACAAGTTTGCTTGGTGTCTGTTGCAAACAAAGTACCCAGGTCATTCCAAGAAACGAAAGTTTTCCTGGAAGATCATATATCTTGATAGGTTTAGTGTGCAAATTTCCCTATAAAATACATTGTATCAACCAGATATTAGAGGAAATAAATTAAGGAGAAGGACACTCAACATTCAGCCATTTCTCCCCGGTTTAAAGAAGACAGGGTTAAATTGAAATAGCCAGAGCCACAAACGGGATGTACTCATTCCGTGGCCAACGGCAAGAAATCTGATTCACTGCGATAAAACAGTGGATTATGCAAGCATGCCGCAAGGCACAGGTGGTGATTTCAACCTTTTTTTACATTTTCAAATATTATTCCAAAAATTAATATTTAATCAGTCCTCGTGAAATTGCTGCAGCTTTTAATAATAAAAACAGAGGCAGCTGCTGAGTAAGATAATAATGGACTAATCCAACATTGTATCAATCGTAGACGAGAGACACAAGTCATAATTTTTACACAAAATATTGACCATTAAATGCAGTGGAGTGTTTTGGGAACGGACAACTTTGCCCTGCATTTTACTAATTTCTCAAACAGTTTTTCTTGTGATGTTTAAGGATCGATCGGGGTTCAGCTTTGGAGGAGGTTGTGTCAAAAACGTTCATTAACCTTACTGGACGGTCTTGGGGTTGCCCTGGGTCACCCCTCAGTAAATTTTACGTGTAATTGAGGTGAAAGGGTAGTCTCCGTTAGTGAACCATTGATGCACTTGCGAGATAAAAGTTTTCCTTGAAATGCTATGATTTTTTTTAATCTGACAGCAGTGGTCTCAATATATTCTGTTCACTGAGCACAAATAGACATTTTATTGACTCCAAAGAGGATGCACTTGAAGTAGTTTTAAGGAAGTTGTACACTCAGAATTATACCCCTCATGAAAATGTGTGTGTGAGTGGAGAGGGTAACTCGATATTTTAAAAAAAATTATGAATCTAAAGGGGATATATTTCCATGTGAGGACATGCATTTTATTACTGCTACACCCTCTAAGTTATGTTCGAAGTGTGCTATGTGTACAATGTTAGTACAAGAAGCAACAGAAGATATAGCCATTCCAGGAGAATTTCAAGATTTAGACAGACTTGGTTCTCTTGACAAGCTTTGTGCACAATCAACGAGCATATGACAAATGCTGTTTTATTCCCATGTTAGTATAGTGCAGCTTCTTCATGGACACTTTTTGCCAGCATTGACAAACTCTGTGCTACTACTATATACTGAAGCACAAGATGTGAGCATGTGACTCCCCTGGGCACCATTGAAAAAACGAGGAGCATGCAGGACAGCTAAGGGGATCCTCACTTGAACAAAATTTAGACGGATACACTACCCTGTGTACATTTTACTGTAACTTTGTTCTGTTCTGGCAAGTACAGCTCCAAAGTTCTAAATTGACACTTCAGTGGTACACTGTCGTTATGACTTGAAATTTCAAGTCAGATCAGGACAGTGAAGTAATGGTATGATGAATATACAGGTATGTACCAGATTCCTTCCAATGAGCATGGGGGGGGGGTGCTTACAAAATAACAAGACATGTATAACAGCGCTTCAGAGCACTCTTTTGCTTATTAAATAACAACGTAACAAGCCCTCGGAGCACCCTGGTGCTCATAAATTAACCCTGAAACAAGTCCCTGAGCACTCTGGTGCTTGTAAAATAACAATGAAACAAGTCCTCACAGCACTCTGGTGCTTATGAAATTACAATGTAACAAGTCCCCAGAACACTCCGGTGCTTATGAAATAACAATATAACAAGCCCGCGGAGCACACTGGTGCTTATAAAATAACAGTGAAACAAGTCCTCACAGCACTCTGGTGCTTATAATATAACAATATAACAAGTCCTTGGAGCACGCTGGTGCTTATAAAATAACAATATAACAAGCCCTTGGAGCACACTGGTGCTTATAATATAACAATATAACAAGTTCTCGGAGCACACTGGTGCTTATAAATTAACAATATAACAAGCCCTCGGAGGACACTGGTGCTTATGAAATAACAATGAAACAAGTCCTCACAGCACTCTGGTGCTTATAAAATAACAATATAACAAGCCCTTGGAGCACACTGGTGCTTATGAAATAACAATATAACAAGCCTTCGGAGCACACTGGTGCTTACAAAATAACAATGAAACAAGTCCTCAGAGCACTCTGGTGCTAAAAAATAATAATGTGACAAGTCCAAAATAACAATGTAACAAGTCCTTGCAGCACCCTTGGTGCTTACCAGATCACAATGAGGCAAGTTTTAGTTTAGAACCGTACTTTGATCACTATAGGAAAAATACTATGCAAACAATCATTAAATGTAGACATTTTTGGTATGATTTTTTAATCATCTGATTCAAAGGGGATAGGGGTCCTTATTAGCGCCACGGTTCTTATTGAGAGGTGTATGGTTGGTTTACAATTGAAGCTCATATCAGTTTGCTTTTTGAAGCACTTTAAAATAGGGTTGCACTGGGAGTTGTGCTCCTGTTGCCAATTTGGCTAAAGCAACATTGAGCTCTTTAGCCATATGCTGGTTAAGTTAGCCAGATAGATGATCAGCAAAATTCTTTACTCTCATTTTATATTTGATTACAAGGGAAAATACCATCAGTATGTGTTTGAAAATCTGAAGAATCTCTGAAATATACTTAGCCAGTTTGACCGAAGCTGACAAAATTTTGTGAGCCAAAATAACCCTTTCTAGCCAATGGCTATTTGTTTGATGGAGAGTGCTAGCCTAGCATGAGCATCACCATATTCCTTCTAGAATTAGCTATATGCCTAGTGTCACAAGCATATATTCTGTAACTGGGTTTTACAGTACTTCTCCGACTTACTTGTATATGACATTTAAATTTTACATGTATACAAAAGACCTAGTAACATAGTTTGTAATGTCCTGTATGTGTTGTACATGTATACATATATATATACATATGTATATATACATATATATATATATATATATATATATATATATATATATATATATATATATATATATATATATATATATATATATATATATATATATATATATATTATATTTATATATATATTTTGTGTGTTTTCTTCATGTCTGAAGAACTCATTATATTAGTCATTTCATGCACGATAGGGTAGGGTAATCCAGCCTAAATAAATATGTTTAAACTTAAAAAAAAAAAACAAAAAAAAAACTAGTTCTAGAATTAGATAAAGTTTGGAAGTGTCAGTTGATGCAAGTAAAACAGTGAGACAGTGTGTGGCCAAGATTGGTGTATGTTTTACACAGAAATGTTCTTTTGAGGAAAAAAACGTACTGTTAATGAACAGGACCTTTGAATTTGAAGGACCTGAGATAACAGTGCCGACCTGTAGTCATTCGGTTGAGGTTCATTTTCTTGTGTTTTTTTATCTTAAAAAAGACAAAAAACAAACAAACAAAAAACAAAAAAACAAACAAACAAAAAGCAAAAATCAAAAAACAGAAAACAGAAAACAGAAAACAGAAAACAAAAAACAAAACAAAACAAAACAAAACAAAACAAAACAAAACAAAACAAAACAAAAACCTTGATCCCCCCCCCAACCTATCCCAGCTGAGGAGGAAGATCCTGTTATCACCATTCTGGAACAAAAGAGTAAAAAATGTGGTAGTGATTAAATGTAATCTGCTTTGTTGTGTGAAACAAACTCAGTAAAATGTCAGGTTGAAGGACATTTTAACTCTGAGAATTGTGAAGGAGACCTGTCTGCAGAGCTTCTGTTTGGTCAAACTTTTCTTGGATATGGGTAATGAAATGATGAAAGTTTTTGGCTGTGATTCTAACCAGGAAACAGTAAAAATGAAGAGACACAACTTGTAGACTGGAACAAAAGTTCTGTGTTTTCAAGCTTTATATAAAGGTTCAAGCAAAATTTTATTCATTTATTTATTTTTTGGTCTTAAATGAGCATAGAGAAGCAGTCGACACAAAGCAGGTTAAGCATCAAAAGAGCCGCCAGCGCAAAAGTTGCGAGAAAACTTTTGTCTTCTCTTTTTTTTTCTCCCCAGGACTCCATCAAGTTTTCCCATCTGCCCAAAGACCACAAAAAATTCAATGCAAAGTTGGGACATTACCTTGTCTGTGTGTGTCCAATTTCCCGGAGACTGGTGATGTAATCATTCTCAGTGTGAGAATATCTGTTAATTTGAGATTATTGAAATAGAACAGACTTGTAAATTAGCTTGGGCAATTTCTTCCCTCATTAACGGTGTGATCCAGTTTCCAAAAAGGATGAATTATCCAATTTGATGCACAATTCTCGTCTGGTTGGAACGCCTTTTTTGACCACAGGAATTGTATTACAGCTTCTTTTCTGTGCCTGCGAAATGGACTTTCTGTAATTTGATTTTTGTAATAGGTGTCGATTGTGTGACCATATTTAATGTGACAAATCTTATTTGCAGGTACATGGATCTGATAAGCCAATCTCCCAATTTACATAGATAGTGTAGATTTTGCCCAGCAGATGGCACTGTGGTATATTACTGTGCCCTGGAGCATTTTTACCTGAAGCAATTTCTCCAGCTCAATTTTGACATGTGTATTTCTGTTATTATGGGACATGTTAATATTGAGGTTTTGCTTTCTTGTTTTCCCACCAGGTGGCCCCAGCAAGCGTTTCAAGAAGTCTTCACTAATGGAAGAGTTGAAAGCCACAAGCAGTCTTGAGTGACAATCCCCAGCTAAGCACAGGTGCGAAGTTTTAATCTCGTTATTTGGGATTTCTTTGTGAGCATATTAAGAGACATAATGCTATTTGCATATTGGCCAGATGGAAGATAGGTTGAAATGCGTGAAATAGCGACAAATTTGCATAATGACCATGTTCTGTTACTGCTGATCTGTCGCAATGTTTGCTCGGGTGATCAGTTTGGAAATTTAATGTCATCCGTCAAACAACATGTTCAAACTGATTAAATGCTAGTTCCATAGATGAGGCCATTTTCAACTGGTACTGTCAGGTGTGAAAGGGGAAATGTTGTGAAATGATCTTGAAATGTACAAAAAGGATTTTAGTCTGCGTGGGCTCAAGGGAGAATCCAGATGGATCATAACGCTGCTGTGGTCACGAAGCCCCAATGAATCGCAGAAGTAGGGGATAAAATCATGGCCAGGGCAGAAGATGAAACGAGACGATATGAGAGAATGGATGGATGCCCCGTGAAAAGATAAGGCCAGCAGCACAGCTTTCTACTGGGGCCCAGACCCAGTGTACACAGCCAGCGACTCCTGGGAATCCCCCTTGGGGCTGACCTTTAATCCCATTTAGATACTAAATGATAATAATTGTAGGGATGTTTCTCGAAAATGTGATTTTGAACACTCAAATAATTCCAAGACTTGATATGAAGATGGGAAGTTATTTCAGCGTATCAAATGTATGGTGTGTACTTAAGGTTTGTTGTTGGTGTCTCTCTCCATTAAGGTTTTCTAGAACTATTGTTAAATGTCTTTTCTTTTTTTTTTTTTTTTTAATTTGGCTCTTGTTTTAGGTTTATTTTATTATTCTGCTGTGAAAAAAAAAAAAGAATAACGACGACAGACATTTGTTTATTTTTTGGTTATTTTCCAAGTAAAGGAATGATAATGTAAATTGGGTACAGATATTTATATTCAAAGGAAAATACTGTGTCGGATCCATATATGGGTGTCTACAAGGGGAGTTGAGGCCAGAAGATGTACAGAGTTCTGACAAGAGAGTAACTCAGTAGTAGCCAGTAACAGCTATTCCTAGGTGTGAAAGAAACTGGGCTCTTGTGTCTGTGCTAAGAAAGTCATTAATGAGTACACGGAAACATCGCAGCAAGAATCTGCTGACAAGGCCACCACCCCCACCCCCACCAGGGTATATGTGACAGCAACATTTTAAAAATACGGCACAGGGGTGGAAGAGATTAATTAAAAGAAAAGGACCAATGGCCTGAATGGTGCATGTGAGCATCAGGAACGGCAAAATGTTTGAATGGTATGAGAGGACTGGCAGAGTGGGATGGTTTCAGGTTGGTGTAAGAGACAGGGTGAACCAATAATTGGTATGTTACTCAACTGTCACCCAAACGTGATTGGTGAGTGCTCATCAGCCTCAATGTTGGGCTTCAGTACACAACAAACTGGTAGAGCTGTGGCTCTGGTCAAGTCCACATGGACTTGTGTATTGGCTCAGAGAGGTGTGACCCCTGGTGGGAAATAGAGAAAGTGGTGTTGTACAGAGTTGTGAGCATTTTGTGTCAGACATTTTGTTTTGCCAAGAATTCTTTATATATTTACTTTTTTTTTCTTCTTTACAGCCAGTTTTGTCTGGAGTTTTTTTTTTTTTTTTGACATCATAACACAAAAAAATACCACGTTCAGCACAATGATTGACTTAGCAGTGAAATTGTGCACATGGTTTGGAAATGTCAACATGTTCGAAATTATGGAAATTACAGGGAATTCAACTTTTGAATCTTCCATATCTCCAAACTGTCACAGTTAGATGTGCCATTTTATAAGTGCACCCAATGAAACACAAACAAAAATTATAGAATTTTAATATATGCTGTCAACATGTTCAAAATTATGGAAATTACAGGCAATGCAAGTTTTTAATCTTCCATATCTCCAAACTGTCATGGCTAGATGTGCCATTTTCAGTTGAAATTCATAGGTTTGTGCTATAGATGCACCAATGAAACACAAACAAAAATTATAGAATTTTAATATATGCAAATTACGGATACTTGAGTAATGAAAAGGTTGAATATCTTCAAAACTATTACAGGTGATAGTGCTCTTCTGACTTTAATTCATAGATTTGTGATGTAGGTACATCTAACGAATCACAAGCAAAACGTGTAAAATTTTATCTATGCTAATTATGTGCATTTGAAAAGCTTAAATGTTGAATATCAGCAAAAGTATCATAGGTAGAGGTGTCATTCCAATAAAAATTTATAAGTTTATGCTGCAGGCATATCCATTGAACCTTAAACAAAGGCTGTAGAATTTTCATTTATGCCAATTAGGGATATGAGCAATTCATATAACGAATATCTTCAACCTATTATAACTACAGGAGAAATTCCAAGGTGTGTTCAATAAACAACTAGGAAAGAGTTGTAAGATTTCAACTTGTGCTAATCTGTTTAAATGTTAAATGTCTTCAAAGTTATGACAGATAAAGTTGTCAATCAAACTTCAATTCTTATGCAAACTGAATTCATGATTTCAAGTTCATGTGCAATAATTGAACATTTATAAGAATGATAAAATGAAAGGTCATATTCTCGTTTGTTTTGCAACAGGTACTGCCTGTGAACACAAAATCAGTACATCAGGGTATTGTAGGATTTTTGATTTTATTCAAGCTTTAAAGGCACACAGAATGATTTGACTTGAAGCAAATTGGCTTTTCTAGTTGATGAAGAGATTACATCTTGGTATTACTTAAATCAGACTAAATACAGTGAAACCTCATTATAACAACACTCAGATATCCGACATACTCATTATAATGACATCAGTTTTGAATTACAAAAGTTCATTTTCTTTGTTATTTGATTCATTTATCTGACATATTCAGGTACATGACATATTTTTAAGGGAACAAATGGTGTCATTATAACGAGTTTTCACTGTAGAATGATGGAGGTTGTATGTAACATTGAATGTAGCAATGTCACACTGGTGGGACAGTGGAATAAGTAAAGTCAAGATCAAATGGTTCATGTGGCTTCTCAGTAGAGGGCTCTGTAGGCAGTCAGACTTTCATGTTTATTTTCTTTAGTTTCCAATGTAATTTGCACTTACGTAACTTTAAAAACACTCTACTGAGACTCTGAAAATTTCTTGTGGTAAACAGTCATACATAGTTAGAGTACTTTTGTAAATTTGATAGCTTTTGTTTGAAAACTATTCAATGTGTTGAATATCACTTTAACATTGAATCTTGTGGGAATACACACCTCTAGCCGGCAAGAATTTTGTGTATTGGGGTGTGTATTCAGCAAAAAATGCAAAAAATTGATAATTGTGCTGTTTCCTATTCAGAAGGAATCTAATCCGTTCCAGCTGACACTAAATAAAAGACCTTGATGGCTCATGTTGTCTTTATCTCTGTTTTTTTGTTTTTGTTTTTTGTTTTTTAGCTCAGCTGACTTGTCAGTGAGCTGAGCTGATCTTTGGTCCCCCTTAGTTCCATGTCCACAATTCACATTTTTGACTTCTCCAACATGGATGTCCAGAATATATTCAATTTTGGTGGGGATGTACCATGGGTGGATCTGTACTAAGTGTGCTCAAATGGTCATATGCATGGATTTAAAAAAAAAATCTATGAAACGTTTTGCTCACCATGGGGGAAAAATTTGTTCCTGAAACTACGTGGCCAATTGGTGGGACTATTGCCATTTGTTTGCTGATTTTCAAAAAATTGTTTTAATAAGGTAATGACCTTTAAGAGTATATACCAGCATGGTCACAGTATGGATACCAGTTTACAAATATGCATATGTAGTTCTCTCCAATACCATGTGCCAAACCCTCTTCAGACTAGGTGGGGATGCCCCTTGGGTTGGTCTCTTCAAATAATATTTAGTGAATTATTGTGATTTGTAATATTTAAATTTTTGCCCAAGCCACAGGCAGTATTTTCAGACTTGGTGGTAATGTGGCTGGACTTGATCTCTGCCAAACACATATGTTTGTGGCACTACTATTTATTTCATGATTTGAACAAATTTTTGAAAATTAAATAATGATCATTAGAAGAAATGTTATGTCTGTTAATGTTGGAATACAGTGCTTCCCGCTATGATGCCAGTGGTAGGGTCCACTGAGCTGACTGTGTTACAGCGACACTACCTTATAACGAGGGGACTTTTAAGATAGATGTTATGGGAACAGTACTTTAGTTGGAGCCGTGGTACCTACAGTGTTATATCAGAAATGTACTTCAGTGGGTGCCGTGGTACCTACGGTGTTATATCAGAAATGTACTTCAGTGGGTGCCGTGGTACCTACGGTGTTATATCAGAAATGTACTTCAGTAGGTGCCGTGGTACCTACAGTGTTATATCAGAAATGTACTTCAGTGGGTGCCGTGGTACCTACAGTGTTATATCAGAAATGTACTTCAGTGGGTGCCGTGGTACCTACAGTGTTATATCAGAAATGTACTTCAGTGGGTGCCGTGGTACCTACAGTGTTATATCAGAAATGTACTTCAGTGGGTGCCGTGGTACCTACAGTGTTCTATCAGAAATGTACTTCAGTGGGTGCCGTGGTACCTACAGTGTTCTATCAGAAATGTACTTCAGTGGGTGCCGTGGTACCTACAGTGTTCTATCAGAAATGTACTTCAGTGGGTGCCGTGGTACCTACAGTGTTCTATCAGATATTGTCTTGTGATGAGGGACATTATAAAGAGGGAGCACTGTACTAGTGTACGTGAATGTCTTCTTCATATTCTTCAAAATTGAAAATCTATTTCAAACTTGATGGGGATCTTTTGGCAGCATCTTGGTAAAACCAAGTCACTAGGGTCATCTGGGCCCCATGTATCCCTATACTATTGGTACAAAAGTTAAGCTTTGCTCAGCTTTGCTTAGCTCTGCTCGTTGTAGCTCAAGTTTAGGTGCAGGAGCAAGTCACTTTAACTCAGCTCTGTGGTGATAGTGGTGGGGGTGGGGTGGCAGGGAGGGCTTCATTTGGGTTGAATGTACCTATATCAGATCAACATGTGCTATTCACCCAGCCTTACTGTTTTATTAATTTTTATAGTTGTTTGTGGATAAAAGAAATCTCCAAAGTTGGCACACCAATCATTTTAACAACTCTGTATGTTACCAAACCTTAATTGGTGAACTGGTAGCACAACAATTTTCAAAACTGTATCTTGAAGCCGATTTTTGTGTGCATTTTTGCATTTTTCAACTCCTGTGAAACTACTTGCTGCATTCTGTGTAAAGTTAGTGGAAATGCTGCTAGGCTGAGTTTTGTCATTTTCAGGCCCCAGTCCATACCGGAGAAAGGTTTATAGTAAACTACTGTCCATTTTTCCATCTGTATGAATTATTCAAAATACAACACTGGCTAATGATTACATCAATCAGATCTGTAATTTAGGAAACAAGCTCCGTACAGTGTAAAGGTTATGAACAATAGAAACTTCAGAATATTCAGTTTTTAGTGTTTCCAGAGGTTCGATGACAATGCTGACAAAGTATAAAACCAATGCTAGGAGATTGATTGAATTGTGTCAGAATCAGAGCTTGAGCTTTTAACCCTTTAAGTGCCAAATTTTGGACTGAGCCAGCAGCTTTTCTCAGCACGCATTAGGCACAATACGCACAACGTGCGCCGAGAAAAGCTGGTGCTTGGGAAGTTTCGACTGGTAAGGGATGCTATTCAAATGTCATTGTGCGAAAATTCCTATATAAGTGACTGGTTGAAATTTAGGTTTCTGAGTACTGCCAGATTATAGCCTAAAATAAGGCAATGGGCCATTTATTCTATTGTTGAATTGCTGTGTTGTGTGCATTTCTTGTCTTCGTTCAGTGGCGTCTGAAGAAGACAGGCCATCGTCGTGCGCGGTTGAGAATACAGGCATTATACGCTGCATGCCAAGACAGGCAAAACAGCAGCACCTCCCACTGTGTGGCTTTACCATAAATTACCTAATTACCAAACTGTGGCAGTAGAAAAAATATTCATAAAATAAGGGTGAAAAAAAATCAATTTTAAGCACACACCCAGTGCCCTGACCTGGACCTGGTCCAAGATGTAATGGAGTCATGGGGAGACTATGCTAGCATTTAAGAATCGGTGTCCAGTTGTTGATGCAGGCCTATGATTTCAAATTCAACTGGTGTTGAGTTTATATTTACACTGTCTTAGCATGTAGCCTATACTGCCGGTATTGCCTATTGGCAAACGTGCAAGATGGCCTGCCGTAAACTTCCACCAGTCACTTATATAGGAATTTTCGTACAATGACTTTTGAAAAGTATCCCTTACCATTCTAAACTTCCTAAGCTTCAGCTCTGGTGATCTTCCGTGGTAGCTAGGGCATGATCAGTGTGGGGCACAGACTCATTCCTGGTTGCACCAGCAAAGACCAGCCTTGTTGTAGCCGGGCTGTGGGTCCTTCCTGTAAGGGTGAATAGGAAAGGTCAGAATTAGCTCTAAGGTGTGTGTTTGCCCCAATACACAACTGCATGCACAAACTTTTGTAGGGCTAGAGCTGTGTATTCCCATTAGTTTGTATGTTAAAGCAACCTCAAATAAACTAGTCACTTCTGTAGCTGTGGTTATATGATTTTTGTGAGGTATTCAGTTGTGCATCTAGATTTACTGTCTGTAATTTGGTGTTTCTATATGCAGTAGTTTTCAAGTTATTAAGTTGAAGTTACAATGTGAAGTAATGGGAATACACAGCCCTTGCCCTTTACTGACTGGAGTGCCATCTTTTAGGTAGTTCTTGAACCTTCTGTTCTTGCCTTTGCCTGTTTCTCTATCCTCCCTACCTAACCCTACATCTTCCCCGTCATCCTCAGTAAGTTCCTCTTTGGAAAAGGAACAGCTAAAACAGATCCAGCTCATTCTCTGCATCACTATCGCACATGCTTTCTGTATCGCTATCCTCCATTTTCTAACATGGACTCCCCTCCATGACATCACAACCCAGAGCCTGTTTGATGGCCAGGTGCGAACTTGTCAACTTCAGGCCTGTCATGGGCAACAAAATTCTTTTGCAAAGAAAGTTATTTTCCTGTGTGAATATGTCAAATTCTCTTCACAAAAGTACTATAACACTCCAAGTCCTTCACTTTGAACAAAAAATAAATTTCTTGGCGTTTGGGACCTTTAAAGAGTGGTGGTCCCTTGAGGCAAACCAACGTAGATCTGTAATCTTGGTGAAAACAGCTTTCCTTGAATCACCCATATGTCTAGTATGAAGGCAGAAGAGACTCGTCCAGTTTGTCTCAAAAAGTCCAGTGTCCTGCAACGCTTCCATATCATCAATGCCAGAAACCTGTCACCTGAGTTCTCTTTACTGTCTGTCTATTCCTGGCTCTGTCTTCCCTCTGAGTATGGAGTCAGGCCAGTCTAATTGGTTTGGATTAACCAAAATTAAATCATACCATGAGTATCGGCAGTTCTGTTTCCTAAAACGAGCTGTTGATGTCAGTTCTCAAAGAAGGATGTCAGTAGTGCTCCATGAACGTGGCTTAATCAATAAGTTGTTTTTGATTTGACAAAGGGAATTTATCGTTCAGTTAACTGGAAGCTACAGTGATGGGAAAACTGTTAGGTACGGACATGAGGCTAACATGGAAAATATTTTAATACTTCCAACTGCTCACTTCCACCTATCAAACAGATCCTCCAGAAGGACCGTGGAACTCTCGAGTTCTCACCGCTGCCTGAAGCCTTAATCAATAAAGGAGTGATTGCAAGTTTTAAACGAACGGCCAGGGCACAAGGTATTTTGATCTTGGATCAGACACCTTGCAGAGACAGTGTTGAATGAAGGTGTACCTGGCAAAAGATGCAGTTGTCGAGACAATGGAGCCAACTGCGAAAACTGTACCTATCTGGACACTCCGGGCAGAGTCACCTATACATAAACCAGGAGGACGTATGATGCCCCAAAGGGAGGTTGCTGCCATGGTTCCAGTGTGGTGTGCCTCTCACTCGCGCCATGTGCAATAGACAGTGTGTGGGGCAAATGATGTGCCCACTGGAAGATGGATTGTTAGGACATTTCCGATATGTCAGTGCTAAGCTCATAGCACAGCTTTTGTGGAGACACTGACTGACCCCTGTGGACCAACTGTCAAAAGTTTACTCTTTAGAGTACATGCAAACCACCCTCACATGGAACGCAAGACATTGGACACATCAAGCTGCACACTGTTGAACCTTCAGTCTCAACATCATGGGAAAATAAGCTCTCTTGGTCAGCCTTTCAGTCTCGACATCTTGGGGAAATGAGCTCTCTTGGTCAGCCTTTCAGTCTCAACATCATGGGGAAATGAGCTCTCTTGGTCAACCTTTCAGTCTCAACATCATGGGGAAATGAGCTCTCTTGGTCAACCTTGTGCAAAGAAAAATATGTTCAGAGCTGTGTGCTCCATGGTTTTCAGCTGTGGTTGGCACACAACATGCCCAACATATTGGGAAACTGTATGCATACTTTTTAAAATTGTGTAGATACACAGTCTGAAACTCTGGTCTCGTGGGCATCATGCAGCTGTTCTTTCACTAATTGTAAGCCCAGTGCTGCCACTTTATAGTTGTTGTTTTTTAAAGTATGATGCTTTATTTTCACTGGTTTACTTTTTTATACTTTATTTATACTTTTTTTCCCTGAAATACTTTTTATACTTTTTTTGACAAATATTTGAACTTTTGATTGGAATTCAGTTAGATATTAAGGGTAGTGTTTTAAGCATTCTCACTGCCTTTCTGAGTGTCTGGTTAACAAGAATAATGAACCATCTTCCCACTGAGTGACAACCATGGGTCCATGTCAGTGTTTCTGTTAGGAATTTTTTCAAAGGTTCCCAACCTGAAAGAGTCAAATTTTTTGCTATCCTTTGGAAAGTTAACAAAGAAAAATATAGGAAGTTGGGACCCTTTAAATTTTGCTGAGGGGGTATTTCATGATATGAAAGGGTAATACACTCCCATTTGGGGGTTAACAGAAACCTTGCATGTTTTGGTGTCAGTCATCATGAGGATCTGGACCATGGTACAGAGATACCTGATGCATAGCCAAGGTCCTGGTTCCCATCAGACACAGCCAAAAATGCACTTTAAGTGGTACAACTCAGCAAGGAAGTCTGTTCTTTGTTCATTACAAGCAACTATGTGTGATTTAATTGTAGCTCAGCTGACTGACAAGTCAGCTGAGCTAAAAAGTCACACATAGTTGCTTATGTGGTGGTTAGGCACCCATCGTCCGTCTGTCGGTGTCCACAATTCACATTTTCGACTTCTCCAAAATCACAGGCCAGATTTACCTCAAACTTGGTGGGAATGTACCTGGGTCCCTACCAAGTTTGTGATGGTCCATTGATATTTGATTTTTTATGCATTTTTGGGGGGGGGGGGGGATATCTTAAAAAAATCGTCTCCAAAACCGCTCAGCCCATTGCTTTGAAATTGCGTAGGGAGACTTCTGGGGACCCTTAGACCTTAATTTGTTCAACAGGTGGCGCAGTGATTTTTCAATTTTTTTTTATGTAAATGATATGTTTTTGCTATCTTTGACTTCTCCAAAACCATCACTCAGATTATGCTGGGACTTAGTGAAAATGTTCCTTTTAGAAGGGCCAAACAAACGTGTTCACATGCTTTTTTAAAGTTAAATTGGATACTTTTTTTTGTAATTAGGCCGTGGCAGCACTGTAAGCCACAGAAAATGCATTCACTGATGCCAGCAGTTAAGTTTCAGCAGTCTGGTTTTGTCAAGTCTAATCTTCATTCAAAATTCGTTTGCGTTTTAGTGTAGCATAACGTCCAATGTCATAGGAAGGATGAATCTCAACGCTATGCAGCCATGATTGCAGGTCTTGTGTCACAACTTAAGTTATCGCACAGAATGTAAACAGGTGGAATGTTGTTTGGTCGACAATTCATGACAAGTTGCGGTGGTCATGAAACTGGTTTAATGGTATTTCCACAGTCATTGTGACCCTTGCTTTGTCTTTGCTGTCAACATTGGAAATAGATTAATATGCCTACAGATTTAATGTTTTTAATGTTTCTGTAACCCATTCCCCTTTGAATTCAGAGTGGACGTCTTTCCATGGAGTGGGTTGGGGGCTAAGGGCCCCACGCATGACAAGGAAAGCTGTTGACATAGGGCATGTTATCTCAAGAGATCTCATCTACATTCTCATACCTATTGTTACCTCCTCAGCCTTATCAGACCTGGGATATAGTTGTTGTCATGTCTGGGCACGCATTCGTCCTTCGGTCAGTCCATTATCCTTGCAGACACAATAACTTTTGCACAATTTGAGTAACTATCATGAAACTTGTACTGCAGAAACATCCTGTTGAGTGCTTGGCCAAGTTTCAATTATGGGACCTTGATCTATTGTAAAGGTAATTTTGCAGGTTTATGGGGAAAGGGGTCAAATATTAAGATGAACAACATGCTTCTATATGTGTAGTGGTGGTATATATAAAGGGTTACCTTGTGGCAGCTCGATCCTGTTCTGATTGTTGTGAGACTTCAACAGCTTTCCTTGGTGTACGTTGTGTGCATTGTACCCAACTGGGGCCAATGAAAGCTGTTGACCTGGGACATGTTATTATTATGAAAACTGTTGACCTGGGACATGTTATGATTATGAACATTATGAAAGCTGTTGACCTGGGACATGTTATGATTATGAAAAACTGTTGACCTGGGACATGTTACGATTATGAAAAACTGTTAACCTGGGACATGTTATGCTTATGAACATTATGAAAACTGTTGACCTGGGACATATTATTATAACCATTTCCCTTTCAAATGCTTTTGCTTAACAATAAAAAAAAATACACAGAAAAGACAAGTTGGTTTAGGATACTGACAGGTTTCGTCCACAAATCATGCCAAAATGTTTTGAAAGCTTTCCTCCTCCTCCTCATCCCCCCCCCCCCCCCAAAAAAAAATAAAACAGATAAATACGCGGACACTGAATCATATTTTGTGTCCAACAAGGTTACTGTACATAGCTGCTAGTACGTACATCTTGTAATAGTCCAGATAATAAAGTTTCTATTTTTCAACGTGCTCAATACAGCACAGCAACAGAATGTGCATTGTGTAAAGTACACACAAAGTATACAGCAGTTGTACTGTGTGTGAGCATTATTCTGTCTATGTGGAAAGTGCTGTGGAACTTTAACCCTCCCAAACCCCAAAAAGTGGTGGGTTTGTTTTGCTTTGTTTTTATTTTTTTATTATTCCCAGCTCTTATCAAGGTAAAACCGGTAGTGTTTTACATAAATGTAGAATGATTGCAGCTGTATTGTACAATCTGAATTGTCTGTCCCTGTTGTAAACTCAACTGTACGTACGCCACTTATGGTGCCTGGTGCATACAACAATACAATATTTAATTCTGTCTGTCCATTTTGTTTAGAAAAGAGTTAATATCCACTTATACAGCCTCCTTTTTTTGTAATTTTCACAAAAGCTCAGAAGGTGATCAAATACCAGAAAGTAGGGAAAAACCATGTATATAGGCATTGACGCAGATGTCATGGGACATATTGTTGTAGAGCAACCAGCAGCGAAATTTTGTTTTGCACCATTGATCGTTAGCTTGATTTGTCATAAATCAAGTTTTGTTTGCTGAAACTAGATTGATCGTCATTTTGTTGGAACAAAGTAGCACTTTTGTGGCCAACGTGTGACGTTGATGAAAAAAAGGAGAGAGAAATTATTTATATGAAGCAAAGTACGTGTGTATATTCGTCTAACACTTATTGCATTGACTGTTTCCTGTCACATTTGTGGGTAAATGATGACAATGGAGCAACTTCTGGAGCTATTACGTGCGGTAGATTGACTTAATTTTGATGTACAGTGAAACCTGTTGTAGGAGAACACATCCTAAGGGAGGACCAAATTCTGTTTTCTCAAGACAGGCAGTCTTTCATGGGAAGTACAAATAAGACAAAAAGTACAAAGCAAGACTGTCTTGAAAAGGTGGTCTTTAAACACAGTTGGTCTCTCGAGACTGGTACCGCTGCAGTTTTTTATTTTCAGCCACTGTGATGATGTCGAACCATGCAAATAAAACTCTCCAAAAGAAAAGTGGAATAGAATTTCGGTAAGAATTCTGTGAAAGGCAGTGAGTGAATTTGATATTAAAATATGAAGATTCTAGGAGGAAAAAAGCAGTGAAAACTGACATTGTTGAAAATAAAAACTTTTTAACAGTGGTGATCTTTTTAGCTCAGCTGACTTGTCAATCAGCTGAGCTTATGTTATGACTAGCCATCCATCGTCCATCCGTTGGTCATCTGTCGGTTGTCCGTCCATCCATGTGTCGCCCACAATTCACATTTTTGACTTCTCCAAAACTGTCATCCAGATTGACTTCAAACTTGGTGGCGATGTGCCTTGGGTTGGTTTCTACCAGCTTTGTACAAATGGTTATGCTCCATTGATTTTTGGATTTTTAATGAATTTTTTCTTTTTTTGGACAAATCTTAAAAAAAAACTTTTTCTGCACAACTGCTCACCCAATTGCTTTTATATTACATAAGAACACTCCTAGGGACTCCTAGTTCTTAATTTTTTCACCAGGTGGTCCTGCAATTTTTTTTTTTCAAATTTTTTATTAACTATTGTATGTTTTCGTTACTTGTGACTTCTTTTCCAGAACCGTCTCTCAGATTGAGTTGAAGTTTTGTGGATATGTATCTTGTGAAAAGGTCAAGCAGAGATACTAGGTACCACTGCTGTAGATTCCTGATTTTTAACGATTTTTTTCAATTCGTTTACTTGTTGGTAAATGCACCTGTTCTATTGCTTACATGTACTATGGAAGTCAATGGGCATTATAATGCATTCTAATGGTAATTCACATTTTGGACTTCTCTGAAGAAACTGTCTGTGAGATTCACTTCAAACTTAGTGGCAATGTACCTTGGGTGGGTCTCTACCAAGTTGATTCAAATGGTCACACTACAGTGATTTTTGGAATTTTTATGATTTTTTATGAAAATGTTAAAAAAAGTTTCAGTAGGAAAGTTTAACTTGGGAATTTCGTGAAATGGTTATAATGTAAATAATTTTGGCCAGATTTGTGCCAAACTTGGTAGGGATATACTTTTATAAGTATCTACCTAATTATGCAAATGGTTATGCTCGAGTGATATTTGGACCTTGACCTCATTCTCAAGGTCACAGGACAACTGACACAACATTTACTGTTCACTTGATAACTTGAGATCTGTTTTAAGTTAGGACCTTGATGTTGCACACCTTTGCCAACCTTGTGAAGGAGAAAAAGAAGCAGCAAGTTCTGATCAGCAGAGCACAGGACCACAATGATCCTCTTGTTAAAGTTGGTGATTTTTTGGAGGATCACTTCTCGCTACCATTACATTCATGTTTTCATCTCAGAAGTGTGAATCAGCAAGTTTTCTTATGATATTTATGCAGCCAAAGAAAGCAAAGGAATGTAGTTGACTTTGATCAGGACAACCTGGCATTGTTCTGGATAAAATGTCACCTGTGCTGGTGCTGGTGATTTTGCTCATGTAGCCAGTTTGGCTGCAGCAATGTTAACCTGTTAAAGCTAAATGTTAATTATGCCAGCCAAAACTATGATGTAAATTTATACTTTGTGACTGTGCTCCATAAATCTAAGTAATTAAATAAAATACAATGAACATATGCATCAATAGTTGAATGAATAGTGAAAAAGCTTACTAATTTTTTTTTTACCCAAATCAGTTCTGTTTTAGCCACTGGCTATTTGGCTAGTGAATAGTGTTACCCTGGTAACATCTCTGTTTTAACCAATACTCGAGATAAATTGTCTATACAGTAAAACCTGTGTTAAGTGGGTACCCTTGTGACCGGGCAAAAGGGCCTACTTAAGACAGGAGCCCACTTAACGGACGGTCAGCCCACTGGGCCATATAGTAAAGTACAAGTATATAAACATAAAACTCTGTAGGGGGCTGTGCAGGGCATTCATTCAGAACAGATTAAAAACAACAACTTTGAAATACTTCCTTTTATTAACCAGTAATTTCCTAGCTTAAAATGACAACTACTGATTGAAAATATTATGCATTGGAAACATTAATATCAGTGTTAAATGTCACTTGAAAAAGTTTGTGCGACTACATGTATGTCCTTGTAACAAACAGTCTTCACACTGTATTTGTAGGCACTAGCAGAAGCATATCAGCCCTGGTATGTCAGCTCACCACTTTGTATAACCAGTTAATTTACAGTTGGTAAGAAAAACTGCAGTTGGGCATATTATTGGGAGATATTTGAAGGGTAAACAAAAAAAAAAGATTAATTATGTGCCCACTTAAGCAAATAAAGGTATACAAAATGCCCTTTTAGAGTGCCCACTGCCCACATAAGATGTGCCCATTTACCGGAGGGTCCAATAACATAAGACCTAATGGGGAAAAAACGGGACCAGGCAAAAGTGCCCACTTAGCGGAGGTGTCCACTCAGGTAGGTTTTACTGTATATAGTGCAACCTTGTGTTGAGAGACTACTCCCAGGCATGACATGGTCTTTCAAGACAGGTGGTCTCTCTTAGATGGTATTATAATAACCAGAAAGGTACTGAGCAAGTAACATGACAAAGTAGTTTTTCAAGACAAGTTGGGGGTCTAACATTGGAGTGGTCTGTCAAGACGTGGCCACTCTATTTACTTGTGCTAGAATTAACTCTTTCTCCCTGAAATTCAGTCTGAGTGAACCATTTTCCTTTGCTTTGGTTGGGAGCTAAGAAACCCTGTTGACCTGGTGCACATTATCTTGATAGGACTCAGTTATAAATCTGTTTTAAACTGGTATTGAGTTCTGCTGCCCATAGATTACAAAGCTCATGTAATCATTCCTTTTTTTTTTTTTGGTCCGAAAAAGGAAATTATGTGAATTGGAATGAATAAAGGAATGTTTATTTCTCAAAACCCCTTTGGGGCACATGAGTACAAGTCAGCATATACACAGTGTACATACATAGGAAACAAACAATACACAATTTGATGCACAGCATAATATACAAAGAATGAGTTTTGAGGTTGTACACATCAATACTCCATATTTCAGAGGCAGATAAGCTTCCCATTTACTTCATCTCCAGCATAATCAGTCTTGTTAATTTGCAGAGTTTGAAAAGAGTTCTTCTGTTACTTGACTCAAACAAATCTGAAAGCCTAACAGTATTGGGATGCACACAATAGTACTTTGGGATGAGAGCCTGACAAGGTTCTTTAAAGTATGTACAATAAAAAATATAATGAAATTCATCTCAGAGTGCTTTGAGATCACACTTTCGCTCTGGTCTAGGTACGTTCTCATATCTCTGCTTTTCTATGAGTAAGTGGTGATTATGACAATCGGAAATGTGTAAGGTGAATTCTCAAATTCTCTGGTAAAACGAATAAACATTTTTCAAATCCGAAGTCCTTTTTAAATATTCTGTAGTTTAAATAGGTCACATTATTATACATTTCAGTACATGTATTCCATATTTGTTGATATTGGTCCTTTGCTCGTTGTGCTATCGCACAGGTAAACCATTTTAAAGATAGATGAAAGGAGAATTGATTATTTCGAATAAATGCCATTCCAAGGTCCTGTAGAGACGACAGATGGACCCTCTATGGAAAGCTGGACAAAGGGTTCATATTTTGAACAAGACAATTTTTGGATCAGAGTTGAAAGTCCAGGTCATGTGGTCACTTGGATATGTGTCAAAATGTGAAAATCTGTGAAGACTTTTGCATCTGTAATTTTCAGTAATCTTCATGAAATTTTGTGGGATTGTGGAGAAGGTGAAAATCTTGATTGTGGTATGGTCTATTTTGTCAGAAATTATGAGCCAAAATGTGTTGAAAGGTACAACATTCCATATCTCAAAAGATGTTTGAGCTAGACATGCCAAGTTTATAGCATATATAAATCATATGCCAGGTACTGGTATATTCTGTAATATGAGTGACGTTGACCTATTCATTCTGTATGACTGGTGGTGCAAAGGTGAAAGAGGCGACTTGCCGATCATGTCGGCAGTTTTTAACTTTCAGGACCTTCCAAGTGAATAAAAATCCAGGTTGTTCTTGATATTAGTTGCACCGCCTACATTTTTATGTAATGTAAGGGTCAAAATGTGAATCTGTTGAACACTCCAGCATGTTGAAGTTTTGGTGGATGTTCTTAAAACTTTGGTGGAATTATAGAGGTGACAATCTCGCTTGCTTATGATATTAGTGAGGTCCTATTGCCCAGATGGTTACATAAGCAGGTACCACCCCATGCACCAAAATTCATCTAACATGACATCAGAGCACTTGGCCCATGGACCTCTTGGTCATTACTGTTGAAATTGTCAAAAAAGTTGAAGCATACGACGTTTGACCACCAGCTGGTATTGGCCAGTTTAAGGGGGAAAAGGTTAAATGACAGTGTCTTGTCGTAGTAACTCGGGCCCCCAAAAGGGCCCCGCCCAAATCTTATGTCACCTAAAAGTATTAAGTGATGCAAGTGTTTCAAGGAAAATGCTTGTAAAAGCTATACTTCCTAAGTTGTAATACTTTAAGAATTCTTGATGTATGGATACTTTGTGGGATAGGATTGAGTCTGATACCAAAGTTAGGTCACTGTGACCTTGATCATGACCCAGTCATAGAAAATGCTTGTGTGGGCCACATATCCTATGCCAGTCCACTTACAGATACCAAAGTTGGTATGTGGATACTAGGGGTGTGTCGCATACCAAAGTTAGGCCACTGTGACCTTGACCCTTGACCCTGTCATGGAAAAGCTTGTGGGGACCATATTTCCTACTTCCTTATACTTAGAAATACCAAATTTGGTGTGTGGATAATTCATGGAATAGGGGTGTATTGTCTGCCAAAAGTAGGTCACTATGACTTTGACCTTGGACGCTGTCATAGAAAATGCCTTTTCACGCCATATTTCCTATAATGTAATACTTAGAGAATCCTTGGTGTGTGTATCTTCTTGGGATAGGAGTGTGTCTCATACCTGCTAAAATTGGGTCAATGTGACTGACTTTTGACCCTGTCATAGAAAATGCTTGTGCTGGCCATATTCCCTGTATTATGATACTTAGGAATAGCAGTCTTGGTGTGTGAATAATTCTTGGGATAGGAGCATGTCACATACCAAAGTTTACGTCATTGTGACCTTGACCTTTAATCCCGTCGTGGAAAATGCTTGTGGAGACCATATTACATAAATTGTAATACTTTGAGACACTGAACTTGGTGTATGAATACTTCTTGGAATATGGGTGTGTTGTGTAGCAAAATCAAATCACTGTGACCTTGACCTTTGACCCCATCATAGAAAATGCTTGTGCAGGCCATATAGCCTTGCACCTTGTCCATCTGTATGTCCTTCCTTCTGCCAAAGCTTGTCCAGGCCTTACTTCCTGACTATAACACCAACATTTACCAGATTTACTGTGTTGATACTTCATAGGGTAGGGTTTTATAATACAGCAACCTTGTCCCACTGAGACATTGACCTTTGACCCCTCCCACCCACTCTTGTAATGTTTTAGCTTGTACAGGACATATTTCTTGCACTGTAATGCCAAAGACAACTTTTGTGTCAGGAAACTTTATAGGATAGGGGTGTGTCATGCTCTAAAATTTGGTCCACTATGAACTTGATCTTGACCCCATCATATTTTCCAATTCATGTGGTTCCCTTTCTTATCTTGGTATGCTAGATCCTGGTCAAAGTTGGCAGGGAAGCACAACTACAGACACGTGGTACAGATCTAGACCAAATTTGTCAAAACGATAATGCTTTAGTGATTATTTCATTAGCCCCTCACTGGCGATTATGGGATTGCACCTCGTCCTTCTATCGGTCATTCTGTCTGTTCACCCTTCTGTCTGTATGTCTGTTCAGCAAAGCTTGTCAAGGCCATAACTGTGTTGGAGGAGTACCCTCAGGAGTCCTCAAAATGCACAGGAGAAAGCTACTGTAAATGGCTTTAATTTTGCTGTTTTCTTATTTTCACATATTTTGCTGATGGCACAAAACTGTGAAAATAAAAACACAGTGAACTAGTATTTAACATTGTTTGTCTGAATGAGAATTATGCCCAAAATAATGAAATTAAAACTACAGGAAAACGGCAAAAATGGGAAAACGCAAAATTTAAACAAGCAAAAATAAAGCATTTAGAGTATATATATCACTTGTGATGGAGAAAAAAATAAGAGAAAAAAAAAGGAAAAGAAGCAGACAATATTTATGACACTAGAACATATGTGGTCATCTTTAACTCGTTCCATAGTATGGTCACAGGCCTTTGTCAGTGGTTCTGGCACTGCCTGGCAAGTCATGCTGCAGCTGCCCTTGCAGCAGCTGCAGCATGAACTGCCAGGCAGTGTCAGAACCACTGACTTAAGACTATAGGCATGTTGGTACTTGAACAAAGCTCTTTTTGTGAAGAATTTAAATGTGAAATTGTCGTCTTAAATGTAGGTAAATATACGGAAGTATCAGGGACTGGTATGGAACGAGTTAATGGGAAAATGCTGCATGCCCATACCACAGTGTTAGCTTATAAGGGTCAAAGCTTGCTGTCCACCACTAAAACATACAGCTTAAACTAAAGTGACCTTAAGGCACAGCACATGGCGGGTGCTTTGAAGGGCGATAGTAAAAGTGAAATACAGCTGTTTTACCTTCTAAGACATTTCACCAAGCTGAATTGGCAATGACAGCGTCTGTTATATGGCTTCAATTGACTTGATAATGGGCAGCCAGGCGTGTTTGTGTATACATGTATGCATGGGTCTGTGTTGGAGGGGAGACAGGTAAGTAAGTAATGAAAAGTCGGGCACCTGTAATATATAAACAAGCAAGGTAAACAGTATTAACATGACATGAAGTGACATTAACTCTATTGTTTTGTGTATTGATTTAAAACCAGCTAGTGAAGAAAAGTGACAAAGTAGATAGTTCATGATTTCCGTGTAGATCCCTGAGTATTGTTCAAGAAGTTAAGCTACTTTTATGTTAATGTGGAGTCTGTGACCAATGATGGGTGTAGAAAGACAAAGTTTGTGAAACTTTAGTGCACAAATTGAAGCGGAAATTAGAATTAGCAGAAAGTTAACCCTTCCTGGTTGAAATAAATATAAGCCAGCAGTGGTTCTTGGCAAAATGCCAGGAATGAGTGTACAGGTTAAAAAAAATGTTGGTTTGACATATACTTATTCTCTTATGGCCCCTTTTAAGCTGTTCTCTGATTGTTCCCTGATGGCCCAGGAAATCAAGAAAATTTGTAAAGCAGAAATAATTTTTTGAACACAGGTTGTCAATTGTTGATTTGGTCAGAAAAGTGTTAACATGGGCTAAAAATGCCCCAGACAAGACACACTGATGCCACGAACCAACTTCCACACTTTATAGCCCTGCACAAGCTATTTCTCCCTTCCTGTATTTGATTTTATGCAGATGAAATTTCAGGCTATTAACACAGCGGAAGACACTGATCAGGGGCTCGTAGAATTGATGAAAGAAAGCATGCGAAAAAATGACAACAGGTAGGCAGTTTCTAAGTATCATTGGTCGTGCCTGGGGCTAGACCACGCGGGTAACCATAGGATGTACCAGTATCTTTGAAACGGGAGAATGTTTTCCGAGAGCAGACAATTATCAGAATGACACTTTATCCGTTGACCAATTAAATGTGTAATTAAGTTGTGTGGCTCTTAGAGTAAGACTGGGGTAGAAAAGCACAGCTCTCAATGTGATCATATTGTGTCAATTTATCCACCCAAATTTGCAATAAAGGGGGATACAGAGGCAACATTATACTGGTGGAAGAGTGGGATACACGATAGGGGACACTGACTAGAAGAGGAACATGGAAGCATCGACGACTTACAGAGGAGCCGTCCACCTTGCAGAGCATTTGAGCTTGATCATATAGGAAATAGAGAGATTGATCGACTACTGTACACAGCAATAAGACAAAGTTTGTCCAGAGATTTTTGAAGTTGTCCCAAAACGAAGTAAATATGGAAACGACGCTGATGCAGATCTGGTGTTACTTTGTAACTGGGGCAACTTTGAATGGGTTATGTTCAGTTGATACAGTGTCCAGAAGAAAGTATGCGTGGATTATGGGTGTTTGTCTTTGATTTTCCCTGCAAGCCGTGGCTGTAGGTTTTTGTCCGTATATGCCGTTACTGGCTCGTCAAGTTGAATGAGAGGAGAATGTGGAGTAATTAAACAATTTCCTCTGAGTCAAAGGCTGGGTTGAGACTTGGGCGATCTGGTAAGCTGCATTGTGGAGACATCTATGAAACACGATCATGCAAACAAAATGTTCTGGCATGAAATGGGAAATTAAGAATTTTTGTGCAGCTAAATCACATTATTATGTTATAGCACAAAAAGTCAAACATGGGGTGCCTTTTCCCCTGACAGAGGCCCGTTTCCCCAGCAGCGTGCATGTACCATGGAACTGACAGCAAATACACAGTCACAAGCCTTGATTCTCAAACGTAGTTAATTTCCTAACGCTTTGTTATAGGGACATGTTAGTTACAATGCCCATTGTAGAGAGGTATTAAACACTGAAAATAGCACTTAATGAATACGTCTTTTACCTAGGGATACATTTGCGAGTCGGTGTGGAATATTTTCAACCCTCAACACGAATCAGGTGCCAGCGATAATTCACACATTACATTAATTTTCATTGAGCCTCCAAGATTTATTGACATCCAGAGATTTGGACTTCAGCATCACAGCTAATATATCAAGGCAGGTGTCACGTCTGCTTAAACAGTCTCCGTCCAATTTTCCCCTTAACACGTAAGTAAAAGGCGATTACGTTCCTGCCACCATCCCCAGAAGGTTGGCCAGTGTGAAGAAAATCCCGCCTAATCGGAGGCATGCAGTAAATCATGAACATGGATCAGGCTTTTCGAGGGTGAAAAAAATCTCGGCGAAATATCTGGCACTACGGTGGGGAAGATCTGTGGCTGTTAGCCAGCCAAGGTTTCAGGGCTTAAGTTGGAGCACTTTATTCAGAGATTGTACTCATTTGTCAGAGGGCAGCGTTGGGTGGCTGGCCTGCCAGGTATTTGGTACTAAGCGTCTTAAGAACCCAGCCAAGGTAACAGCTTTGCTGGCTAAGTCATTCCTCAGAGACGGGCGCTCTCAACCGGGCTCATCTGCGTCACCTCCGAATAATAATTAGAGAATTTCATGCTTCGATGGTGCCAGATCATATTGAACTATTACAAGTAATATGATTATGGCAGGGGTTATAAGTGACTTAGCGCACCTGACACACTCGCCTGACACAAGCTTGCCACAGGTCCCCTGTGTCCAGACCCTTTCTCGCCCCAAGTTTGAAACCCGGCACGAAATCAACATGACAGAATGAAGTCATAGTGGAAGCAAGGCCTCAATCAGTGGTCCAGCTAATGTGATTATTAACATATCCTGAATTGCAGAATTAATACCCAAATGTGTGCTGCTGAATTACGATGGATCATATATTGGGAAAGTCGACTTCTCCGATGGGAGAGCTAGGTCCTGGAGGGGGTGTGAATCATACACTGTCATTGAATTACCCAAATATTTGCAACGATCAATGCGACATGATAACCAAATCATAGCACTTCATATGCTGTAGTGCAAACTTTATGATCCCGCTGGGCCAGATAAAACTCACATTTGAACCAGAATTTTGAAATATTCATAAAATTTAATCTTATTAGGCTGAGGAGATTCATTCCTACCCATTCTGTCAGCCCACAGCAGGTGGATATATCATATGTCTCAGAAGGAGGAACACAGAAGAGCTTAGGGAAGATAAAGCACACATAGAGAGTCGTGTTCCTCAAGGATTGGGGAGCATCATATTTTCAAAGGATCGCCCTTGAAAGCGGCACAATAAGAAAATCCAGGGTTTGTTGTTAGTTGATGTAAACATATAATCTGGTGCGGCTGTTCTTTTTGTGCAGCTTTGGCCGCTTGTGTTCAACTTTTCAAATATTCATTATCTGTTACGGGTTGCTCTGAATGAGGCATGGAAACAGGGTAATTCTAGCATTTGGGATGTCAGCTATTCGAAAGGAAGAACACCAAAGTAACCTTTGTTGTCCATGGAAGTAAGTCTTTACCCAAGCCTGGTTGTGTCGGCATCAATTATGGGATGGGCAGTAGTCAGCGACTGTGATTGCAGATCAGCTTTAATAACACGATACACGACTGAATGGATAACTCACAGTAAACCCACCGAGGACGAGCCAGTGTCACAGTCATGGGGCTGGGAATTTGACCATAAAACTTAATCTTGCTTTCTTCCATTGTAGTCTGGGCAAGCCACTTGACAAAGCATGGTTATGTCAGCAGAGAGCAGACAAACGCCCCTGCTCTGTTTTGCTGCAGTGCAGCCATGCCGATATAGCCTTTGAATACAATCCACCCTTTTACCGATCACAGCTGCATGAAAGGAGCGCTGGGTCAGGCATGCTTATACCTCACTGCTCCGGCAATGAAAACTTTGGTCATGAGTACAGCGGGGATGGACGATCGGGATGAATCCCCACAGTTGACGAGGCCGAGACACCCGCAGAGTGCCGTGCATAAGTCACTGACTCGCTGTCCCCACAGGACTGTGGTCACCATGGAAACAGGAAATCTGGTCTCGGTGTACTTTTTGTGGCCTATCTATTGTATGGGAAGTCCATTTGATAACATTACATGACAAATGTGCTTTTGATTTGGCCCCGGAGAGAAGTGTCGGTCCTGCTTATGGTAATTCAGTAACAGTCACAGGGCCATTTATCTGGTGGTTGAAGAGAGAGGCCACCGGCCACAAACACAAGGGTTTTTGTTCAGTAGTTTGCTTCTTCTACCCCTTGTTCCCGCCCCCTTGTACACGGCAGTAAGTGGGCAGATGGCCAACTGATGAAACAATGAACCATCACAGCCGGGATCTGTAAACATTGTCTCATCACTCCCAACAAAAGTTTGCTTGAGTGCTGCCACAAGCTATGACAATCAGCAACACAACTAGATTTATGTTTAATTTGCTGTCGTTTGATTTTTGCACCTTCAAGCTCACCCCTGGAGGATTGTTTTTCTAGATTATGCAAATGAGCCCATTAGTCGTGACCGGGGTAGCAAAGGACCCCATCAGGTACACTAAGTAGGTGCGCTTGCTCTCCTCCAGCACCTCCAAGAGTCCTAATTGTTTTTTATTTCACCGATTTGTACACAGTAGCCCAAGGACCAGCACTGGAGAACAAAGAGAAACTGTCTAAAATGTGCCTGCTGAACGTCAAAATTTCATAAAATTGTTCCCGTCAGATTGGATTAAATAAAGGTACCTTTGGTGGCATACACTTGTCCATGGGTCCACAGTGAGCCCTGCACAGACCCTTCTGCTCAGATTGGTAGGGCAAATACTATTGATCTGTGGAATCAAATAAATAATCATTAGATAATGGAGAGTAATGATAAGAGATGTATCATGTTTGTGTTCACACATTCTTGTAATGGGAGCCTGGACAAATAGTGGGCCGCTGAATTCAAATCTCGCTGATTGCGTTCAATGGACACAGAGGAAACCATTTAGACAGCAGGAGCTGAACAAATAAAGAGACTTTGGCTGGAAATGTGAAAATCATGTTCCATGCGAGGCAGGGGTTAATACACTGCAGCCCACAATTGCTGGAAGTTTTTGTCGAGGACACTGTAAAAAACCAGGACAAATATTGTGAATGGGCCGGGACATGGAAAGTGACTTTTAACTAAAGTGTTGCTCATGTTGTGGGCAAGTTGGGTCACACTTAGTCCCGGAAATGGAGCTTTTTGTCCAGCCAGTTCCAAGCAAGTGCCATAGAATTTGTACAGTCGCCATGGACAATAGGATATGTTCAAACGGCGAGGGACACACATTCGTAGTATTATGCCGAAGTGCTTCTAAAAGCGTTGTCACATGGTGGGGCAGGAAGTGCTCAATTGTTATGATTTTTGGCATTGTACAATACTGTTAGATGACTTTGAGAGCGACTCTCTTCAGAAGAAGCATCCAGGGATTGCATGAGCTATTCTTATTGCAGGCTGACAAAGAATGCTCCTAAATGTGGAGTTGTGTCCTGAAAGTCTGTTTGAAAGAGCGACTCTCTGCATGTCTTTGAGCCTCAGGGAGCAAAACTTTTTTTCTTTCTTTCTTCTTTCTTTCTTTTTTTTTTGTGATGGCTAAAGATCAAGCTTTCATCTGAAATATAAATACTATTGATATGGGCTCTGAGTCAACAACTTTCCATGGCATACTGTGGGCTCAGAGGGCACCAAGGAAAGTTGTTGACAAACCGCTTGTGCCATTCTTGAGGAGAAATGAAGCTGGCAAAGTTTATGACACTGGATCATTTCGGGTAATTTTTTAACATGTTCCTGGTCAGATTACCACTGAGTCAATAACTTTCCAGGATGCAGGTTGAGCACATTGCACCGAACTTGTGCCAAGGAAAGCTATTGACCTAGAGCATGGCATCATGGATGGTCTTACATACAAATCCCAGCAATGATGTTTCCTGATAATGAGAAATTAAAGTAAAAGCATTAAGGCAGATGGCAATTTATATCCAGACACTTTTTGGGGGATTTGAGCACGAAAGGGTAAATGAGAAAAAAATACATGGGTATTATTAAGCATTATGTTTTTCAGGGTTTTGGGTATATTTAGTGTGATTGGAATTGTAATGGCAGAAAAGGACGTTATGCTGACAGCTTTGGGTTATTTTTATTTCAACAAATACTATTGTTACTTATTTGGTTATATTAAAGCTGCAGGGTTTATGATCCTGATGATTCTTTGCCTGTGTTTTATACTAAAAAAAAGTGTACCTAGGCTTGTTGTACGTGTAACTGTTTGTACTTAGGCTCGTCCATAGTGCTTTATTTAGTCAGAAGAATGTTTTTTCACAGGAATGAAAATCTGCAAATGTTGGCCTTAGAGTTATGCTAAGGCATTCACCAGCAACATTTAAGTGACTAACATTTGCAGGAAACTCTGAGGGCCAGGAAATGACTTTAACACAATAGCTACATAATATTCAGCCGGCCCCTGGTGCTGACGGACGACCCGCCGAGAAACTATGTCATTTGCAGTCGAAGAAGACAGGACCATGTCATGTTGCAGAATTAGTTGTCACTTCAAGACCGGTAATTTTGTATAAATCTAATTAATTTCAACTCAGTGGGCTACTAACAAGAACGTCATATTATGGGGACGGGCAAAAGGGAAGGCAGATTGTGCATGAAAGTATGGGGAGGGCTTACGCTCTTCGCAGGTTTGTACTGACGTGCTTCCCAGTGGGGATTCTGATGTGGTTACACGGGATAGCAATCCAGGCCCCTGGCAGAGAATGGCACATGGTGTTTTTGCCGTGCAACCACAATGCTGCCTTTTTATGGGGACTGTAACAGACAAGGTTCCTGTGCATAGATTCAGATACAATAGAACATGGAGGGGAAAAAAAAACAAACAGAATAGATGGATGGCATTTCCATCTTGTTGCCCATTTTTATGAGTATACGGGAAGTTGAGTAGGGTCCAGAAGACAATGGATACCATTTGCAGTATTTTGACAGAGAAAACCAGAATGCTTTGTGTGGGAAAAAATTACCTCATTCGCATTCTTCTTTTCTCTTTATTTCATGAAATAATTGGCTTCAGTTTTAATTTTGTCATTAATTTCTCCCTGCGTGCTTAAAAAAATTAAGCTTTCATGTATGTGGTTGAAATTCATGGGGTTGGGAATAGCTTTGAAATGACCAGAATGCAATCTCTTTTTTTAAAAAAATGTTGGCTGTAGAGCATTGAACGTTATATGTGTGTGGATTTTAATCCTTCCATTCATGTGAACTAAGCATTCCCATGCGAATGTGTTTTTTTATATTCAGAATGGCATATGCTTACGTTTTTCAGCTAAAGCAGATGGTTAATATTTCTGTTACAGTAACACAGTTAGCCCTGTTTTCACAGCCATTTTCAAAATTTGTTGTCCAATCTTTCGTATTAGTCTTTTCAATGTGGCTTTTGTCTGAATTTTTTTCAGTGGCAAAGATTCCATATTCAAATGTTTAAAAATGGACTTTTCATTCAAGTACCAGCATGCCAATATTTATGGGAAAAAAAGATGGTTAGGTCAATAGTTTGTCTGCACCTCTGTATCGCTTCCTCGATCCTGAGCCTGAAAGTTTTTGATGCTCACAGGAAAGTTGGTACATCCACAAGAATTTTAACAGTTAGGTCAATAGCTCTCCTTAGCAAGCTTTTTAGTGTATCACACTCAAACATTTGCTGAGGAAAGCTGTTGACTTGGCAATATGTTTAGTACTGAAGGTGTAACTATGTCCCCCTTCTACTGGAGGAGGGTTATATAGTAATCACTTTTTACCCCTTGGCCTTTAGGCTGGAGGGGTGTTGTTGTCACCGATGCGTCCATCCGTCTGTCTGTTCATCCATCCATGCCTTGTTAAGGCCTTATCTTTAAAAATACTCACTTTACAGGGACCAAATTTGTATCACAGGGGGCCAATGAGGTGCTTCAAGTGCCTATCGAAAAGCAGGTCACTAGGTCACAGTACTACATTAAACAAAATAACGGCCTTACCACAATATTTAAAAAAATATTGTATGTAGCTTCATCAATTATTTATGACAGTTGGTCCTAAGGATGCCTCAGATGCCTATTGAAAACTAGGTCACTGGTTCACATATTTAGGTCACAGTGCTGCATTGAAGAAAAATGGTGACACCATGATATCGTCAAATATTAAATCACTCATTGTAGCTGCACCGATTATTTATGACAGTTGGTCCTAAGGATGCCTCAGACACCGAGTGAAAACTATGTCACTGGGTCACATATTTAGGTCACAGTGCTGCATTGAAGAAAAATGGTGACACCATGATATCGTCAAATATTAAATCACTCATTGTAGCTGCACCGATTATTTATGACAGTTGGTCCTAAGGATGCCTCAGACACCTAGTGAAAACTATGTCACTGGGTCACATATTTAGGTCACAGTGCTGCATTGAAGAAAAATGGTGACACCATAATATCGTCAAATATTAAATCACTCATTGTAGCTGCACCGATTATTTATGACAGTTGGTCCTAAGGATGCCTCAGACACCGAGTGAAAACTATGTCACTGGGTCACATATTTAGGTCACAGTGCTGCATTGAAGAAAAATGGTATGATATCTCTGCCAATTGCATTTGCACCAAACCTTTGTCATTAGGTCAAACAGAAGTAACCTTGACCTACCGGAGGGGTATTGTCGTCTCTGCATCTGTCCTGGTCGAGGGGTTTTTGGTCACTGATATGCTTCTAGTTCTGTGCATGTGTCTGTGCGTTCTTCTGCTATTCGTGTCCAAACTATAATTCATTTGTCCTTCAACTTAGATTAATGAAACTTTACACACAGGTGCATCCAAACATAACAGTCTGTCATGTACCAAAAGTAGGTCACTATGTCAAGTATTTGGGTCACAGTGACATATCCTTGTAAAGTTGTGTCCGGGCTATAATTCCTTTACTATTTAACTTAGTGTCATGAAACTTCACACCCATATATATATCTTGACATAAAGGTGTGTCATGAAACAAAACTAGGTCACTAGGTCAAGTATCTGGGTCACAGTGATAAATTCTTGTAAAACTACATTACACTTGATGTTTGGGCTTTAATTCTGTCGTCCTGTGACTTGGAATTATGAAACTTGACACACCTTTGTATCTGGATACAAGAGTGTGCCCATGCATAAAAGTAGGTCACTGTGTCAATTATCTGGATCACGTTGGTAGCCTGTTTTTATGGACTGCAGTCATTCCAAAATGAGACCTGTGATTAGCAAGGTTATAAATAAGGTGACGGGGGGGAACATGGATCAATCTTTGATTATATGATGTTAAGACTACTTTTACGGTGACAAGGTTGTTGCGAATCCTACATGATTGTGGGAGACACTGGCAGGCCCTGCTCAACAACCAAACAAAATATCTCGTGATTCACAGACCACATCAAAATTAAATTTTCCTGAATTGTACCTTGACAAAATTTTTTGACCTAATTTATTGTTGGTGACCTTGACAAAATTTTGAAGATCACAAGATCCATGTGTGAGCAAAGCACGGGGTATCAATTCTGTCAGGGACAACTGATGCAGTTTGGTTTAAACGTATTTTATTTAAAAAAAGAACAATTGGCTGACAGGCTCACCAGCCTATTAGGGCCTCTTAATGCAGTTTTATTTGAAGGAAAACTCGTAATCGGAAAGTTTAAGCAGTGTAGGTCCATGTCCATGTTATGGACTTTGTGACAAAGCTATGGATGAAGGATATTCATACATTGCTGTATACACGTTATGATCATGACCCTTGCTCTAGGGGGCACCTCTGTCTGTGTGTTCAATCCAGTATTGCCATCTTGTGGAGGCTGCCACAGGCAACTCTTCAGCATCAGAACAGGTCAAATGTGTTTTCCAGTTCAACAAAACACAAGGATTTAAATTGAGCTGTTCTGTTCATGAACAGCTTTGGTGATATGTCAACTCGTACGGACAGTTTCTTTTCTTGCCAGATAAGTGGAACTTACCTTTGAAGCAGTTTTTTTTTTTATACTGCATGCAAATGAAGCTTGGGGGTATAATGTTTTTGACTTGTTGAACTGTCGGTTCAGCTGTCCTTGCATAGCAGAATATTTGTGAGCAAAAGATCTCACAATTCACAGGCCATATCAAAATCAATTTAACCTTGGTTGTACCTTGACCATAGTTCGTGACCTGATTATATTTTGGTGACCTTGATTTCATTTTAATGCCACAGGATCCATGTGTGTGCAGTGTGGGAGTATCCAGTCTATTGATGACAACTGTTCAAGTTTGTTGTTGTTGGCTATTGTTGTTTCTGTTTCTTTTTGTTGTTGTTTTTGTTTTTGCATGTTTTGTACGCTTGTTGTTTATAGTAGAGGATAAATGAAACTTGACACTTAGTCAGTTCAACAGACAAAAGTGAAATTGAATATAAGAGTTCAGACTCACAATACTTTTATGTTACCATAATAAAGCATACTGTGTACATAATTGGATAGAAGATGAGGAGACTCACATTAAGGCAAAAAGTGCCGTTATCATGGACGCCAAAACTGTAAACAAAGCACTGGTATTTACAATGTAGCTTCCAAAGTTCAATTTCATCCAACCTAATGCAATCTGAGTACTTTTTTTTAATCAAAAATAATCCTGAGGCATCAGTATTCCCAGCTTGTCCATTTGGAAACAGTTGACACTGGAACTGATTTCTATATGGAGGTGAATCCAACTGAGAGTCAGTTTAAGAAATTAAAGCTCAGGAATGTTTTGGGGTGGATGGGGGTGGGGGTGGGAGTGGGAGTTGATTCTCGAGACTAAATATTTGGCAATATAAATGATGATTATTCAGTGTCTTGTTTTAAATTGAAAGGCAAGCATCAATGCTGGCTGAAATAAAGATGAATCAGACAATGCATGATGTTCATGTTCAGATACACAGAGTCTTGTGCAAGTTTTATTTACAGTCCAGTTATGTACCTGATGGTGGTCTCCTCAAACAGGTAGACGTTGGTCCCTGATCCATGTAAAGTAGACTGAAGGATTTGGAGACTTGAGTATTAAAGACAGGGCTTTCATAAGAAGGTTGACTTTCGTGTAGGTCTCTGTTTCCTAATAAGTCCCTGTTAATGTCAGTCCTCTATGTGAGTAATGGTGTTAATTTGATATGAATTATAGCTGGCCTAAATGAATGAGGAGAAAATTGCCAAAATCAACGTCAACTGATCCGGGTTTACCGCTTATTGCCAGTTAGGCTTCACATGGTTCAACTATGTGACTATAAAGTTTGTTTAATGCATTCAGGTGGCCTCAGTATGCAGGTGGATGGGCAGAGCTGATCCTTAAAGCATGAAAGTTCATCATTTATTAGTTGATGACTGCCTGAGAGGAACAGGACCAGTCACTGAACCCAATTGTTGAGCGGAATGCACGCTCGATACCATAGCTCCTGTGTGACAGTTCTGCCCCTCTATATAGTTCCCAGTCATTGATGTATCTCCCTGGAAGTAGCGGAATGATGACTTAGTAGCGAGGGTTGATTTTGAGGACCCCAGAGTATATGGAGAAAGTCGTAATTACCCACGGAAATGGGCCGATCGGTTGGCAAAGACACAGCAGAAACAATAGATTGTCATTACTGCCAGCTCCTAGTTGTCACAGCGGTGTGATGCAGAGTCGCAGTTTATTACGGCACATGAATAATAAATTCATAAGCTCGCTGATTTAATTTGTGGCAGGTTATTTGTGCATCAAAATGCAAAGCATTTCATTAGCTCCAGATGAATTGCCTGTGAGGGCTGCCAGCGTAGGCCGCAGGTTACAAAACATGAAAAGCAGTACCTGCCCGGGGCCTGCCTCGGATAGACGAGTGTGTTTTTTTGTGTACTTTGAAGTTGTTCTTTATTATATTAAGGCTACAAATTGCGTGTCAGTTTGGGCCATGCAAGCCCCATGGATGAGTGACATACATCTATCAATAGGTCACCACTGTGCGACTGAATTTCCCGTTTGGGAAGTTCCCCTCATAAGATGTAGAATAGATGCAAGTGTTTGCTATCAGGGTGTGAGAAAATCTGATCTGCATATATATTAACCTATGTAACATACACACCGATGTCTCAGACTTGTTTTCTCAGAATGATATCTTGATCAAGGAAACACGAGCGTTTACAAAGGTTTCACTTTAAATCATATTTCCGAGTTATTTACCCACTTACTTGTGAAGCTATATTTCCACTGCAACAAACTTGTCACTGGCGTACCTAAATAGGATCTAGTCTGAAAATTGCGGCATTGGCATAAGTTTCCCCCCTGCAATGTATTGCATAGTTTCAGTGTCGACAAATTGACATAAAAGCTTGAAACGTGATTTTGCCGTGAGTGGACTTTCCCAAGTACCAAATTTTGTACTTTTTTAAGTGTAGGGACAACAGTTTAATGGCAGGTGTTTATATGCAGAAGTTTCCCTTTCAGAAGGTAAAACTTTCCCAAGAATATTTTTCACCGAGAGCGAAATGTTCTCATGATACCTGTAAATGTATTCTGCATAAAGCCTTCTCTCTTGTAACAGCGTTATCAGGGAGAGAAAAAAACACATAAATCACGTTTAACTTTTAATCCAGATTCCTCCACACTGTGGCTGTCAACTTTGCTGGTGCATTCTGTTGGGGGAAAGTTGTGATTGTATGTGAACAAAGGTGAATGTGAGGTGTCAATAAAACTTCTTTTCTGAGGACAACAACTGTGATGTTTGTGCTGGTCCTCCTGGAATTAACCCTTTCCCGCTCCAGTCACCCCAAAAGTACCATCCAGTTTTCCCCTTCAAGTTGTTAGTCATTACTGCTGAAATTAGTCAAAAACTGAAGAAGATGACATTTAACCACTCACCAGTTTGGACCAGTTTACATGGAAAAGTTTGAAGTTCACGACTTCTTTGGCGGCCATTTTAGTCTGGCAAAGTGGTGGAAACAAGAAAATTCTAAGGCAATTTTCTGGAGAAACTGTTTAACATGAAACAGACAGTTCCAGGAACCCTTGTTCTGTTCTTTCAGTTTGTTCACCTTGTAATGAAAGGCCACCTGCTTTGAAAGTCCAGTCATGATTGGTTCTTACAGTACTTCGTACTTGTAGGAGTACGTGTATTGCCTACAGACCCAATAAAAAGGCAGACTTGAACTATGGAATTCAGGCACTATATGAAAAGAATAATTGTTAGCTTTTTTGTGGTTTTTGTGTTTTTAACAAATTTTTTTTGTTCACTTGTTTCTTTTTGTTTATGGTGTTTTGTTGTTTTTTATGCCTTTGTTTTGCAAGGCTTGACCCCTTAAAAAAAATCAGGTAAACAGAAAAAAAAATAGTTTTGAAAAAAGAAGTTACCTAGGTGTTTGCTTTGGTCAGGTGGATATAGCAGAAATGTGACTGGAGGAAGTAGAAAAGTAGTGTTTGAGTGTAAAAAAATATGCATAGGTATTTTGGAATTTGTAGGAATTTATCTGAAAGATTACAGTAACAATGGAAGTCCTTGGTCGTGGATTACAGCTGCATGTGTTGTGCCTGTGTCAAGCACAACTTTTTATCCGCTTGAGAAGCAGGTCCTTTTCTCATGGAATCTGCACATTAACCAGATACACACGGTGGGACAATTGTGAGCATTATGCGGACGTTTTACGACACAGAGATGGCCATTGATTGGGATAAAAGTGACACACAGGCAGGCAGATCACAGAACTAGCAGACTGCGAAGGTTAGATAAATGTTGATCAAGTACCATGTGGTTGTTGACAGGAGTGGAACAGCAAAAGGACGACACTGTAGCGACACTTCCAGGTAGACACACCTGTAGGGGGTTGGCAGGCGGTGAAAGAGGGGAGTTCACGCTGCGATGTTGACCCTCCACATTCTTCTCTGCCATTAGCCCATGTATCAAACCAGAGCATATTGTTACTCTCTTTATTCAGCACTGCTTGATCATTGGTTTCAGCCGATTGTCCAAGTGGACTTTTCCGTTCTGGGTAAACAGCTCAGTCAAATGCATACAAGACATCTACCCACACTCGGTAACTTTCTCCCGAGTCTGTTTGCTCGGAAACACTTTGATTTTTTGTTACCGGTCTTGCATTTGATATTGCATTCTTCACTTTATTCTTCTGCCGTTCTTTATGATTTTCAGTCCTTTTGACCGACAAGAGGAAAAAAATATTTAAAGAATGCACATATTGTAGGGGAGGTATTTGCGTCTTTGTCTAGTGATAGGAGTTTCAAGAGTAGCTGTCTTGCCCTGCAGATAAATTATTTTTCATGGCATTTGAATGCGAAAAAGCAGCACAGAAGTAAAGCTTTGTTGTGTATATAAGAATTCTCCTCAGTTGTTACTTTTGTGCAGTTCAATAGCTGTCTGCGGTGGGGGACCCTTTCATGTTGAAGTCTACATTTTGACACAACTTAGAGCGTGCATGCAGAATTTGGGTCCCACGACCGCAAGGATTTCCTTCTGTCCGTTAACTCTGCGCTGTTTTTGCCAATTGCTTTTGTCTGCTTCTCCTCCTGCATACACTCACCCAAGATGACCGCCTAGGGGGCAAGGTATTATACCCCTGAATACCCTTTGATGCTTTTTCTCCAGTCCACCTGACCCTTATATAAACATTATTGTTCAAATGGAGGGGTGCTGAATAGCTGATTACAACATCTAACATCAGCTAGACCATGGTGGCCCCAGCCTTGCAGTGGTCAGTGTGACCAGTATGGGGATAGCGGTAAGCATATGGAGATGCCGTAGAAGTTCAAAGGCAGGGCTGCTTGAGAAAGACACTCTGTGCCTATTGTTATGAGATGACCAATTAAGAGTTGAAACATCTGCTGAGTTTTGGCTGTGCGACTGTAATAAGAAAGAAAATTCAAGAATGATGTGAAAATTTTGATTGAAACGTTTAAAATTTTGCTCTTTTGCATTTAGAATTTATTTGATTATTAGATGTGATAATTGTGTAAGAGGGAAAACTACAGTTTTATCACTTCAATGAAGTGGGAAAATAAGTATATTTGGAAATGGCATAGTCCACAAAGGAATACAACTTTCCCCAAAGATAAAAGGAAATTCAGAGTGTCACATTATACACAAAGAATACTTTATCATCTGTATATTTTGTTCCCCACCAGCATTTGTGAAAAACTTGTCAGATATTTTGTCTTATATTTAACAATATGGATAAACAAATAGGGCACTTATGACATCTATATATATATATATATATATATATATATATATATATATATATATATATGATGACATATGTTGCACCCAAAAGTGTATGTTTGACCTTTCCCCCTTGAATTAAGACTGAGTCAACAGCTTTCCTTTGCATAGGTTTGGCAATAAATGCCCAGCCCATGCCAAGGAAAGCTGTTGACCTGGGGCATGTGATCTTGATAGGTCTGATCTACAATTCTCAGTCAAACTGTTTTGCGTTTCTGTTGAAATTAATTGAAAACACTGAAGCAGACGACATTTTACCACCAGTCAGTTTTGGCCAGTTTAAAGGGGGGAAAGGGTTAATATTTTCAGCCACTTATCATATGTCAGGTAAGGGACTGGTAGGTTGAGGGACAGCTCTGATTACACCCAGTAGCAAGATACAGACGGGGCATTTCAGTCTTGAGAGCCTCAGTATATCATTCTCCAATGGCACTTAATGCTTCTAATGCCATAAGTGCATGTCATTATCATATAGATGAGGATGCTAAAGAGTTAACAGATAAACCTAAACTCTGGCCATGTGAAAGTGTCACAAGAAAATGTTGGTAAACTAGAAGGTGTGTCATGCATTATGGGATGTTTTGGAATGTGTTGCATGATGTTTTTTCCTCGGATGATTTGTATCACTCAGTTGGCCGGGACAATTTAACAGATCCATCAGCATTCCTGGAAGTCAAAACATCACAATTTTTTGGTGGATGCTTGTGTTGTACATTCACAAAATTACTTTTGACCAGCGAACTTTTGTCCGCAAAATACACATATTACATCAGGCAGGGATTTTTTTTCACAAAGTTGGATCCAACATTCTTGAACCTATATAGATATAACAGTGGGAAGATACAGACAAAACAGAGTATTGGAGAGCCGATCTGAACCCCAAGACTTTGGGATCAACATTTCAAGAATATGTCTCGGGTGTTATTATGGATGGGTTTACAGTGGTAGTATTTTCTGCAACAATGTGGCTATCTTGAAAATGCTGGTTTATAACCTTGGAGAAAAAGACATAGTGGGTACCTTATAGATTTTCTGTTTTTGTAATTTGACCACGCTTTTTTTTATTCATTTTGAAACATGGTGACACAACTTAGATATGTTCATATTTTTGTATATATTCGTAAGTGTGTCTGTTTTGTTACTTGTTTTACAATGGAAGAAATTGTACCTGTGACAGATATTAGACTAGTCACACCCACATTATTCCTTTAAAGGTAATTTAGATATTAACCTTTTGCCCACATTTGCCATGGGGTTTCCAAAAAAGGTAGAGCACTCTCTGTGATAAAAACAGTGTCCATAGAAGACAATGTAGTAGTAACAGATGCGTAAATCAGTATATCAGTGGTTAACAGTATCAGTGGTTAACATATCAATGGTTAACAATATCAATGGTTAACAATGTGCTTGGGCAGAACAGGGTCAAGGATGAAGCCCCTTAACATAGAGTGACACAATGCACCCACAACCAAACCCAGAGGACGGAGACGATAATAGTGTCACAGATGGCGATCCGTCACCTGTGCCGGCAAAATTTGGCCTCTCGGGAAAAAGGAGGAGAGAATTGAATGATAATGAGAGAATAATGCTGGAGCTTTTATCGTGCACTGGATTATGGAAAAAGATTCAATGACTTTGTGGTGGGAGCAGATAAGACCTAATGGTCACATTAGGCATGAATACTTGGCCATTATGGCCCTCCGTGGCAATAAGTTTAAAGTGCTAGTCAAGACCATTCTTCTGCGTCTGTGTTAACTCCTCCCACTGAGTACTTGGAAAAAATGGCGAGAACTTTTGTTATGATTTTAGCTGTTGTTACATGACGAAACCCATGTAGAATACGGTAACAGATGAGTCTTTAGAGTTGAGCTTTTGGGTACTTTTTTCACAATATCTGAACTATTTCAGTGCTCTGTGCTGTTATTGGTGAATGTTCTTGGATTGCAGACAATTTTGGTTTTTTGAACTAGCCAGTTTGGAAGAGAATGGGTTATAGGTGTGAAAGGAGGGTGTATATTCTGATAACAAAGCTTGGGACATGCAGAGGTTATGTACACCAGGTCCCTTGCTGGGTGTTAAGGCATTGAGTAATTCCATTAACCCTTGGCCACCTATACAGAAGCGTATCTGAAATTTAGCCCCCAGGGCTCTCGACACTGTGTGTCCTCCCTCCTGCCGAAAGAAAGTTATTGACCTAATCATTGGATGCTTTAAAGACTCCTTTTTGAACTTTGAAAAATTGTCAACTGATGACATTTAGAAACTGAAATGTTGACGCAAGTGTTCTGGGGGTTAATGTTGCTAAACCATTCGTTTCTGGTACTGAGTAAGAACTGAGCTACTGGGGCGGCCGGGTTTAAAGGATAAGAAGGTGGCGGGTATTCCATAAGGTCAAGTGATGCAGGTTTTAACTGTGACAGTTTGAAATCAGCGCGAGTTAGTCCCTGTTTGATGACTTATTACCCAGGCTTGCTGCATTTCAAGTAGATATACAGGCCACTCTAACGTTGGCCTCTGTGCACGGACTTTGTAATATCGACATTGGCGTTGACAAAAAACATCCTAACATCCCCATCAGATAACTTTGGTGCAGGATGGCTCAGAATTGATGATTGAGGTAAAATTCAAATCGATATGGTATCTTGGCATATGCATAGTGATGCAGTTGAACATTCAACAAATGTTGAAAACTGAAGCTGTCATGTGAGAGGGTATTCCACATTGGAGAATATATTGGTTGTGTGCAGTTGCATAATTTTAACTACCCCCCATCCATGCCTGAAATGGGTTCAAAACTAGACTTTTTACAGACTTCGGCACGTACCATTTCATTTGATCTTCACGGGTATACTGTACTCATTCCAAGTGCAGCACATGCGCTAATACAAGCACACCCCCTACTTTTTAATCGTGGGGGTCTTATTAAAAATTCAGTATTTTTTTTATATTTTAAAAAAGTTAACTGCTTCTGATGAAAGAAGAGGGTTCAGTGTTGTTATTTTATGCTATATGAATTCTGAACATGTAATTGCTTGTGGTATTATAAATTAAGAGGTATCTTTATCACAAAACACATACGAAAACCATGTCTGCTCCAGGAAATCTTTGTATTAGCACAGTGTGCTACTATTAGAATGAATACTGTATGCTATGTTATTTTGACATAAGTTACTATACTTACCATATTCTTCCTAATGAAGACCATGGGGTGCATACAAAATCATGACGTCTTGTGTAATGTAGGGGCGAATTTGATAATTATAAAATGATTGGGACGGTGCTGGCCAGTGACCAATCAGCTTCCAGGGTTTGAGTCAAGTGATTAATTTCTTAAGGCTTGAGTGTATAGACCTTTAGTTATGGTCTAAACTTTGCAGAATTGCTTAAGGCCTCTTGCACATCCCGTGAGACTTTGATTCCCTTGAGGGATTGCCTGTTGTCAGTGCAAACAGTAACATGAATAAATGACTGAATGCGTAACTAGAAAAAGAAGAGAGAAAAAAAAACAGCTGTGGGTGGATGTGACATGGGTTTTGGTGCAAATTTAGATGATTTTAACAAGTATAGGTACAATTGAATGGTTTTCTGTTTTTAACATTTTAGAATAGGCATTAAAGTGATCCTTTTTTGATTAACATTGCAGAGCCGGAACCATTCAAGCTTCTGTTTTGGTTCCTTGGCTAACCAAGAGGTGAAGGTTCTACGTGCAAGCCTCAAAGGATCACTTAAGCCCTTTCCCCTTTAAACTAGGCAAAACTGGCTGGTTGTCAAATGTCGTCTGCTTCAGTGTTTTCAGCTAATTTCAACAGTAATGAAAATTAATTTGAGTGAGAAATGTAAATGATACCTATCAAGATCACATGCCCCAGGTCAACAGCTTTCCTTGGCATGGGATGGGCAACCCATGCCAAGGAAAGCTGTTGACTTAGTGTTAATTCAAGGGGGAAAGGGTTAACACTATAAATTTGTTTCTTTTCCTCATTGGGAGACAATGCAGACAAAATCAAAGATTGTACCTTTCTTTCCCCTAAGGAAAAAATTAGTGGGTACCTATTAGGGCTGGGAACCAAACAGGAAGTCTTTGTTTTACATGATGTTGACCTTTTGACTTAATCTTATTTGCCCTGTTTGACTTATCTTATACTACTCAGTAGACTTATCTTTTATTGCTTACATGGTTTGTTTTATATTGCATTTTTGACTTCTCCTTCACTTCTCATTGGACTTTTTTGTTGCTCATATGACTTATTGTACATGTAGATTGCTCGTTGTACATGCAGATTGCTCATATGACTTATTGTACATATAGATTGCTCATTCGACTCATCCAGCTTCACATATTGTCCGTGTGATGTAATCTATGTTGACTATTGGTCCATATTTTAATTCCTGTTTGACTCACATTTCCTCAAATACAGCACTGACCCACTGAAATCTGCAAACACAAAGCAGATTTAATTCACTTTAACGTCAAGCTGGTGGGTGCAATTAATTGTAACATCAATTGCTGTAATTAAATGTTTTATCTTTTTAAATCAGTAAGCTGATTATCATATTATGCACCAAAATCCTAATCCCTATAATTTATGGGGAAAATGTTCAAATATTAATAGCAAATAAGGTTTGCACTTTTTTGCATGAATATAGTGTTTGCGTATATGTGAATGTAGATTGTGTACTTCCCATGTTCCTATCTCGAGGTTACAGTCCATATTTCAACTGACAGACATACCCCACCCCCAGTATACTCTGTACTATCAATTTGTACAATTTCTTCACAGGTGCAGGTATACATTAAACAAGGGAGAACTTTTCTAAGCTGATAACAATGAATAGGATCAACCTAAATTTTTGGCTGTTTATTAGGACAGAATCCACAAAATCCATTGAATCCAATTGAAAGGATAAGTGTAGAGATACTTGAGCCCCCAGATGGCACCACTGTCAGGAAAAGTCCCTGTTCAAACTTCTGTGCAAATTATATGTGGCAGAGGCATTGGTACCACCAGATCTGAAGCTGTCAGTATAGGGTCCTGTTCACCTCATACTTCAGTATCAGTTCTTTTTATCAGAAATTAATAGCAAGCACAACTGAATGATTTCCAGAACTTCTGCTAGACACTTTTTGGGGGTGTGAAGACTGTATTTTGGTTTCCAGTAAAGCTAGGAAGAAAAGCAAGTCATTGGAGGCTGCAGATTGAATTGGAAGTGTCTCGGCCCACACGATAATCATTTCGACATCGCTCATGAAATGCATAATCAAAACACACAATATTGTTCAGCTAATTTGGCTACCACTACAATGAAACAGACCCATTAATTAGTTTGTTGTCCATTTTTCATGTATCCGTTCCCATTTCATTATTTGGAAATTACACAACAATGTAATTTGCTGGTAAAAATGAAAGGCGCATTATGTCGGCAATGTTACGGTTGGTTGCTGTATTTTGTCGGTGATTAATCTCAATAGAAAATGTATCTTTCATGGACAGCTCACAAATAGAGGGCCATATTGTGGGATATACATAATTATTAGGGGTATTGTGAACCTATTATCTCCAGGGATTGGAAGAAGTTAAAAACTGCAGGCTGCAAATGTTACAGTGAACAGCGAGAAAATGTTTTCAGATTGAATATTGGTAAATCAGCAAAAGTACATCAGAGAAATGCATGTGTTTGTCACTGAAGATTTTTCTGCACTAACACGACAACGATGAGAACTTAGCAAGGCAGAGAAAAGACTGATTGTCATTTAACTGTTTAATAATGTCCATTTATCCACCATCAATAGGCTCCCAGGACAGCTTCCTCCGGAGGAACCCAGGTGCTAGCCAAACAATGGAAGCCAGAGGTTTAACTCTCTCCACTCTGAAAGGTCAGATTGCAGTCATCAAAATCAACATTTCATGAGGCTTCTTCAAAGACCTGCATCCCGTTTTGTGTCTTTTGTCCCATTTAAGCTAGCTAAATGTACACATTTGGCGATTTGGCATATTGTGTGTCTACTGCCATTTACAGTTGCCTTGTTTTTCTATAAATGTAGAAATTGTTAGTCATGAGTTACTGTTTTTATGAAGTGTTTTTTTTTAATTGTATTTGGGGAACAGGGAGTTAATAACAAGCACAGCGGTTCTAATTAAGGAAACTGTCACATTCAGTTGCATTGGCGCCACAATGGACCAGAATGATAGGGGAATTTTGATGTGTGAAAATATTAATTACAGAGTAGAAATCGGCAATTCCATTAGATTGCTTAACCACTGCAGCTTGAATGGCTAAACTGTTATAACAATTTTCAGTGTTAATTTAAAAAAGAAGTGAAAAGGTGCAGTGTTGAGTTTTATTTCTTCAGTTTGTACCTCTAGAAATCGTCGTATTTTCAGTCTTGCAGAACTGTGCGCTTCACAAGAGAGCAAGAAAGATAAGTGAAGAAGATAATTCGTAGTTTGCACTTTTAAGATGTGTACAGATTGGCACATGGAAAGGTTTAATGTGAACTTGATGGTGGCACTTCATAACACACGTATCTCTTGTGTTCCTGACAGCAACGAGGGAAAGCTCATAGCATTACCAATTACCAGTCCTGCCTATAAATCTGATTATAGGTATCCATATTTAACTTTGACCCAGGTCAAATTAATTGACAAAGGAAACTTGGTTGTGTAGGCTGGAAACAGTGGGCGATAGTACTCAGAATTGCTTTTAATTGGGAACAGCACAATGTCAGGGCTCATCTGGGTACAGCATAGTCACATTGTCAGCAATTTTGGACTCGAGGAACATAAACACCCAAGTGGGACGTGAAACTGTGAATATCCTTAATGGTTTGCCAGGAGACTGAACATACTGAGCTGTGCCCACGGCTGTATGCATGTGCTTTCTTTTGGAACAGGAGAGAATTTGGATGGGGGACAGTTGAGAGGTGCTTGACCATGCAGGCAACCAAGTCCTGCCAGCGTAATGCCAGTAACGAAGCGACAAAGGCAGCCATTGTACACCTGTGGTTCTTTGTCTGCTGTTCACACTTTGGTAATGGCGGGGACACATGGGCAATGCAGGTGCACTTGACCACAAGGTCAGGGGTCAAGTGACGAGCATGTCCCTCTCGTGCGACCCATGGTGGGGAGTTGAGGTGGTGCTCAGATATTGGGGAAACTGTGAGCGTGGACAGGCACGCGTGTCAGCCATGACATGCTGACAGGCCAGTGAGTTGCCAATCCTGTCTTGATTGGGTCTTTGGAATAGGATTTTCAAGGCAGATGGCAACCTGTGCCATGTATGCTTAACGTACCCGCTCCCTTACATACTAATTACTGCCCTTAAAACTACACATTTTTCACGGCTGCCATCTTTGAAGTGAGTTTCTGCCAATATAGAATTTGCTGCTTTTCTTGTCATGTAGGAATACAAAATGGCATAATTTGTAAATTGATGCTGAAAACTTCACCGATGGATAGGGCACATATGATTTCTACATTTTGTCAAGTACCGCTCTCTTTTAACATGTTTTATGTTAACCCTATCAGACAGAAAAAAAAGCTTTTGTTTCTTAGCTGGCTGCGGGCGTGGGACAATGCCTTTGTAAATGTTGCATACAAAATGTTGAATATGCTCTTTTTCCAGTTTGAAAGTGATCACTATAAACTGCAACATCATTTTCTTTCAGTGCCAATCACGTCTAAAGTCAATCTACTAAAGTCAGACAAGTCTGAATTATCATTAGGATCCCAGATTGGTATTCCTCATAAAAAGACCTTTCATTCAAATACCAGTATGCTTATAGTTCCAGAGAGAATACCCCAGGTCAACAGCTTTTCTCAGCGCAATGCGCCCGATGCCCACCGAGAAAAGCTGTTGACTCAGTCCAAAGTTTGGCACTGAATGGGTTTAGTCAGAATGGGACCAAAATAATAGCTCTCCTGGTTATGCCTAACTCTTTCAGTGCCAACTTTGACTTAATCCTTTCCCCCTTTAATTAAGACTGAGTCAACAGCTTTCCTTGGCATGGGTTGGGCACTAAGTGCCCAACTCATGCGAAGGAAAGCTGTTGATCTGGGGCATGTGATCTTGATAAGTGTCATGTACATTTCTCAGTCAAATTGTTTTTCATAACTGTTGAAATTAGTCAAAAACACTGAAGCAGACGACATTTGACCCCAAGCTGGTTTTAGCCGGTTTGAGGGGGAAAGGGTTAAGTGGAACTACTTAAGACAGATTGCTCTGAAGTATAACAAGGGTGCTAGATCCATGTTCCTTGTATAAAGAACGTTCGCTCAAGTGCCAGCATGCCTGTCGTTACATACAGTATAATAGTCCAGGGCAACAGCTTTCTTCAGCATGCCTTGCAATGCAGACAGAGTGCTCAAAGGAAAGCTGTTGACTCAATCCAAAATGTGGCACTGAATAAGTTCAGGTGTTGCCGGGGATACAAGTATAAGACTAATATTACGGTCATACTTGGCTATGTCAGTTCATGATAAGTCACAGCAGAGTTGCAAAAGAAAATCTGTGGTGAAGAGGGCTTTACTGTATGCCTTATATAAAATTCTGTAAACAATTTGGTTTTACAGGTTTTTGTGCATATTTTGTGGCATGGATTCTTTACAATTCAACAAACCTCATCAAATAACAACTTAGGTAGTACATAACTTTCTTTGTCTCAAATTGGTGTTTTGCATTGTATGTTTGAAAAGTACTTAAGTATTACAAACTTTAACCAGATTAATTAGGCATGTTAATTTGTTAAAACAGTGAGAAAAATATTTTACAACCTCATTTTTATGCTATTATACTGCTACAAGAGACATGATCTTTGGTAATGCGTATCAAGTTTTTTGTCAAATTTTGACACCAATGTACCTTATGAAGCAGAGATAACTTTTACATTTGCGAGTCATTAATGCTTGGGAAACATATCAGTCAATAGGTATGTTAGCAATGGCTCTAGTTTCGTATACATTATGTGGATACTTGATTTATTGCAATAACTTTCTCATAAATGGCTGTCAAATTAAATAGTTCTGACGGCTGCAGATTTGAAAAAGTTTCAACAGAGCTACAGAATCTATTAAGATTTATGGGAAAAGTTATATTGTCAATTCCTATTAGTCAATAAGATTAAATGGTTGCACAAAGACACTCTGTGGAATATAAAAAACAAATTATTATGATTATATTTCGGTCTTTATGCTGATACAAAATACGAGAAAAAGGTTGTGGGATTGCCCAATGACCTTTGCCATATTGTAAAACAACTTTGCTCAAGTTTCTGTTCCCCCCAAAGAATGGGAATTCTCAAATCAAATAACAGCATTGCCGAGCAGGTTTTATCAAGATAGTCTGTTAATGGTGCTTAAATGTCTCTCAGAGGGATTTTTTTGCAATCTTTCAGTGATTAGCGCACCGGTCTCAAGGTGGCGTGGTCTTTAATTTGTTTAATGATGATCAAGTTTCCGAAGTGGCAGGCATGAAGGAGTCAAAAGTTTACACGAAGTGTCCCAGAGCTCGCAAGTTGTTAGAGCATATTTGAAGCTAATGAGCACAATCCCAGAAAGCGAGGCGCTGTAATTGGAATTGTTCAAGGGTAGACTAGGAGTTGGTGAAATTGTGCCACTGCAGTTGACAGTACATAATCAACATTTCATGTTGGAATTATGTGCTCAGTACATCATGGCTACGTTGATCTGCCCAGGGTCCTGTATTCATTTTTGTTGAGCTTTTATGGCATTATGGGACTTGAAGAGATCCATCCACTGATTTATGCATCTAAGACCTTCGGACTGACAAGTGCTTGTAGTCACTGACCACGGTTCGTTATTTGTTGGTTGCCTTGGTAACTAAGCCCTGGAAGTAAATACGGGGGATCGCTATGAAGAAATGGCAGGCAAGACAGAATCGAGACAAGGACTTGACTCACAGACACAGTGTTCTTCAAGATAACCCTGGCCCAAAAATCATCATGTTGGCATGTGTACAAGCAAAAATACCCATGATATTTATGAAAAATGCGAGTCACTTCATGTTTGCAGAATGCATTGTGTTTCAAATCGTCCCATCTGCCATGATGGGTGTGCTTCAAACAACTCACTTTTATGCCAGGGTCTAATCTGAGTTTAGCTCGCCGTGGGGCTGTGAACAGCGAAACATGCCGAGTACAGCACAGGGATTCAATTTTCTCGGGTATATGCCTTGGATGTTGACACAACTCCTTTCCAAAACCAATATTTCCCATGTAATGCAAGTTCTGTTTGGCCAACTGCCGATTGCCTTTGTACGGGATCTTTGTATTAGGCATTGATTGCCAGGAGTTTGTACCAGAAAGTACATAGCCTCCAGGCATTTTTTGCTGAATTTTTCACGAGTTGTGGCCATTATGAGCCATTTGAGGTCTCGCTGAGATCAGAGAGAAGAGATACCTCATATCACTGCCAGTCAATTCGCAGTGATCATCGTCGGCTAATGGCTGGCCAAGAACAATAGAGCCAGTGGCTCCCAGGATTCTTCAAAAGACTTCCTGCGCTGTCTCTGCGAAATTCCCCCAACATGTCGTTTTGATGCTTAATCAGACAATAAAACAATTTTACTTGAAAGAGTCAGTTAAGTGAACAGCAATTTTTGAATTAACTGATGTTCAGGATTAAAAAGACACCACATAGGATCATAGCAGCAGCATCTTTTGTGCATGGATATATAGACACACACACGTGCACACATGCACACACACACACACACACACACACACGGGCTTGAGCTCGCCATCAACCACAGGCTAATATAGGTGAGATTTGGTGAAAGAGAGTTACCATTGTTTTGCCAAATTTGCTAAAGAAATTCAGATTTCGATACTTTGATCAAATATTTAAACTTCATTATGTAACACCAGCGTACTATTTAAAAAAAAACATTAGAATTGGTTTGGCTGAAGAAGTAAAACTTTGACAAAAATATTTGAGTCAGTTTAACCAAATTTGCTGCACTTACATGTAAATACTTCCTAGCCGTATTATGGTATGAACAGTGGTCTCTGTCTTCTAAGTGTCACATCCTTGAGGCACCACCTGTGTTCAAAGACCATCCATCAGTGATCTTTGCCAGGTTATTTTCCTGTCTTATACCTCCTGTGGAATACTATGTGCTATGACAGATTACTATGTGGTGATCCAATAGTAAAACCAACCCGCAGCGGATCACTCTATGCTTGCACTGGGAGGGATCCACCATGGCAACAAGGCCATTCTGCTGAATCGTCTGCTCCACGTTGCTGGTTGTACTTTTATCCAGTAATTATAGCTGTGATTTTATTTTCATTATAAAATACAAGGAAAATGATTAAAAACAGTTTTTACTTTTATCTCGTCAAATAATGCCCTTGCATAGCTCATCGATGATTCAGTTCAGTTCAATTCAATTCATTTATTTGACCAATATAATACAGTATAGTATAATTCATAACAGGTACATTGTATCAACATGAAATAACAATCAATCCAATAATTTATATCTTTAAAAACATGGATTTGGTCAGAAGACTCATTAAGATTGTTCAACAATCGCTAGCATATGAACCACCCAAATTAAATTTGTTAATTATTGTAAATTACCATGGTGACAACACACAAATATATAGACATCTCGAAGACACCGATATCTCTGCTGTACATGACTGATGATAATAGGGGAATTAAACATTTGAATAGACTATGTAAACTTAAAACATTTAGACATTGCATACATAACAGTTAGGGGTATTACAAATAGACTCATATTTTTACATAAAATATTGTTTGATATATATTTTAAAACCTGAACAACTGTGTGTGTGTGTACTTTACTTTTTACTATGTCTGGTATTTCATTGACTGTCTGTACCATCTGGTGTCCAACACATTTTTCAGCAAATTTATTTCCAGCTCTTACCCTGAAAATTTCTTTTGTTTGTGTGTCATATTGATGTATGTCAGTTATTTTTATGATGGGCATGCTCAAAAAATATCTAGTAATATAATAATAATAGAGTATGTGTAATACAGAACCCAGTAATTGGGTCATTTGAAAACACAACGTGCTTGATGTGCACAAGAAGAAAGATTTATCAGCAGAAAACTGATGACGTGGTACACCAGAAAGAAAAATGTTCACTTTATTTTTAGTTCAATACATATATGTTTACAGGACAAAAGAAATTGGCTCCAGCGAATGAGCTACTCTGAGTTTGATAGCCACGAACAAGAGGCTGCTGGCTGGTGCCAACTACAACAGCTCGCCCAGGTGCCCTTGCAGACTTTCCAAATATGGGTGCATATATGATGCATAGAAATTAACTTGTTACCTCGAAATTTGAATTTAAAGAGTACAAGAGACCCCCTGGAAATCCTACAAGAAAGAGGACCCTAAATGCTCATTAAATAGGTTTATTGAGACTTCATATCCCTGGAACCCTGTGAGAATGCTGGAGATTCCCCAAAATAATCTCAAAGAGTATGGAAGTGTGTGTGGGGGGTGGGGGGGGGACCAAAAAGGGAAACCCTGAGAGAAGAGAACACAAGAGATGTGATTAACAGGGTCCTTTAACCCTTTCCCCCTTGAATTAAGACTAAGTCAACAGCTTTCCTTGCCAAGGAAAGCTGTTGACCTGGGGCATGTGATCTTGATAGGTCTCATCTACAATTCTCAGTCAAATTGTTTTTCATTACTGTTGAAATTAGTTGAAAACACTGAAGCAGACGACATTTGACCACCGGCCGATTTTGGCTGGTTTAAGGGGGGAAAGGATTAAGCCAAGTGGTTTCATGCCAGGTGAAAGACAAGCTCATGTCCTGACAGGAATCACCCTGTCGTACTTTCTGATTCATCATCTTCTTCCGCAAAGCCTGGACAAATTGAAAAGCCAAAATGACCTGGTCGAGAGGGTGTGTGTGTATCCTGGATCAATAGTTTGACTCTGAATGCTTTACCACATAAGGTCACTGCGACAGTAAAGTTGTTTACTTCTGGCACTTTGATGTGATGATCTTGAAGTCTCTACAGCAAACTCAGATCAACATCATTTGTTACTCCAAAGTGGTGACACTTAAGCTCTCCTCATTATAAGTTGCAGAATTTATGTGATCATTCATGTCTGTCTGTTGATCAGTAAACTTTTGCTTTTTGGTGCAGTACAATCGACCATTTCCCCCCATCTAACTTTCATGACTTGTCAAGTAAATCAAAATCTAGGTTCAGTTTCGGATTAGCAGCACCACCTGTAGTTTTATAACGATATTTAGGCCAATGTGTGAAAATATTGAGACTGCTGTTTTTGAAAAGTTTTTCATGAATCATCACAAAACTTGGTAGGGATGTTAATCAGATGAAAAGACAAGAACACATTGACATTTGGTGGCACTGCCTACAGTATTATTAAAGATATGGACCAAAATGTATTTAAAAAAACCCATTAAAATTCAAAATGTTCAGAAGGAGTCAGGCTAATGATACTAAATGTATCACAAATGTTGGATGTTATGTAAGTTTTATGTTGCATAGTATGGATGACCTTGACCTACTTTCTCAAGGTCATGAAATATATTTCAGGAAATGATTTTTCTATCATGGTCATTACATCTGAACTTGTACACATGTATCAATATACCAGTACAGAAACATTATAAATGTACAGGAAAAAGTCAATGATGTGGATTCATAGTGGGTACTGGTGGTATAAAGGGGAACTAGCATTACAGGTGTAAAAAGTACCTTAAAATTTATTATTTTGATTATGGATTGACATGCAACTTCAAAATTTACACCAATAAATGTTAGGCCAATGATCAAGTTTCGTAAAAATATTGTGTGACCTTGACCAATTTTCCAAGGTCATTAAGCATTTAAGAAAAGGACACTAAATTCAATATATTGATAAAGAATGAGGGGAAAAACACCAAATGTCTCACAAGCATGTGCTCATGTGGACGTTTGATGTTGCATCATGGTGGACGTTGACTGATTTCTCGGGGTCACGGAGGGAATGTACTTCAAGAAATGAATTTTTGGTGATAGTCATCAGATCATTTGTCAGCAGAGCATTAGGCATGTGGGCCTCTTGTTTTTTGATGAGTTAAACATTGTGTTGGAATGTTTTATGAATAAAATTTGCACTAGACCAGTAGAAGTGTGTTCATTAAGCATGGCTATCCTAAAGACACACAAGTTCAGGTCTTCCATGACAGCTGTGAAATTAGTGTGACCATATATAACACCAAAAGATTAAACTGGGTCATGATCCAAAGACTCCAGCCAGGAACTGTGTTTTGTTAAGAAATGCCAGGCTGAGTGTTTTATTGCAATAAATATTTCTACAAAAATATAACAGTTTGCTGTGAAAGTGATTGCAACTTGATTAATGTGTACAAGTCATGCTTTTATAGCTCTTTCCATTTTATTAAGTGTTTGATAGGTACACACACTTGACCTTCCTTCAGGCTTACATTTCACTGTTAACCCTTGTGTGGCCAAGCGAAGACTTTTCTCTCCACAGAGTGTCCACTGCTGCAGTGTCTTTTTCTATAAATTGCAGGGAGAAAAAGCATAACTTTAATGCAAGACTGGAATTAGAAATCTGGGCAGGGAAGCAGAAGGTTGTACTATCCTGCGGCATTGTGCAGGTAATTTTTTTTTTTTTTTTTTTTTAAATTTTGGAAATGGGAAGTGAAATCAGAGTAAAATGGTTATATTATTCTGGTGACTCTCACATGTCCAACTGAACTCTTTAAGTGCCAAATTTTGGACTGAGTCAACAGCTTTTCTCTGGAACTAGAGGCATGCTGGTACTTGAATGAACGTTCTTTTTACGAGGAATACGAATCTCCGATCCGAACGATCATTCAGACTAGTTTGACTTTAGTAGATCGACCTGAGATGTATGTGATTGGCACTGAAAGAGTTAATGTGGGTAAACTGTGCGCAGTGCAGGTTTTAAGGCTGAGTCAGTAGCCTGTCTCAGTTTTTTGTGAGCACAGTGTGGTGAGGTACACCTGCTACAGCTGTTGACCTGGGCCAGTCTGTTTTCTTTGGAGCTACATGTGGGCTGTTGTCCCAGTGATGAAAGGCTCTTTCATGAAGAGTTTGAATCAGCGGACACAAAGGTAGTTCAGATTTGTTGTGAGCAGTGAAGAAGGGACTGCAGCGTTTGTTGTGTTATTCTCCTCAAGTAGCATGCAGTAAAGCCGTTACTTTGTGTTTGTAAGAATCATTGTTTGAATTAAAAAAGAAAACAAACCCAAAACCCCACTCCGAAAAGCAACCCACCCACCCCCAAAGCAAACCCCCCCCCCCCAAAGAAATGGAAAGAAAATAAAAACCGGTAGGAAAAATGTCAGACATTTTAGTAAAAGTCACCAAAGCAGTGGAGGCTCATGGTGTGGTCTTACAGTCCCAACTGGCCATTATGTGGCAATGACAAAAGTCCCAGTTGGTCTATAGTACTTGACAGCAATGTAAAATCATATTGAGCGTACATTGATTGATGAATCACGTATCACACTGGACACATGGCCAGCCATCTGGTATACCATCTTGATACAGATGTGTGAATGATGGAAAATTGGTATAATGAAGTTTAAATTGTCAGAGGATTGTGCAGAGTTGGTATACTGACAGTGAAAGTGTTTGATGACAGTGCTAAAGTCACCTTATGTAGCAACATGTCCCAGTGCAAGCAATACTTTGCAGAAGGGGATGAAAGAAACTTGTACACCAAGGGGGAAGGGCTCAGGACAGAATGAAAAGATGTATGCAGATTGGTGAAGGGGCTGGGGGTGAGGGTGAGGGTCCAGTGTGTTCATATAGGTAATTTTTTTTTGCCTGGTGTACGGTATTAGAAAAAAAAAAGAAAAAAAAATTTATAAAAAAATGACTGGTGCAAAGTGTGTGAATTAAGGGACTAGTAGTAGCCTAGTACTGTAAATGAAAATGCTAGTATGGAAAACTCCTGTATCCCTTTCCCCCTTAAACCGTCCAAAACCGGCTGGTGGTCAAATGTCGTCTGCTTCAGCGTTTTCAACTGATTTCAACAGGAATGAAAAACAATTTGACTGAGAATTGAAGATGAGACCTGTCAAGACAACATGATCCAGGTCAACAGCTTTCCTCGGCATGGGTTGGGCACTATGTTATAGTGCCCAACCCATGCCGAGGAAAGCTGTTTACTTAGTCTTAATTCAAGGGGGAAAGGGTTAAACCCCCCAAAAAAGTAGTGGGAGAAAGGAACGCTGAACAGTGGAACAAAGCAAAGGTTGAGAGTTGAGGTGGATGCAAATAACAGGGTAGATGAGATGAAATGATTAAATACAGCTGATAGAGTGACATCGAAGATTCCACAGGTCTGTATTTAATTTGGAAGGACAGAGACCAAGATGAGAATTGAGCAAAACGTGATAGGGCATTAAGGGATTTAGGCCGGGTCAAGGAGAATATGTTGTAGAACTGTAAAGACAGACAATGTAAATAAAGTGTGAAGGGATGAGGTGCAGAGGGATATGAAAGAAAGTATAAAGGGATGAGATGTGGAAGGATACAAGGGAAAATGTCAAGGGATGAGTGGTAGAGGGGTACAAAAGAAAGTGTCAAGGGATGAGTGGTAGAGGGGTACAAAAGAAAGTGTCAAGGGATGAGTGGTAGAGGGGTACAAAAGAAAGTGTCAAGGGATGAGTGGTAGAGGGGTACAAAAGAAAATGTCAAAGGATGAGTGGTAGAGGGGTATAAGGGTAAGCGTGTTTAGATAATGATGCTGGAGAACATGAGTGAATAATGTGGAAGGTTATGACAGACATATCAAGAGATAAAAAGATGAAGTAACATTCAAGAAAAACATTTGAAAAAACTAGAAAGGAATATGAAAGAAAGATGACAAGAGGTAAGAGCATGTAGAATGAAATGTTGAGAAAAATAACAGTGCATAAGAATTGATGAAAAATATTTTAAACAGTAAAAAAAAAAAAATAGACACACGTTTCCAGGAATCAAAAAAAGGTACCAATAATGCATTGGAATCTATGAGAAAAATGTGAAGGATGAAAAGATATTGAATGAAGCAAGATACAAAGATGAATGGATCAAGACATGTAGAAATGTCAAAAAAAAAAAAAAAAAAAAAAGATGTATATCCAGGGAAAGAGACTGTGGAAGAAACAGGTGTTGGAGATAAAACCCTGCATGGGGATGACAGAGAATGGGATGCTTTTATTGGTATGAAGGATGAGCACAAAGGATAAGGTAATGGGTGAAAATGAATATATTTTTTTTTAAAGTGCAAGTGTTAAAATTATGCATAGGGCAAGTGAGAGATGCTTAGGGACAAAAGGAAAGTATAGTGACCTTTGTTAAATGACCAAAAAATAGTAGAGGCTTGAAAGAGGGGTATAAAGGGGGCTATGAGTACAGAAAGGTTAGGGGAAGATAATATGTAGAAAACATGTAGAATGACAGGAACTGAGAAAACAATAGAGAGAAATCGATGAAAAGAACATGAGAGAGAGAGAGAGAGAGAGAGAGAGAGAGAGAGAGAGAGAGGGAGGGAGGGACGGAGGGAGGGAGGGGGAGAGAGAGAGAGAGAGAGAGAATGTCATAGGGCAGTCATCCTTTCTTATGCTGAGTACAGATGGACAGGTCTATGAAGTATCAAGGGTCAGACCTCCCAATGCATAGGTCGAACTGCCTTGTTGGCTTCCCATTAAAGAAAAAATCCTGCCATGTTACTTGATTTGTGGACAATTGAGTTAAAGCTTGTCGTGCATGTGAATGTCTCGAACATGTCAAGGTGATTAAATGTAGTCACAAAAGTGTTATGGAAATGTGACAAGAGAACTTCACGATCCTTTGTGATTCCAACTTCATGAAAAACAATAGGATTGATTCACATTTTGAAGATATATGGTGATTTAAATGCATACATATTCATACAAGATGAAAGATGTGGAATTTACATGGGAATAGACTGAAAGATTATGTGGATTACTGGAAACGTGTAGACGGAGCACGCATTAGCAGTACATGCGAGGGCAGACATTGGTTGAAGGTCGCGCATGCTTAGGCCATTGTGACCCTAGATGTCATCAGCAATTTATCGTTTTCATTAATTAATGAATTCAGGTATTGCAGACACGATATGTGTTACAGATTTCAGGCTGGCCCTAATTCTGATTTCAGGAACATGTGGATGCCTAGAGCACATAAAAACCCGCTTTAAACACCAACAAAAAGGTTTAGAAAATTACAACTTCAGGTTGTGAAAAAAACAAACAAACAACCTGTAAAATTGCAGCAAATTTGATTCCAGGAGTGTATTTGTTGTATGCACTTTTAAAGCTGATGGATTGGTCCTTAAATTTTATGACAGCCAGTCATTTTTCAACATCCACTGACCTCAGCTTGAGCAATGTCAGGACCTCTGATGAAGACTTTGAAAATTTAATTGTCACTTAATTCTAGCTGTATTGTCAAGTCTGCATGGATGGAAACAAAAAAAGGCTGTGTTGATTGTTGACCATAATGAGAAGGCCTGGATCAACAACATACCATGAGTTTATGAAGTTGATGTCAACATTAAGAAGGAAAAAATTGTTAACTGAGTCATATACTCCTTCAGACACAGAGGGCTTACAATGCAGTCAAGTGCATTTCCTAAGGCTTATTCAAATGATTTTACCTCAAAAGTTGTACTTTCTTTGTTAAGGATGCAGAAGAAAATTTAAGCAGACAACAGTGTAAAAGGAACTGGATCCCAGTGGGCCAGGGGTTAAGAAATGTTACAGTAAATCAGGGATCCAGGTATGTTTAGCACTGAAGCCCAGTGCATAGAAATTGACAGCCTACGATAGGCAATTAATTTCACACGAGTCACTTGATCATATTTTCACCATTATTGATATAATAACGGACAATTTTGATAGAAAATTTATTTCTTGAATGGGCGCAGTTGTAGTATAGAGAAGTGACAGGCGTCTCTTTGGGACACAGCAGTTCTCTCATAAAACTGGTCGAGTGTGTCATGCACGTTTCTCGCTCCACCAACCAAGAAGGATTCACGGACAAGCTGGGTGAATCCCAGTACGTAGCCACAGTTTCCCAGTCCAGATACAACAACCCTTTACATCTCGGAGACTCTCTCGGAATAAAACAAAACTGGCGCTTTGGTTACGCTTTATTAAGCTTTCTGACTCGTGGGTGATGATCAGCATATGGCTCGCAAGGGAGCTGCCATTTCATAATTCTGTGCGAAAGTAATCCCATTTGTTGCAACAAGATTAAGGAATTAATACAAGGTAGGGACGACTGGTTACAACTGTCACTATGATCACCACATGTGCTTTCCAAGTGGAAAGGAGGCTAATCAAAGATGAAAATCCGCCAGGATCCTGTAAGGCATAATCACGTCTGTCGTACTCAGTTTGTTTGATGTGTTGGGCTTAGGCAGCATGTTTGAGGGGTCAACTTTGTTGGAAGTTAGTTAACGCTGCAAACACACCCTACTACAGGGGATGACTGCCCTCGGGTCTTTGATCTGTGGCTGTTCAGAGAGCCAATCAGAGGTCACGTGACATGTTGCTCCACCTGATGCTGGGGTGAAGTCAACATTCTTGGCAAGTGCTGAGGTACTGTGATACTGCATTCAAATATCTCGATGTTCCTTGTGTCAAGATCCCTGTGACAGGGATGCATGGCTCAGGTAGTTAAAATTGCAACCAAAAAAAATTTAATGGGAAGTATGTGCATAAATGCAATTAATATTGATTTAGTTTATAGTGACATTCAATTTTCCTAGTTTTCATTTATGGGGTTTAATGCCCAGGAAATGAAAATTGGACAAATAAATTAAAGTGTATGCATGAATTCAATTTTATTTTGAGTTTCTTTGACAGGGTTTAATTTTCCAATTGACCATCTATTGAGTTTATTTCAAATTAAAAACATGTTTTAAAAATCTGTCACAAAAAATTTAAAATTTTTCTGTGAGATACCTCTCATAATTCATTGGATAAAAACAAGTTTACTTGGAATTTAATTGAAAGACATATGACAATCAAACTTGTGTGGATAACTTACCTGTATAAGTGAATAAATAGTTTTGCAACAGTTGTGATTTTGTATTGTAGAACGTAAACTAAACATGAAAGTTCCGTGAAATGTTTAAAGTCGTGTTTATGTTTTACCCCCTCAGCCTTATCAACCAATGGGGTATCATCATCGTCATGTCGGTGCATGCATGCATGTGTGTGTGTGAGTGTACATGTATGTGTTTGTCTGTCCATCTGCCCATCTGCCCATTATCTTTGCAGACATAGTAACTTTTGAAAAATTTAACTATTATGAAACCATTTCCATTCAAGCATCTCATGAGAAGCTTGGCTGAGTTGGGCATTCAGTGACCTTGACCTATTTTCAAGGTCATCAGGGTCATCATTTTTATCTTTGTAGACACAAGAAATTTCACACGAATTGAACTGCTTTCATAAAACATGGTGTAAAAGCATCTGATTGGAAGCTTAGCTAAGTTAAACAGTCAGTGACCTTGACATCTTTTCAATGTTACCAGGGATCATCATATTTTCAGGGCCCCACATCTATGATGCGGGAGCCCTATACTAATCAACTGGTCCATCCATCCGTTTTTCGTTTCCAGACAATAAATTTCCACTTTATAATTTAATTTCCCTCAAAGGTAGTGAGAGTATAATGCATGTACATAGAACATTGTCTAGGATTGCTTATGGGTGACCTTGACCTCAAGGTCAAGGTCACAGGGGCTTACAACTAAAATGGAGTTTTATGCAATTGCTCCAGAATAATTCAATGCAAGTTCATCAAAATTGGTCACAATATGTATTCATATAGGTCTTTCTTACATAATGGATTTCTTAACCTTGAGGTCCAAGGTCAGCATCACAGGGGCATACCAATGTAAATCTGTTTCTGTGTAATATCTCGAGAAGTATTTGTTAGAAGTTAATCATATTTAGACATTTATCTAGAGAAGAGTTCATTTTTTACTTGTCATAAGGGATCTTGAGGTCAAAGGTCAAGGTCATAGGGCTGTTTGTATGATGTGTTCCATGCAGTATATAGAAGGATTTGAAAGAAATTCATCACACCTGATTAAAATATGGATTTAGGTAAAATGTAAGTGTGGAATGCTTATGGGTTACCTTGAGGTCAAAGGTCAAGGTCATGAAGGCACTGCAAAGAAAATTGGTTTCTGTGCAATATCTGCCAAAGTATGCAAGAGAAATTAATTATACTTGACCACTTTATGTATCCCGGTAAGACTTCAAGTTTGATCATTCAAGGGTCACTGAGGTCAGAGGTCAAGGTCATTGCACCATATAGTAAAATGTGTTCTATGCAGTATACAGAAGGATTTCTCAGAACTTTGTCAAACTAAGAAAAAAACATGGGTCAACGTAACACTGCACAGAATTGCTTATGAGTGACTTTGAGGTCAAAGGTCAAGGTCACATGGAGGTCAGAGGTCAGGGTCATTGTGCCATTTGGTCTCCAGGAAAAGGCATATGACTGGGACACTTGATGACTAACCATTGTTCTAGTTACCCTGGCTGGGCGGGGCGGGTGCTTGAGGTCCTTCCGACCATTACATTTTTGTGCTCGTTTGCAGCTGACCACCTTTGGATCCATGAGCTGTACAGGAAGTAGCCATGTGCATATTATCTCTAGTGCACATGCCATAATTTCAGTCCGCCCACCCACTCAATCATTCAGGAAGCGTTTACTGGAAATGAAAATCCGGCAAGCATAACATTACCGTAGTTTTACCTGTTACAACCATCAGATTTGCATGCTCAAACATAGCCTAGTGTCCTATTAATGGCCTAATAGTGGTGGACCTGTTGTATTTACTGAGTCAGAAGCTGCATTTTGAAGTTCGGAGAATTTTACGATCTTTAGTCACCAATACGCTTTTGGCCTACATGACACCCTCCTCTTCAACTTTTGGTTGCAATACCCTGGCACAACATACATCCAGTTTGTGCGCACCTACATCATTGAACCAAGGCCATGGCAAAATGTAACTGTAACCTGTTGTTGGTGAAAATGATTGCTTGCAGAATCCTTTTTCCAGTGTATTGAGCCTGTATTATTGTACGTTTCTCTTTATGTCTGCATGCATAAGATTAAATGTGAACAAGGTAAATTGCAAGGGTGGATTCACAGCAAAATATTCACCAAGAGTAAAACAGCATTGTAGTGGTCTCTTTAAGTCACAGGATAGAAATAGATCACCTGTTCCAATTTCGTCCAGTCTAAAAAGTGCCATGGGCATGGATTGACTCAAGCAGCACACTTCCATGCTGTACCTGAATGTTAGTCTTGTGTCAGTAGTGCCTTTTGATGGCAAGATGGTGTGTATGGTCTTGACAGGATCCACACCATGCATGCATACAAGATTGGAGGCAGGATTTCATTGTATCAAAACTGAAATGTTTAGCTGAACAAAAGGAATTTGCCTGTGATCTTATTTGTTGTACATCACTTTATTCTCGTCGTTTAGTTTTAGTTTTTTACATCATGATGTATATTGTCACGAAACAGGCCTTTAGGGATATTATCATTTCAGCTGAATCCAGGGGCATGCTGCAAAGAAACATCTGTGCATAACCCAACTACCGTATTCGTCTTAATAAGCGCACACTCCCTAATAAGCGCACCCCCATTTTTTTGCAAAGAAAGGACCCCCAAAATATCCCATAGTTTTCAAACCAGTGGTGGAATATATTATTACACTTAGAATCTACAGGGTTTGCAGATGAAATTTTTTCATAGCGCACTTTGCGCTTATGAAGATGAATAAGGTATATATAAAGTTGATCTAGCTTCAGTACAATACACGATAAATTATGTCTCCCCGTGCAACGGGGGGGACATACTGTTTTTGTGCCCATTTCCCCCAAAAAACACTACAGCACAACTATAAACTGAAATAAACTTTATATCTGCAGGTTATATTAGCTAATATAATCCCACACCAAGGAAAGCTGTTGACGTGGTGCATTTTATCTCGACATGTATCATCCACAAAACTCATTCAAATATTTTCTCATTACTGTTGTAATTAGAGAAAGGGTTATTTTCATTGGTGACTTTTGAGACCTTAAATCATTACCATTTCCCTCATACAAGTTCAGGGAGATTTTATGTGTTTGTTGTCTACAGTGGTTTCATTGTCTGGTTTTGGGCTAATAAAACGGCTACATGCAACAACAAGAAGGATTTGATGAAAGTTGATGAAACTTGGATACTGCATCAGAGCAAGACGTCACTCGGGATTGCAGATGGATGACTGATCTCCTTCTCAAGGTCTGGGCTATGTATTGTAAATGATTTGATGCAATAATTCGACAAGGATTTGAGGAAAGTTTATGTAGTATGGATGTAGGAAGACCGTGTTGAGATTGCAGACGGATAAACTTGACCTTGGTCTCAAGGTCACACGTCTGCTCAAGGAAAATCTTTCTCCATGTGATATCTTAGGAAGGACTGGCATTGTGGTGAAAGCCTATCAAAGTAGGGCAAATTGTGCTTCTGTGTAAATGTATCACTTGGTATTGCAGATGAATGACCTTGACCTGATTGATGTCATAGTTACTGTATTGGGATATGACAAATTATAATTAGTCACATGATGTGATTTATTGATCTGATTGGCTCCTTTCTACCCGATCATGTTAGAGGTATCTTTTATTCAATCACCTGCCCAGATGAAGCTGTATTTCAAGAAATTGAATTGCTAAACTGACAGCCTGCTGGCTGTTTTATAACTGTTTTAATAAGGCCATGCAACAAAATAGAAAAGCAATTTAAAAAGGTGTGAGTTTAGGTAAATTCAGAGAATTGTATGAAGTATTCCATAACCTATACAGAGGATTAAGTTGTATTATCACGTGCTTAAACAAAATGTTTCAATCAGTAGCCAATCAGTGTCTCCTCAGTGATTTAACAAAGCCAATTTACCCATGACTCACATGAGTTGTTCCTTTGGTGACTTGACTGAGCTGGTTCACCATTGAATTAACAAAGCTGTCTCTTTGGTAACAGCTGAGTGGTTCATCAATGACTTAAATGAGGAATCACCTTGGTTACCTTGACAACTAAGTTCATCCATCAGTGACTCGACTGATACACTTCTTTGGTTACGTTAACGGGGTGGGTGAGGTGGGGTGGGGTGGGGGGAATCCTTAGAATTTCAGGTGGGTAGGCTGCACTGACTATACAAGATACAGACCCAATGGGAACTGAACACATTTGAAGATGATGGTCTTTGAGAGCTGGTATTTACAAGCATCAAAGGCATATAATCCTGTTAGGGGGCGCTAAAACTACAACAGTGTAAAAGCGACTGACTTGCACTTGGCTTCTGGGTGCTGGGATAAAGGCTAAATTTATTCTGAACTTCAAGGTGAAATTAATCCTTTAATTCTTGACATGTCACTTTGTTTGTAAAGAGAAATCTGTAACCAAGCCAAAAGTCTGCAGCATTCTTGAAATGTCTCCCACCTCGCGTGTCCAAAAATATTCTACCACAGAATTGAAAATGGGGCTTTAGGTTGCTGTAGGGTCAAGTTACTATGCAAATTAATGTGAAATGTTCATGGCTAATCATGCTGAAAAGTACGATGACCTCAGATGGCCCAAGATGGTGGCATGATGCCCAAACATGCTGGCGAAGATGAGTGGGAGACTATAGATGTAGAAGTGTTTTGATGTCCATGCGAAACACCTCGTCTAACAGCCGTCATTGACAGTAAATTCAATTTTTGCCATAGTTTTGTTTTTACTTGCATGTATCTCTCTGATGGTGTAAAATGGGTAAAATGGAACCACAGTGAAATGGTTCGGTGGTTCCTCACTTACTGTGAATTGTTTTTATTTTGCTGTATTCTTATTTTTGCTTATTTCACTGATGAGAACTGTGAAAATAAAAAAAAAAAACACGCCGTGGAATAGTATCTTAATATTGTTCGAATATAAATCATGTAAAAATATGGTGAAATTAAAACTACGGTAAAATATCAAAAATACAAAAACAGTAAAAATTTAAACACATGAAAATAAAGCAGTTTATACTACAAAGTCAACACGAATGGATAACAATTGTGGCCATGTAAGAGGGGTGGCTTCTCTTGAGGGGGGAAAACTTAGTGAAAATGCCTCCTTAGCTGCAGAGGGACATGTCTCGTGCAGAAGAAGGTCACCCCTCTTCAGAGGGACCTTATAAGAGAGGTACCACTGTATTTCCACATAGTAATAGGAACGATGTCCAAAATAGGGAAGTTGAGACTTCAGTTAAATGCTTCAAAATGCAAATGCTATGGAAGTTTGTACACATGAAAATGAGTGCATTTACCGTCTTCTCCATGGTGTGCCTGTGGAGTCCAGTTTGTGTTTACCCTATGACAGGGAGGGGGAAAAGTGTTGGGCTTGAATGACCTTGATCCCAGTGGGGTGAAACAGCACAACTTGGGTGCACAGGTAATTCTCTTACCAGTCTGGGGTAACAGTTTCTCATCTTTTTGTATCCAACTGTTAACTGACATAAATCTTTGAAAACTTTACTTACTTGGAAAAAATGACTAGCATATAAGCCATGAGATGCAGAGGCACCAGCCGCAGTACTGAGCAGTCTCAAGTTTCAGTATCAGTTTCACTTTACACTGATCTGGAAGACAATGCATCAAAAAGGTCGGATGTTTTGCCACCCGGTTGGCATTGTTGGGACCCTTTTTGCTCCGTATTACAAGTCCCTCTGAGAGGCTAATTGTGTAATTATAGCTAGGTTGGCCAATGAAGGGTGTCAGTTTGACTGTCCCCTCTGGGAGCCCCTGATGGCACTGAAGTCCGCCTCGTAGCCTGTGTGGCCATTAGTGGTGTTCCACACATGTGGTGAAGTACCTTCTGGGGTCCCCAGGGATGGCAGTGTAGCCTGATGATCCTGCACTGATGGACACATAATGGACAATATGACACTATTGCCAAACTTGCCGTGGCCCCAGAAGGCTGACTGCTGCAGGTTGTGTCAGCAACTTGCAGGAGTAAAGTAGCACGTGATGGAGCGAACGAGGCAGGGTCACCAGCAAGGGCGCAGTGGCTGCTCTACGAGCAGTCCACCTGTCACCTTGTGTTAGACCCACTTGCTCAGAAATCGACTTTCTTTTCATGGGCTCAGCTTTTTAGTGTAAAATATAAGTCGGCCCTGACACATGTTGGTTTCCTCTATCAATGTAAAATGCACAGTGTACATTTTATCGACTGCTTTTGTGTGCTGAAGCCACCCCAGGGACGACGAGGACCGCCAGCTAAAAGTACAAGTCAGGGACGGTTGCACTTTAGACTGGAGTTAAGTAGGTTTGAAGTAGAAGTCTGGACACCATCATGTATAAAAGCTAGCTTATTGACCAAAAGTGGGTGGGAAGCCCACTCGGGTAAGCAAAGATGAAGGGAGCAAAAACAAAAGGGATTTGGAGTGACCTTTGTAAGTTTTGAATCCCCAATGAAGTGTACCTCTGCCCCAAGATGCTCTTTTAACCAGGCTAACAATTGTCAGGCCAGGTGTGTACAGGACCCTTACTGGTGGCAGACAGGTTTTTTTTCCTCCTTCTGTAGGAAACTCTGAAATAACATTTTATCTGGCTAACTTGGCATGTCCTTGATACTAGAGATGATAGAGTATTTTTGTCTATCACCGACTTCAAGGGGGTAAAGTTAGGACTCCCAGTAAGACAAGGGGCACAGGTTTTGGACCCAATACCACTCTTGCTATTTGAGGTCATTTACATATTGTCATTTGTACAACAATCTCAATGCTTCTGTGCCTGGCAGCTTTTGTCATCTTTTCATAGTTGGGAGTTAACACAGAGGGAAGTGAAAACACAGCAATTGGTCCCCCGGTGCAAGTGATCACTCCTGTACAGTAGTCCCTCCTTTGAAAGACCACTCCTTTTGGAGATCACCTCCTTTGAGAGACCACAGTTGTCAGGTCTTTCTGTAGTATTTTTCATGTTATTTATACCTTCTTTGAGGGACCACCTGCTTAATGTGAGCACCTTTTGGGTGGCACTAGGGGTGGTCTCTCAAAGGAGGGACTACTGTATAGCCTATGTATGTACACAAAGGTCATTAGGGGTTGCCAATGGCCTGAAACCATACCAGATAAACTTTGTTAACTCTTTAAGTGACAAATTTTTGACTGAGTCAACAGCTTTTCTCGGCATACATGCCTAGAAAAGCTGTTGATCTAGGGTATTCTCTCTTTGCAACTATAGGCACGCTGGTATTTGAGGGAAATGTCTTTTTATGACGGATAGGAATCTGGGATCCTAATGATAATTCAGACTAGTTTTGACTTAAGTAGATTGACTTTAGATGTGATTGGCACTGAAAGAGTTAATCTGTGTATTACGTCTCCAGGCCTTGCTTCTTACTTCTGAACTTATGTCCAATATGTAGACTAGTTCCTGATTTTCCAGATCAACCCTATTGGCACTAAAAGTGGTCTCCTATTACAGGTGGCCTTAAAATACAGGTAAATTTAGAGAAATAGACTATGGTATCATGAAGGGATGGTCTTAAGGGGTACATAATCAGTCATGGGGGGGGGGGGGGGGGCTTTGAGCAGTTGACTAATACCTGAGCCATACCAGTGTACATGTCTGTATTTTGGGCATTGCTTAAGCCATGTCAGTTTAGATGTCTACATTAAGGTCACTGCTTCAACCATGTCAGTTTACATGTGTATATTACAGATGTTGCTTCAACCATGTCAGTTTACATGTGTACATTACAGATGTTGCTTCAACCATGTCAGTTTACATGTGTATATTACAGATGTTGCTTCAACCATGTCAGTTTACATGTGTACATTACAGATGTTGCTTCAACCATGTCAGTTTACATGTGTACATTACAGATGTTGCTTCAACCATGTCAGTTTACATGGGTACATTACAGTTATTGCTCGAGCCTTGTCAGTTTGCATGTGTACATTCAGGTCATTGCTTGAGCCATGTCAATTTACATGTGTACATTCAGGTCATTACTAGAATCATGTCAGTTAACATGTCTATAGGTTATTGTTTGAGGCATGTCAATTTACAGCTCTTTATTTAAGTCGTTGCTTGAGCCTGCTTGAGCCATACATGTTTACATTTAGGTCATTGCTTCAGCTATGTCAATTTAGATGTCTGTGTTGAGGTCATTGCTTGAGCTACGTACATTAATGTCTTGTTTGCACAGTTCACTGTTTTTGACATACAGTGAAACCTGTTTTGAGAGACCACCCCTAGGACAGGCTGAAAAGTGGTCACATAAGGCAGGTGGTCTCTTAATGGAGGTGCAGTAACGTGGAAAAGATAGCAAAAGGGACTTTGGAAATATGGTCTTAAAAGACAGGTGGTCTCTCAAAACAGGTTTCACTGTACTCAAATATAATAGTGTTTTGGGGTTTTTTTAATGTGTGTCATCCGTGGACTGTTACATGCCATATTATGTGATTTGGTCAAAGGTAAAGGTCACAGGCTGGCATTTTGCAGCATATTCAGTAGCTTGCATTTTCTAGAATCAAGTTGTTTCTGTAACGTCCTATAAATTCACCAGCAGGTGTGGTCTGTGGCATAAATTGAAACAAAAGTCACAATCTAATGCAACATAAAGTGAAATTGAAGGACTGGTATTGTTTCTTTGGTTCTTTAAATTTGGAGGACATGGAGAAAAACAGCTGCATGCGTCTGACTGTCTGTATCGTAAGTCAAGCCATGGAAAAGGTTGTTCTATGGGTCAGCAGTATGTAAAATAGGCAGTGACTTGAAAGGTGGCAAAAAGAGTCAATGTATTCAGTGCCAGTCGTCCCTGTCACCTAATGAGCCATTTATTCTGTGATTAGGTCATTTAAGAGGGGAACTTTTTGTGATGTAGTCTTGGGAGACTGGACGGCAATATTTGGGGGTTTTGTTTTGCCACGGAGGTAGTGGAGCCAAACATTGAAATTCACATGCTCATGACGTTTCTGCTTCATGGTGGATTTGAAGGCCATGTGACTTTAAGTCATGGCCAAGAAATTTAGAGTCAGCGAGCACGCATGTTTGACAGCGAGACCAACAAGCTGACAACTGGAATTTTTGTGCCAAAGTGGCCTGGCATCTCGGCACCTGTCGCGTTAACCCCTTTGTGCTTGAGTCGCCCAAACATACCCGGATGTAAATTGTCAACTGGGTTAGTGTTTTCACTTATCTGTTATGTTAATGGGAAACATTTTTACTGAGGTTTGTAGGTAAGGTGTGATATGAGTTGGAAAAGGTAACTATGAGGTAGAAAAACCGTATCAGGGACATTGTATCCAGAGCATTCCTTCTCTAAGTTGTTAGTACACACAGTGTATTTGAAGCCAGCGTAAGTACAGCAAAAGTACAGTAGTCCCCCCTTTGAGAGACCGCCCCTAGTGCCACCCTAAAGGTGGTCACATAAAGCAGGTGGTCCCTCAAAGAGGTATAAATAACATGAAAAGTACTACAGAAAGACCTGACAACTGTGGTCTCTCAAAGGAGGTGGTCTCCAAGAGGAGTGGTCTTTCAAAGGAAGGACTACTGGAGAACCTTATGGTAGGTCCTCAGCATGGGTTTGAGTTCCCTACCCTTCATGAAAATCTCATGAGACGGTTTTCATTTTTTTTTTTTTAATTTTCCTTTTAGACATGCAGATTAGACTTAGCAGTTGAGCATATTGCACAGGTCAATAGCCAGTGAAAGTTGTTGACTCAGTGTAATGTCCCATCGCAAATTGCAACAAAACTGAAGCTGATCTGAAGAACTGGGATGGTTTGAGATTCAGATTTCTCATAAAGTGACCTTTTGTTCAAGTACCAGCATGCCTGGATTTCCAGAGGGGAAAAAGAAGGGTCCAAGCCAATAGTTTTCCATTGCCGCCAAAGCATTTCAAGGAAAGTTGTTGACTCAGTTTGCAAATAAGCAGTGAAAGGGTCACTCCTCAGACGGGGAAAGTCTTACATGTTGACAACACTTAGCAAATTCCTTTATTTTGAAGGAAAAAATGTCCCCCAAAATATGCCAACTTGTCTATGTGTTTGTAAAATGAGAAAAGGAACAGGATGATAGATGTAATTGTAGGTTAGTCTCAAAGCCTCAATGGTGCAGCTCCAAAAGATTGTGAAACAAGTTGCAGACATAAATTTTTTGGCAGGATTTAGGGTTAAGATGTCTACTGTGTGCATGGGACTGGAAATCAAATGATTCAAATCTGTGGTCCTAGCTACATCGGTCTCAGTCTGTGACAAGCCAAGCTGCTAATAAAAATTGGATGGAAAGCCTGGAAAACATGGCAGGGTGGTAGATTGTGAACCTGAGTTGACAGGGTCGTGACACCTAGGTGGCGCTGCAGTTATTTATGTTGGCACCGTTTGTAACAGTTACCTATTTGAACAATAACATATCAATAGAGGTGACCCTTTAGTTAAAATCAATTCACCTGTTCCCTTGGGGTATCCAGTAATGTAAAGTTGGAGGGTTGCAATGAATGTAGGTTTGATTTATATTTGTCATAGACTTCTGCTACATTTGAATTCTTTTAAAAAAATTCTATACTCTTTTTAATTTGACTCATGCCAGTATACATTTTAAACTCAGGTTGGTATGTTTCTTAGTCAACATGGCAAGCCAGCAATTTTTATGACATTTTTTTATTTCTGTCCAGGGATTTGGTTAATCACTGTCCAGTTTTAAAGTTCAAAAGACCTTCATGACTGATCCCAGTTAATAAAGAAAAATCGTATAATGAAAGTTTTGAAAGTTGTCTATTCCCATCAGACTCACAGTTTGTTTGGTTTAACGGAGGAGCAAAGAACGCGTTACGGGATGTAGTGGAGTAATAAACAGGACAAACTATCATTGTCGATCAGATGTTGTCCCCCAGACTTTGGCTTATTGATACAATTTGCATGGCCAGTCACGAGTGAACGGAGAATGTGAGGATAGGGAAATAAATACGGTCACCTTTGTAATGCCATGAAATAGTCTTTCTGCTTGTGGCAGACTTGTAGACTCCCCAGCACAATGGTTCTAGTTCACGCCATGAAATCTGTGGACTACACCATGTCACAACAAGCCGGCCTTAACATGCCTGGTTAGACTCGGGGTCCCCGGGGCTCAATTTGTCACTCTCCTCAAATAGGTGTCCATTTGCATAAATTAGTAGATATTCCCGGCACGTTTGGAAGGTAAATAAACCAATGATCTCAGAACCCTGCCACTGATCCCTGACACGCTCTTGCGCTGGACGGGCAGCCGTTAACATCCCTGGCTGCAAACCATGTGGTTACCATGGAAACAGAAAGAAATGGTGTGATGAAATGGTAAGATTACCAAGTAGGGACCTTCGGTTACTTTTACTGGCCCCTAAGGCATGGGATTCAGCCAAAATTGCTGTTGATGTGGAAGATTTGGCAAAACTTTGCCTTAAGAGATCTAATTTAGTCAGATTACCTACAGTGTGGGAAAACTACAGAGAGCCATTACTGTGGCCATAACTGTATTCAAGTGATGCACAGCGCACGAAGCATACCGTTTAACGCGGGGCGTGCTTTTTGGTCTGTTCCCCCGGTGGAAGAAAAACATCAAGTAATAACCTTTTCATGGGCTGTATTTGTTTTTAAAGACGAAGCACTTAGCGCGCACCGTGCCACACTTGATCACACCTTACAAACACATTAGGTTATCAAATTTTGGATAAAACTGTATTTTATTAGCATTTTCATGTGATTTGCGCTCCCAGATGTGTAGTGCTGTCATCTGGCGCTTTACGGCCAGCACTTCATGTGAAAGATTGGCACCTGGGGACCCGGTCCCTATTTTATCCCCACTTAAATTACACATTCCAAATCAGGTTCTGACAGGCTCAATACATTGGGCACGTCGCTGTGTCCAGGATCGTGAAGTCCTGTGCTAAGGAGAGTGGTCAATGGCAGTGTGTGGACTCGACGTAGGTTGAGGGTATTGACATAAGTGAAGTTAACATCTTGTCTGTCTTGTGTCTTTTGTTGTCTTTCCAATGAACAAAACTTTGATACATGTAGCTGATACAAAAAAAAAAGAAAGAAAAGAAAAATAGTGTAGTGTGACAGAATAGGTTTCTAGTAGAACCAGCTCATTTGACCACCTGGATAATATGACTTCCTGTCTCTTGTACCTATCTTTAATAGGGCCCATGCTTCATGTTTCTTTGCAGTTTAACCCTTGACCTTTGATAGTGCAACCTCCTGTTTACAAGGATTGCTTTATATGATCCCAAGCATGGCCCTGAGAGCTGAGTTTCACTGTAGTTGCATTGCAGTAAGAGATGTCTTTATAGTACATGTACTGCCAATGCTTGATTTTCGCGTTTAAATTTTAACAGTTTTTGACATTTCACAGTAAGTTTTGTTTCACTATTTTGAACATTTTTACTATTCAAACAATGTTTAAGTTACTGTTTCACTGTGTATTTATTTTCCCAGTTTTTGTGCCATTAGTGAAATAAGTGAAAATAAAGCGATTTACGGTACTTTACTTGTGGTCAGAGACAGAAGTCAGGAGGATATGGTGAAGACTCATGCGTGTCAGTTTTTACCGAAATTTAATTTGGGATCAACCAGCTGCTTTGAGAGTATGGCACTGAGTTAGAACATGTTTTTTTTTTAATGAAGGGCCATGGTAGAGCATAAACTTGGAATAATATACATGTAGTTCTTTCAATATTAATGCGAGTTGAGCATAACCTGACTGTGCATCTTCAATAAGACTGCACTTGAAGTTACCCATAAATTTGTAAGTATCTGACACGGACATGGTTAAACGCAAATATTTTCTTGTATCAAAAGTCAGTGTTTGGATGACAGACACAGTGGTGTTGACCTATTCTATAAGGGGCTTTGCATACTCATGGGAACTTGCATGCATGAGAATTACAGTTTTGTTTTGCTTAACAAGTCTCATTGGCAGCTAGTGGGACAGCAGCCAGAGCATGACATGCCAAGCAACGCCAGCAAAGCTATAGTGTAAGACCTCTGGACAGTTGGTGAAGAATGTCTTACATCTTTCAGCAATGCCAACTGTGACTGACATCAACTACTTAAAATGAACTGCTTTGAATTATTATGAAGGTGCTAGATTCTTGTTCCTTTTCAAAAGACCTTTGAATGAAGTACCATTATGCCTGTGATTACATACTGTAAATTGCTTTACTTTCGCATGTATAAATTTTCACGCTTTTTGTATTTTCTAACATTTTACTGTAGTTTTAATTTCATTGTTTTGGACATAATTCCTATCCAAACAGTATTAAAATACTATCTCACTCTGTTTCTATTTTCACAGTTTTGTACCATCAGCGAAAAGAAGAGTACATGTACATTGAAATTAAAGCAATTTACAGTACAATATAGTAGTCCAGGTCAACAGCTTTCCTTGGCATGCTTTGTGTCCAGTATGCCCAAAGCAGGCCGAGGAAAGCTGGTGACTCAGTCTAAAATATGGCACTGAAAGAGTTAAATTCGAATATCTTTGTTCCAGGAAAGAACTCGTCTCATGGCCCTTCGTAGATTTAACCCACTCTGGCCCAGAGTAACACAGTGAAATGAGTTTTGCTCCTTATTCATGTATGTAGTAAAGTGACAAGAGACCAAGGAAAGTTTTTGACCAGATAATGCCCAAAGTGTTTCAGGAGACTTATTGACCATTTAGAACCTGATGTGTGTTAAGGCGAAAAAAGTTACTGACCATTTCACACCCAAAATGTACCAGGAAGTCATCATTGACCATTTAATTCACAAAGTTTGGCAAGGACACTTATAAATTGTGAAGCCTCTTTTGTGTACACTTTAGAGAAGATTTAGCTAAGAGTTGCTCAAAGAATTCCAAGAAATGTTACTAATTACTCATTGTCAAAATCATTAAAAGAAAGTTGTTGACCATGGCAATATTCCTTACAATTTATATAGATCTTTCAGTGCCACATTTTTGACTGAGTCAACAGCTTTTCTTGGCATGCTTTGGTTGCCTTGTATTGAGGAAAGCTGTTAACCTGGACTATTACAGTGAAACCTCATTATAACAACACTCAGATATCTGACATATTCAATATAATGACACAAATTTTCATGGGAAAAAGTTTATTTTCTTTGTTATTTGATTCATTTATCAGACATATTCTGTTATCTGACATATTTTACAGGGAAATGATGGTGTCATTATAACGAGTTTTCAGTGTATATTCTTTTTTAATTGTAGGCATGCTTCTACTTAAATGAAAGGTCTTTTTACAAGGAACATACATCCAGCACCCATATTAAAATTCTGAGTAGTTTGTTTAAAGTATTTTGACTTCAGTCGCAGTTGGTAGTGAAAGTGTTAACATTCCTGTAACCCGCTTTAGATACAGTGAAACCTGTTTTGAGAGACCACTGTGAGGAAAGACCACCTGCCTTTTCAGACCAGGTTTACCATGTCCTTTTGCCATCTTTCCCATGTTATTGCACCTCTATTGAGAGACCACCTGCCTTATGTGACCACTTTTTGGCCTGCCCTAGGGATGGTCACTCAAAACAGGTTTTACTGTATTGGCACCGTACTGCTGGATCTCAGGCAGACTGAGTGGTAGACTCCTCAGTCTGAGTATGGAGTTAAGGTTAAAGCTTGGTGACAGTGTGTACAGTATATTGTACGTATCAGTCTACAATTTTCAGACATGTATGTCATCTGCTGTAGGAGTGGTGAAGATGATCAAAAATTGCTTTGGCAGATTTCTCTTGCTGATAAATATCAACCCCTTTACTTTTGTGTGAAGATTATACATTGTACTTTTAACAGATATTTTTCTATTACTTTGTTTTGTTATGTGAAAATTTTTTTTTGGACAAATAGGAGATGTCACAATTGGCACTTTTATGTGTATTCAGCTGAATACACAACCTAATACACAAAATTCTTGTGGACTGAAGTTGTTTTGTCCCAGTGGATTGTGTGTTGTTAAAGTAAGCTTGAATGAATTGGTCAGTTTTAAGGCTGCTGAAATGAAATTTTCATATATCAGTAAAGAGATGTACTGCGGAAAATTTGATGTACATGTATCTGTATGCAGTGGCTTTTGAAGTTATTAAGTTGCAAATAACAGTGGAAAGGAATAGGAATACACAACTCTAGCCCTTCCGACTGTAGTGCCCTCTACAGGATCGATACAGGAACCTCGTATTCTTGTTCATCCCTTTTATGACACATCCTGTCACCCAGTGAATCAAACTACAGGCTAGTAAGAACTAGTCTCTTATGCACAAGTGATGCATAAAATGTGTAGGTACTGAAGCTAGCCTCCAGAAGTAATAGGGTTAAAGTGTAAACAACTGGAAGGGTGTGAAACATGGATATAAATAGTGTCTCATTCTGCCAAACAAATGCTGATAGTGGCTGTATTGTTTCTGTCCATCCTGAGGGAATCCTCGGCCGGTGGGAACTCTATTGTTTCTGTCCCTCCTTAGGGAATCCTCACCAGCAGGAACTGACAAAACTGTGATAATTTATGGGTATTTTAAAACACTGATTTATCACCCTATCTGGCAACTGGGGGAGTTACAATCTAATAGGGATGGGAAATCCTGATCTTTTTGTCATTAAATTTAGTCGACAAGCAAAAGATGTAATTATGTGTGTACAGAGGAGGTCTTGATTGTATAAACATGAGGTTTACTTTATGGGGCCAGTCACGATGTCAGTGCCACTGAAGGAAAGGAGCGATGGTCTTAATGTATGAAATTATGAATTTGCAGCAAAATACAAGCAGAATGTCATGTGAGAGCTGACTGGCCAATGCTGAATATGTAAATGGGATATTAACTGTACTTAAATGAGATGTGGTACATGTACATACTTGCACGCATTGTGTCCTTTGTTGATAAAGCTGGAAAAGATCTCGCTGTGATTGGGAAATAAAAAAGACGTGCACATGTAATTTCATTTTTAAAGGCCTTAATGGGTGAGCCTGAAAAAAAAAACACACACACAAAACAACAAAACCACTCAAAAAAACTCTATTAAGAGAAGCCAAGACCAACAATATAAAAAGAGAGATATATCATTGACTGGTTCAATGGTGTAGGTGACTCAGCTTTACTCATGAACCTGAGTGCCGTAAGTTTGCAGTGAATTACACTGAGAAATGTAAATCAAACTCGCGTGCGTATGAACACTCCCCAAATCATACACAATTTGTACAAGGGTATAGGTTTGCACCCCAGGTGGAATATCCTCAATTGGTTACCATAGCAATGGGTGAAAACTTAAAGCATAGCTGGGTAGTGTTTCCAGATCTTTCTTTCAGAAGGCTGGGAGCTGTGGTAAATGGCTGAAACATGAGCCCGTGAATTGTTAATGTGGCTCTTCGGAAGGTGAACGAAGGAATTAATTTTGTCGGATGTATGTCACCACAAAGCATGAAGTTGGGCAGGGGGTCAACAGACAGGGAGCGCAGAACACACGGCTGCGAATAGATCCACAGTGGCATTGAACACTTGATGTTTGGACCATTGAGAATCTCAGTGTATCTCTTTTTTTGTGCCGTGCTACAAACTCTAGAGGTAAAAATTGATCAGCAGTTGTTGAGAGACTTTTTTTGTTGAATGCACACATACAATGCACATAGCGTGGCACTTAGGGGTAACCAATGGAGAAACATTGATGGACTATTAGGGGCTGGGCTGCTGGTCTTTATGAAGGAAGAAAATAGAGACACGAGCGCGGAGGCTGGTAGAGAGGCAGTGTCAATGATGTCGTCAAATAAGGTGCAGAGGAATAGTTGTATGTTGTCCCTTGACAGGACGTACTTCATTTAAACAATCAATACCTTGGCCACTGATGGCAGTATCCCATCCCCAGCCTCCGTATCTTCCATCATCTGTCATGTTACAGGTCCACTGCCTCTTCGCAATCACAGTGGCTGGGTACCTGCCCCAGCGGCTGCACCTTTGCCCCTTCGCACAACAACACAAGCAACATTAACGCCACACTTGATTGACCCCTCGGGTAGGGCAGAAACTCAAGCGCGGCAGGGCTGGTTGTCGTGCTTTGCCCAACCCATTGTTACTGGTGCTTGACATTTACTGGCATTTGGAATGTCATAGGTATAGACATCAACCAGGAATTATGAAAACATTATGAAATTTTTATGGCATGTTTGTTTAGCTCAAACATTGTTGGCTGGTGCAGCTGTGCTGCACTAAATGTCAGCGGGATGAAGAGGAAATGTTCGCTGAAGTTATGTAGGTAGGAGTCGAAAAGTCGGAGAACAAAAAGGCTGACTTCATTTGCTGCAATCCTAATTAAGTGCTAGAGCCGTCACCAAATGCTGGAGTTCTTCGAAAGTGGAAACATTTTTGATGGGTATTAGGTTAACTCTGTCTCTCCATTTGTCTTGCAAGCGGTTCGCCTGTTTGTCAGTCTGGTTGGTTTTTCTTGAGATAGCCAGACCAGTAATCAGATTTTGTTCACAAGGCTGGGAAATTTCATTTGCAACTCTACCGTGTTTAAGAAAGAAATCAACATTGTCAGGAAACTATTACCTTGTCTTTGTCAAGGATTTTTGTGGATTCTTGTTTGGACAATTCTTAAATAAGTTTGGGTGTTGTCAAGTTTGTGTAGAATGGTCTTTCGTACCCATATTGTGCTACTTGGCAAACAGATTGGAGATGCAACCATGAAATTTACGCAAGCGGTCTGGTAAATGAAAACTTAATTACAAGGAAAATTGGAGTCAAAGTTTACAATATTAGTGGGTTGGATGCAAATGAAAAATTGGTCATTTAGTTATAAATAGGTTCGAAAGATTCTTTATGGCATTTTTACGGTCAAAAACAGAAGTTTGCCGAGATAATATCCCAGAAAATGAGGTGGTTTTGGTTGTTTAGCCAGAGCGAGATGTCGTAAACATGAAGTTGCTCATTCTATTAAACTCGTGTGCCCCTTTCGGTCCATTTGATGAGAATTAGCTTGGCCTTTCATGATTGGATACAAACATTGCAAAATTTATCGAGAGAACCAAGGAAATGATGCAGAATGATTCACTTGGAAATCAAGGTGGCTCAGGGTTGAATATTTAGTCATGGCTTGAAAATCAGGGAAATGGGGAAGGAAAAGGACTTTTATATGATTAGATATCAAACATTAGATTTTAGAAGCTGTTCCCATGTTAAAAGGGATTTTTTTTCAAGATGATAATTTCTGTTGAAACAAAACTGATTATTTTGACACCTGATTTTTAAATTGTGGAAGTTGTAATTAAAGGTTTCGCGAGATAGGCAATCACCGAGATGTTTCCTACAGGAAAAAGATTAATGATGTTACCCCAGCTTGTCTTTGCAATTATTGGCTGTCCAAAATGTAATAATAAAAAAAGATTTTTCATCGTGTGGCAATTGGAATTACCAGCATGATTCTGGGAATTACCACTGCTCTACCATGTTGACCACAGACTGTAAATTGACTTGTTTTAACTGTAGTTTTTAGTGGTTCTTTTCATGCTGCTTATGGAACAAAGCTGAAAACAGTCGTACAGAGGAAGTTTAGTCAGTTCATGTATGAAAGAAATTATATCCAAACTGATGAATATAAAGTTTCAGCAGAACACCTAAAATACACACGCACACACACACACAAATGCTGACACTAATAAGTGTATTCACAGGGTTAAGTGTATTTCAGCTGTGAGTATGTCTTGTTTTGTTCCCAGGGCAGGCCATCTAAAATTTTGAACTTTGCCATTTGTGGCACATTTGAATTGAAAGACATTTGTGGCAGTAATTTAGAAGGTACACAGAAGGAATTGGTAGGTTTCTGGAAGCCTTCTGTAAATTGGTTTAATTCTGCTATATTTTTTTATTTTCACTCATTTTAATGATGCCACAAACATGTGAAAATAAAAACAGTAAAATAGTATTATGTAACATTAACATTGTTTTAATAGGAATTATGTCCAGATTAGTAAAATTAAAACTATAGTGAAATGTCAAAAATGCAAAAACCGTGAAAATTTAAACACATGAAATTAAAACAGTATAATGCTGCCAACTATTTTGTGTATATATGAACTGCAATTTTACTTGTCAGCAGAGGTATTGGAATCTGTTTGCGTCCGTCCTCCATCTGTCCGTCTGTTGTTAGACATTTTACCTTTTTGACTTCTTCTCAAAAACCACTGCATGGAATGTTTTGATTTTGCACATGGATGTTCCCCAGGTAGATGTGTACCAAGTTTGAGAAAGAGATGATGATGCAATAAATTTTTTTATTTTTTATGAATTTTTAAATTTATTTTTTGAAAAAAAAAAAAATTTCTTCATTTCAAGAATTACTTGGCCGATTGCTTTTATATTACATATAGGGTCACCTGGAGTTATCTAGTTCTTATTTTGGCCACCAGGTGCTGCTGCAATTTTTTCTTATTTTTTTATAATTTTTTGTGTGTTAAGGCTATTTTTTATTTCTTCTCCAGAATCACTAAACAGAAATGCTGAAAATTTTATCAGAATTTAATTGGACTTAAATAATAAAGGTTTGCGAAATTGACATGAATGTGTTAATTGTTTTTATGAAGTTATGGAAACTCAAACTTTGAGACCATTGGTAAGTGTTACCACTGCATTGTATATATGGCTTTGTATTTACATTTTGGACTTCTCAAAAACCGGTGCTTGGAATGTTTTGATTTTTCACATGGATGTTCTCCACATGGACCTTTACCAAGTTTGCAAAGGAGATGATGATGATCCATTTTTATGGATTTTTTAATTAATTTCTTGAAAGAAATTAAGATTTTTTTATCTCAAGAACCAATCATGCAAGTGCATTGATATTACACATTATGGGGTCACCTAGTTCTTATTTTGACCACCAGGTGGTGATGTAATTTTTTTCTTTTTTTTTTTTTTGATGAATTTTTGTGTGTTACAGCTATTTTTGACTTTTTCTCCATAATGGCTGAACAGAATTGCTTGAAATTTTATCCCAATATAACTTGACTTTAGACTATGAAAGTTTAATGATATGGATATGTTGCAACTTTTTCTTGTTTTTTAAAGAATTTTTGAGTGTTAAGAGTATTTTTGATTTTTTCTCCAGAACAGGCTGAACAGAATTACTTAAACTTCAGACAATGAAAGTTTGCAGAAATGACATGGATATGTTAATTTTTTTTCTTTTCTTTTTGTTTGACGTTTCCCTACAAAACGTCAGTTACTGTGGACGTGTTACCCTTCGTGATGTTACTTTTGACTAAGTGACCTTGATAGGTCAAACTATCATATTGGCTCATCACAATATATCTCGGTAATGGTGTATCTTTCACCCCTTGTTCCTGTTAAATATCAATAAGAAATTGCAATGGAGGGTTTGTTTCGATATGGGCCCTATTAACCTTGCATGACCTTACAAGATCAAATTTAAGTTCAATGTCATAAAAGCTTATATATTGATAACGTTTGACTATGATATATCAAACTTTGGTATCACTGTCCGTGTATATAGGTATACAGACTAGAGTGCATTTGTTTCAATACTATAAAAGCAGATTCCAGTCAGCAGAGCACAGGATCATCATGATCCTCTTGTTCTAATATATTTTGTGTCTTTGTAATTGTCAACATTTCCAAAATGGGCAGCTGGACTATCTTCAAAATGGGTCTGTGTTCTTTTGCTTCATCATTACCAAATTTGTTCACCAGGTGATGCTGCTGTTATTATTTGATTTCTTACACATTTTTCTTTTTCTATAATTTGGTAATAAACAATATGTATCTTAACAGTCTTCTGTTATGAAATATCAAACTTTGGCACCACTGTTCATTTATGTAGGTATACAGACTACAGTGCATGTGTTGCAATACTATTAAAGCAGATTCCAGTCAGCAGAGCACAGGATCATCTTGATCCAGTTGTTGAGAAAAAAAATGTAAAATAGATTATCATAATTTGTCTCTGTGTTTTTGTGGAACAGGTCTGCATGTATCAAAGTTTAGATGAAAACAATGTAGGCATGGAAATTGATCATGTGGGTAAACTGATGCTTTTAGTTTCTTTATATGGGAGAAAGAGCAAGTTGTTAGTTTTCTTTTTTGATGAAATGTATGATTATTTTTCTGCAAATCATTGTCAAATACCTCTACGAAGTGTAATATTTCAGATAAAAAGCTCAGTACACCTGCAGATACAGTGAGACCCAGTATTGAGTCACGCAGTGAATGATGGATTGAGCCGCTATTGGTCTGCTGATGTAATAGAGCAGCATTGATTGGTCAGTCAACAAGAGTGGTGTTTCCTGCAGGCTAAGATGACAAGTACAAGTGTAATGCCATGCTCAAGTTCATAGGTCAAGTGACCAATCAATGGCAGAGCAGCTGTATAGATGCCCAGTGGGACAACTGACCACTTGTGGAAGGTTATTCCGATAGTCCATTCCGATAGTCCGGCTCCTTGAGATCAAATGTCCAACACAGAGGCAGAAGACGGAGTCACTTGATGCTTTTGTCATGAAACTGATCACAGTAAATTAAGAATTGTTAACATACAAGATTTTGGATGACCACTTTTAACCCTAGCTGGACTGGGCCCCAAACTAACTGGCCTTGAGATACAGTTTTCTTTACATTTCTTACCATCTATCAATAGTGTACATGTATGAAATTGGTTTGGCATGTTCCATACTAGTGACTAGTTTAGCCTTTGTTTTTTAATCTTGGCTGAAATGAAATTTACATATTCAAATTGCTTGTGGAAAGAGCTTTCATCCAGGTATCATTGTAAAAGTCTCAAGTCCATGGTTTTTTTGCTTGTTGGTCACCTGAGCTTATGTACTGTCCCTGAATTGTTGCTGTTGTCTTTCTATAATTCACTTTTTAGATTGCACAAAATACCTCTGGCTGAATCTTCTTAAGACTTGGTGGGGTTGTGTACCATGAATGGGTATCTATGAAGTGTGCTCAACTTGTTCATGTTCTAGTATTGTTGGATTTTTTTTTTTTTTTCCATTTTTGCAGAAAAAGCATAAGCCTCCTCTGTAACTGCATGGCGAATTGTTCAAAATTGCACCAGAATGCTTTTGGGTGTCTGGATCTGAACTTGTTTTCTGACGGTACCCCCCCCCCCCCCCCCCCAAAAAAGGAGAAAAAAACCAAAACCAAAAAACTGTTATTTATTAGTGAATTTGAGTGTGTTTCTCTGATTTTCAATTTTGCTCCAATGCCAATTGCTGTATTTTCTTCAAACTTGATATGAATACATCTTAACCTGTTATATACTGAGTTTATTCTCTAGGTATCAGTGACCTTGATTTAATTTCCGTGGACCCAGGACATGCCTGGTGAATAGGTGTTTGAGTCACATCTCGAGGGCTATTTGAACTAGGTTTTTGATGTTGCATTTAAAAATGGTCCGTTTTGAGGAGTTAGGTTGAGGGAAAAGTCAAGTGACTTTGACCTAATTTCCACAGACACATGTCCATTTGGTTTGTCACCAAATTACCAAAATTTCTTTGAGACAGGATTTTGACATTGCACGTGATGATGGTCCTCTATTAATCTTCACGGGTGTGACCTTGACACAGGTTACAAGCCTACTTTACTGTGTGTTTGCAAGGTCAGCTGACCACAGGATTATTGCAGTCCTCTTGCTTGCATATGGCATAGCAAGTCCTGGTCCAGCTTGAGCAGGGCTTGTCGTGCATTGCAAAAGTTCTTAATGGAAACGTCCACAAGCGTTGTGTGATCCATTGTTTATAAGTAGAACTTTACGGTGGGATTGAAACAGACATGCACTACGTCAAGCCTATGCCATGCCGCAAGTAAGGATGATGGATAATGAGGATGTGAAGTCTGTCCTGGAGTGCAAAAAAGAAGAATTACAGACATGCACATAATGCTCTGTGGTGCAAAAGAGGATAATAGACAAGCACATAAGAGTGTTGTGTGGTTCAAAAAAGGAGATTAGATGTACACATGGAGTTATATACTGCCTGAAAAAGGATAAGAGACATGCACATTTCTCGATGGTACAGTGGAGATTAGATGTGCGCCTGGAGTGTTGTATTCCCTGGAGGAGGATACGAGACATGCACATGGATTCTGTTTGCATGTGCTGTGGTGCAAAAGAGGATAAAATGTCCATGGGTTTCAGTAGGAGCCTTGTCCCATGGTGCAAAACAGGATGGTGCCAATGGATGCAGCAATCTCTCACACGGAGTCAAAATCGTGGTGTGTCTGCGCAAAGTTGTCCCATCCTGCAAAACGAAGAGAGTTTGTCATTGGCAAGATCCTAAAGGCAGGATGTGTCCCTTGTCACAAAGACCATACAATGTATCTTCTTTCCTGGGTTCATGCATAACTACTGCCAACTATCATGTGGCCAGAGAAGGATATTGGGGATGTAACATGGGGGTTCCCTGGGTGTATGCAGAGCTGTCCTGTGTTGCGGATGAGGCATTCTGTCTTTTGGTACAAATCTCATGCTGCAGAGAATGGTACATTGTATATGAACATCCTTTGGAGTAAAAATGATAGATTATTGTTGACACCCCCACTGCCCCCCCCCCCCCCATTTTGCTGGGATTGTCTGTTTTTTTTTACATAGTTTTCTGTTTTGTTTAAAACTTTAAATCACACAAATTTTCATAAAGTCAATGTGTCTACTACAGAATTATCAATATTGTTTACACACTAAGGGTACGGCAATCCATAGTGGGTACTGTGAACCATTGATATATTGTGCGTTTTTATCTCCCCTCCCCCCCCCCCCCCACACACACACAGGGCATGATTGCAAGCAGAAGCAATAGTGGTCCAAAGACTGTGATTTTGACCCAGGCTTGTCATGCCTTCTGGCAGCTGAAGCATGACTGACCAGGCAGTACCACTGATGAGGGTCTTCAGAAGCATAGCGTCAAATGAGCTAAAGCCACAAACATGTAATTAATGCCCAGTACTGCCACATGAGTCGAAATGAAAAACGGGCCAAAATGAAGTGTTATATGGTATCTGCAAGACTTGAAGTAGTCTTGTAGAAAAGCTCAAAAAGCTAAGAATGGGTGTTACCATTGTTTCTCACTTTGACAGATGGCTGTGCATGTGGATTGGTGGACAATCCCCTCGATGATGCACCCACTCCCACACAAAGTAGCACGCTGAAAGATAAAAGCAAACACAAGAGGCATCGGTGGTCAGTGATGTCGAGGTTTGACGAGCCAGTCGTCATAAAGTAAATCCTTTAATACAGTGTAATAACATTGCCACTTGTTTGGAACCAATCCAGTTAAAGTATGTTCCGACTTTTTTTTTTGCCTGACATCCCCTCTTGATGTCACATTTTTGCGTGGCATACAAACACTTACCCACCAATTTGGAGCTATTGACAGGGGTGGGAAGACAGGTTGCTTTTGAAAGTGTGTATTGTCCGTGGTTTTTACCGGTGACTGTTACCTGCGGGGTTTTGCTGCGTGGAAAGTGTTGGGGACAGATCTACGGTAAGTGATCAGTGGCGGCAAGATCCTTTGGTGTGGGGCAACAGCACTGTTCGGGGCTTGTTTATGCCCCTGTGTCCCGCTCGTTAATCATTACACCTAGCCGCAGGCAGCAGGAAACCCTACATGGACCCAGCCAGGGTTTGTCAGCAGAGCTTTTGTATGGTCGGTTAGCCTCGTCACAGGCTGGCGACTGGGACCCACCACACAGCGGTGATTAGTCATAGGTTGACAGCCTTACCCCCAGGGTGCGGCTGGAGCACCCCCCTCCCACAGAGCACCATGCAAGGGGCTGCAAAGGGTTGCTTTTAGGAATGGTACTTCCACCCTCGGGGGTTTGTCCAGAACCCTTTGACTCCCTGAATAGTTTCACCAGGCACAATGGACAAAGTGCACTTTATTGTTTTGAGAAATATATGAGCTGAGGAATGTTTTATGTGGACTTGTTGGGAAAAGTCAGTTGAATGGAGGTCAGACTTTGGTTAGTTGTGCGAGATATTTTTGCATGGCAGGTATCTGTCGAGGTGTGTAGGGTGCGTCTGTTTTACTTGGCACTTTAGCGCTTCTTTATTGTCGCTTTTTGCACGTGGACAAGCTGACCTTGTTTGAATAAACCAGCATGGATTTTACATCACTTGCAGTGTTTGAGAAGTCTTAAGTTACAGCCCTTAAGCCTTAATGAAACATCTTGGAGGTGAATTTTGTATAGATTCAGAAAAAGAAAAGATTCCATGACAGCTTTGCCAACCTGTCAGGGATTGAAATTTGGAAGGTGACAACAGTGCAAACATTGTCAACCATACCAGGCCAGTCCAAGACTGTGCTGCCCGTGGAATTTAAAAATGAAACACAGTAAAATACACTTTTCTGGCCACTTATAGATAATTCTGGAGCACATATTCTCATGACAAAAGCAATCACCACAATTTGTGAACAAAAGTGGACTAAAATCTTTTTTTTTTTTTTTTTTTTTTTTTTTGGTTAAATTGTAAGATCAGGATTTAAGGGTTGGGACATACTGTAAATTTCTTTATTTTCACTATTTTCTTATTTTCACTTATTTCACTATTGACACAAAACCATGGAAATAAAAACACAGTGAAATAGTATTTTAACATTCTTGAAAAGGAACGATGTCCAAAGTAGTGAAATCAAAATCTACAGTAAAATTTCAAAAATACAAAAACTGTGAAAATTTAAACTCATGAAAATAAAATAATTTATAGTTACAGACCTGGAAATTAACTAGCAGGTATCTGGGAGGATTCAGCAACTGAACTACAGTTTAGCCAGTGTGTTTTGACTCGCGCTATTCAGGCTCATTCAAAATAGCCTAGATCACATCACAGCATAAAACCCTACCTGTTTTAAAAACCAAACAAGTTCCCACCATTCTATTCTGTACCATTCAAACATACACCTCAGATCGCTGACAGACCAGCTGAAAGCCAGTCTCCTATTGCAGCCGCGGCATATGTATATCTGCCGTATTGCAGGGTACTTGCACAGTGGGTTAGATGGAAAGTGACAGTTCCCATTGTGGTAGCGATGAATACACATGTCAGGTTTCAGAGAGTGGGAGCTTTCTTGTGGGGGCAAATCCCTCCCCACCAGTGGCCCTGTCCGACCCCGGGCTTCCCCTAGATAGACAGCTTCAGCAGGAGGGCACACTGGCTGCTGACAACTGCGAAGATGCGAGTCTCGGTGTGTATAGCAGCCTGAACAGCGCCGAGGATGATTCGTAGTTTTCTTTTGACATGTGGTGAAATGCTGGCCAGGAGATGGCCAATGACAATGTGTACGTGCACGGCTTGTACTGCTTCAAGGTTGGCCCCAAAGTCACTCTCTTATTGACAAGGAATATTTAAGAATGTAGAAGTCACTATTGTGAAAAAGTGTCTTTTGTGTAAAAATTGCACATAGTATTAACCCCTTTCATGCTGTCATGATGTTATTTTATGCCATTATCATCGGGAAATCGACAAATGTATGAACGTTTCATGATGAGGGGGTAAAAGGCATATCTGTACTGCAATGTAGGTATTTTTATTTACTGAACTTGCAAAGTGGAAGCACTTTTATTTTCCATACTTTGTGCCAGTCATTATTTATAGTTTTTAGCTCAGCTGACTTGTCAGTAAGCTAAGGGAATGTGGTGGTTAGGCATCCCTTGTCCGTCCGTCAGCATCTCACAATTCACATTTTTGACTTCTTCTCCAAAATCACTGTCCAGATTCACCTCAAACTTGGTGCGAATGTACTTTTGGTAAGTCTCTACCAAGTTTGCTTAAATGGTCACGCTCCAGTGATTTTTGGATTTTTTTATGAATTTTTTGTTCTTTATTTTAAATAAATGGTCACACTCCAGTGATTTTTGGATTTTTTAATGACTTTTAAGTTGGAAAGTTTTTTGAAAAAAAAGGTTTTAATAGGAAAGTTTAACATTTCTTGTAATTGTTTTAACTTGATTGATTTTAGCCAGATTTGTGTCAAACTTGGTAGGGATGTACCTTTCATAAGTGTTTACCTATGTAGTCCTATCCCAAGTTCACAGAACCACAAGTGTGATGAATATCTAGGTCAGCTGAGTATAGGCTGTTCACACAGCCCTCTTGTTTTTTCTATGGCTTTTACTGGGGAAAATTATTATGTGTACAGGGTTTCCAATTTAACCCCCAAATAGAGGTATATTACCCTTTCAAATCATGAAATACCCCCTCAGCAAAATTCAAAGGGTCCCAACTTCCTATATTGTCTGTGTTAATTTTGCAAAATATAGCTGAAAATTTGACCATCTTTCAGGTTGGGACCCTCTGAAAAAATTCCTAAGAGAAACACTGGTGAACCAGTGTACAGGGATACCCTCCTCACCCGAACCCCTTTGATAATGCCATAAGATTACAATAATCATAATCTTTATGAAATTAGATACAGGCTGAGGATTCCACCTACATGTATCTTTCCTCTGAGCTGATATTTCTGCAAAATCATGTCGTATTCCCAACTGCTGATGTTATCTCTAAAAAAACCCATCTAATGCTGCCTTCTGAAATGATGCTTCTGTGTAAAGGAAAAAAAATTATTGCATGCTCCCTAAAAAATTTCTTTATGTTACAAAACCGTCTGACATTGCTGCACAGACTTGTTGATATTTGTACAAGAACCACCTGATGCTACATCATAAACAGATTTGTATTTGACAGACACCTGCTGTGTTGATCTTGATATTAATCCTTTCAGTGCCCCATAGTGAGTGGGTTAACTGCTTTTTCCTGTTGCCCCGGACCATTCCTGTGGTCTCTGCTCTCTTGTGATCCCTGTAGGCATGCTGGAAAATTGCATTAAGAAAAAATAACCCCAAACAAAGAAACAAACAAAAAAGGAAAAGAAAAGATTCCCACCCCCACCCCTCCAAAAACCCACAAAAAACCCAAGAACCTGTCGCAAAACAAAACATCCTTATAACTCAAGTTGGGGGTCTGGGAGAGGTCAGGAAAGCCAGCGAAAATATCATTTGATATTGTAGCAAATTAATCATTGTCTTTTTGGTGGAGTTGCAAATCCGTACCTACATTTACTATTGCATTCATGAGAGCCTTTGGTCACAGTACTGTTTTGAAATTTGTCAGCATTGAGATGGTTTCACCACCACTGTGGCCTATAGAACTGAGCAGTTTCAGAAAACAGTAGACTGATAATAGTGTCCTGTCTGCTAGGGACCCCATCAACTGGTGAACTCTTGGTGTCATACACCCATTTTGTGTCGGAGAAAGCTATTGGTTTATCCACTTTGTCGGTCTTGTTCATTTTGTGTCAGAGAAAGCTATTGGCTTGTCACCTGTATCCTTCATGTTCCTGAAAAAGAAGCAGATGACACACTGGACCCTTTCTGGTAATTATTAATGGGGAAAAGTTGCATGCAGATACATTAGCCATAAGTTCTTCAGGGTTAATGTTAATTCAAATGTAGCTCAAATTTTTTCTTTTAATAACTGTATGAAAACTTTGTGTCTGTTGGTTCTTCAGATGTGAAAATGACTTTCGGAGGTAGACCCTTCAAAAGAAACTTTGTCAGGTGAACATTTTTGTGGTGATACTGTAGTTCCCTCTTAACCAGTGTTATGTATGTATATGTCGGAACTGAGACACAAGGGAGAGACTGTTCAAAGAAAAAACTCAGCAGGATAAGATGTGCCTGTCTTTTGATGTGAGACAACAGTTGACAGTGAACAGACAGGGATATCATTTACAGGGGATAAATAAGACAAAGATGATATTAGCAAGGCTTAGACACCAACAAAGGCATATTGTTTCACTCTAGCATGACACGTACATTTTATACTATCATTTGAGGCAAGTTTTTTTTAAGGTAAGAACACCCATCTTTGATATCTTCAGGTCAAAGTTTACTGCTTGTGACCTCATTTATGTCAGCTTTGTGGTGGAACTGTCGTGTAAACTCAACCGTAAAATTTTACAAGGGTGTTATTATGGCTCTTAGACTCTATACTTATGGCAAAGCAGTTTTACTGGGGGCAGGTCACCTGTTCCGTGAGGTGTCGTGTTCCTACTTTGAACGGTTTGTTGTAAAACTTGGCATAATCTCAGTCATTGGTTCACATACAGAGTATCAGGCATACTTCAAGTGCTTCTTCGCCCTTCCCGGGAGCATAGTGCAAGAACTAGTCCTTATTTTCAGTGTATGTTATTTCTAAATGTTGATCATAACACTAATGCTTAAAGAAGGGGGTTGGGGGAAGGAGGGAGTCAGGGCAATGTTTTGAAGTATCTTGGTTTTTTAGACGGCAGACACTTTATAGGAGCAGGTTGGGTGTGTTAAAGAGAGGAAATACCAGGTTCAGTTCAGCAGAGTTGATAAATGCAAATGCTGCTCTCCTCCTTAGAAGGTATGAAAGGTGCACACATTTAAGGTAGGATCCTACCTTAAGGGTAAGCTCAGGGTTAGGTACATCTTCTACAAAATCTCAAAAAAACAAATTATAGCTCATATTTACCTCCATAAAGTATACATTTTTTAACAGTAAACTTGCCGTGGAATCAAATGACACTATTGTCAATTATGTACATATACTTTGTTATGTGTTTATGCAGCAATTATGCAAAGATAGCGTTCTTTTTTTCGAAAAGGTTGATTTAACTTTTTCAGTTATGGTACTATATAAAAAATTCTTTGAAAAAAATAATGTTCTAACACCTAACTGTAAAAGCATGTTTTGTTTTTCCCATATTTTGCGCCGTTAACTAGCTGTAGGGGTTTGAAGTTAAACTGATGAAACTCCATTTACACATCAAAGGATTTCAACTTTTCTCAAGTACTGTGAAAGAACCAGGCCTTGCACAAAAAATCTGAGACCCGCTTTTTTAGTTCAACTCTTTTGGATGGCATTGGTGAAAACTAGATGTTTTTTCAAGCAAAACTGTGGAAGATGAAAACGAAATAGTTTGGGATGTTGTTATGAAAAACCATCATTTGAAAAATGAGTTTAAAGGTCAAGCCATCTTTGAAGGAATTACAGGCACTTATTCGTGGTTTTTCCAGTTTGACAGCTCTATAATCCGTAAACATCATTTGTTTGTTGACTACAATGAAATCGTTGATTAATCATACTTGAAAAGAATGCAATTTATGAAGTTTTTGTTCTGAAAATTCTGAGTTCTGTATCAGACTCAGCATGTGGTGTCGCAAGCGTGGTTTCATGACTGGCCCACTGATTGGTTATGCCTTATATGGTAGGCTTATTAGAATGATTGACAACTTCATTGGCTGGCAAAGGAGAACAATATATGGAGGCCAGTTTTGGAATTCGTCAGTTTGGTTTACATTGATCTGAAGATATCAAAGCCTGACAAAAATCTGCATTATTAATGTGCAGGCACTATTTTAGTCAGTCCGGGAAACAGAACAGTGCTTAGCGAGTGGCGATCATCATTGGTACTTTCACAGTCACACAACACGCATCTCCAATGCATCCACTTTCATTCATATCTACTGACTGCTGTAAATCTATCAATTTATGCTAAAAAAAAAAAAAAAAGGAAAAGAAAAAAAAAACACCAGTCAAAGTTGTAACCAGGCCAAACAGAAAGTTTGCATAAATTTCTTGTAGGTTTCGATGTGTCGGTGATACGGTGTACGGTATCGTCACCTGGTGTGCAAAAAATGGCAGCTCAGTCATTTGTACGTTGTAGACAACTGACTTTGAAGTTTAAACACAAAGAAATGATTGTGGTAAAGTTGCTTATAAGCTAAGGTTTATTCAAAAATAGTATGAGGATGGTATGTATTTATATGCATTTTGTGATGAAATATTGTAGTATTCAGTGTTTTTGAGGACTGTTTCGATGAACGCATCATTATTGCCCAACTGACCATTCACCGCATACTATGACGATTTGTAACCGGCAAATATGAGGCTGGAAAAATGCTCTAGACCTCTGTGCCTGTGAATAACGTGCACCATAACATTATGAAAACAAATTTGGTGCTAAATGTGTGTATTAACTAAAGGGAATCATGGTAGATCAATGCGAAATGTCGCAGTTAGTAAACCACTGTAAATGCCGGCTTTTGGGGGCGGGGCTTAGTGGCATGACATGTCAAACTGCGAAGCCTGACCATAACACGCAGACATGGATGGGAAAAGTCGTGCAAAATTCACCTTTTGGAATTAAGACTGATGAATTATGGATGGCTAAAACGAAGCATTATTACAAATTGCAGCTGATATTAAGAATGGGGATTTGGTCGAGTGGATATGTGCATTTCCCATTTCAGCTGGGCGACTGGTGCCGAAGGTTGCAGGTTCGAGTCCTGCTCGTTCCGAACACAAAATATATGAATATGTTGAAATTTGAATTTTTTTCCCCAAATTACCCTGACCTTATCCTTAAACAGAAAAGAGGATTTCCTTTTGTCTTCTGTGTCAGTTGAGCACTTCATTGTTATGGAAACTTATGTCTCTGCTCTTAACCCTTCGATTTAGGGTCACACCAGGGGAACTTTCAGATCTTGGGCATTTTGCGCTCTGGAGTATGGGAAAAGAAATCCATGTTTATGGTTACTCCGGTGCTGAAAAAAAAAATGTGGGAAGAGATGTTGGGAGTTTCACACAAGAAAACTTTTTCAAAGACAGCAGCTGTTGTCTCTTTGAGGATCACTTACGACTCACACCAAATGTTTTGTGAGCACCTGAGGTCTGTGGAACAAGATGAATGGACCAACTTAGCATGAAAAATAAGAAGGCGGAAAATGAAAAAAAGACATGTATCTAATTCCTAATTTGTTAAGTGCACGGTATCGCATACACCTTCTTAGTGAAAGAAATAAATATGTTGCTGGTTATCTAATTCTTTTTGTGAATCGCATATGGGGTACTTCCTGTATTCTATAACTCATGTGGGTGTACACAAGCGTTTGGCACAGTATTTTGTCTTGCGTCTTTTGCAGGCAACGATCAGTGACAGTGGAGGGGAAAATAAGGGGTTGCCACCCACGACTTTCCCAGAGCCCTCACCTAAGTACAGGGTATGGATATTACTGGCAGTGCAGGTATCATAAATATGGGGACCAGGCAAGCGTCAGGCATGTTGAACAGAATTCTTCACCCTTGAACGAAAGGGGCTATGATCGCTAAAGCCATGGGAGTCGGAGCGATACACAGATAACACCAGCATGAAATTCTGGATTTCAGCCCAGGGGCCATTCACAGGTGAACATTGCCTTAGAGTGACACTCTATGATAAATGGTTCAAGCAAATTTAATTTTATTGTACATGTAGTAAATTTGTTGGACACTGAATCAGCTGTATAGATGTATATTGCGATAATGTACCTATGTTACAAACATTTGGCCTCTTGATTTTTGGGGCTGATTATTGTTAAGGTTATTAATTTCAAACCATGGATGACCTAAGATTTAATTTAGTATATGTTTAGTCGCATATTACAAAATACAGTTGTGAAATTACATGTGCTTCTGAGCTAATAGTATGTAATTAGTCTAATGGACAACTTTTTTTATTCAAAGAAAAAAGTAGTATATATGGACAAGTAATAAATGAGCTCATAATGTCTGTATTGAATTATCCGGTGGGAAAAAAGAAAACCACCGTTTTGCGCTTTAAGTAAAGCATGCATTCTAAAGAGAGCATGCAGTTTTAGGATAGAAAATCAGAGGTTATGACATTAGGGTGTGCTGGAGACTAAAAAGGTGTCAGTCAACACGGTCACGATGATAAATTGAGAGGCTGATCTACATGGTGGGTACCGCTAGTGATACAAAGGAAAACAGCTTTCCCTGTAGTACATTGGAAACTGGGCTTCTGGCTACTGGGCTTTGTTGACCATCATTGGTCCTGTGTAAATTCAGTGAGATGTGTAAAATCATCAACTTACTTGTCAACGTGAGTGACACTGCGTTATGGTATGTTTTTTTTAAAAAACTATATCATTGATATGAAACAACCAACGCAAAGGCCGGACAGCTTGAAGAATCTTGAATATATCTTTGATACAGTGGCGTATATCGGGGGAAACTAATGGAGATAAATATGGAGAGAACATCAGGGGTGTTCTACTATGAGGGAAAAAAAAATCCATTTATGGTGGATTCCTAGTAAAGTTGTTTATGATGGGGTAACCCTTTCCCCTTTGAATTGAGATTGAGTCAACGTCTTTCTCATGCCATGGGAAAGCTGTTGACCTGGGTCATGTTATCTTGATAGGTCTCATCCACAATTCTCATTCAAAATTAAATTTCATTACTGTTGAAATCATTATAAAGCATCGAAGCAGACAGCAGTTGACCACCAGCCGGTTTTGGCTGGTTTAAGGGGAAAAGGGGATGAAGTTGTGTCAGTCATATACATGAAATATTTAATGGAGGATAGAAACTATGATTATGACATTGTTCAGGTCAGATTTACGTACATTGATACTTGTCCTTGCGGTTACAGGATGGTGAAAATGAACTTCTATATTGATCGACTAGCTACCAGTTTAACTCGTTTCACAAAATTCTGATGGGTCCACCCCAGAGGGGGGCTCATTATGCTTTGAGGGTGTCGTCCATCTGTCCATCCATCCCTCCATCTACCATGAAATTGTGAACATGATATCTCAAGATGTACTGGCAACCTGAAACTCAAATTTGCCTCATTTGTATCTTAATGCAATTTCGTGACTTGGTTTCATTTTAGTGACCTTGACCGCATTTTCAAGGTCACAGCACCCATGTATATGCAGAGCGGACCCAGCAGTTGATGCTTTGCATTGAAGTGCATGTAGTCCTGTATGTTAACAACATGAATTCCTTTGTAAGGATATTTTATCATTAATTTAAGATCAAAATATTATGACATAAATTTAATGAGGGCTGATTGTTTTTTCTGTAATGATCCATCATGATTTTACACTCAATCTCTGAAGGTCAGTGAAAGGCCTGTCCTAGTTTTGTCTCTGGGCCAAGTGATCAAAAAACATCTCCATGATATTTTAACAAGCACAATGCTGATATTACAGGGCTTAAATTTTTGCATAAAATAAACTGGTATTTTCTTTTTTTTCCCCTCTGTTTCTTATGAATCATCAAAGCAGTTGATCCTGAAGAAACTTTATGACAAAATGGTTCCTGGAAAAACAAACTGTGTGCCGCACATTTGTTTGAAATATCAGCAATGGATGCTCAGCAGGTGTCTGGTGCCCAGTTTATATTTTCATGATGCAACAGAGAAATGTCAAAACATTTTGAGGTGCTGACTCAGAAGTCATGAACTATAGATACAGCTGTCAGGATACATTTATAGTCTCATTAACAGTTTGAAGCAAATGTCGGTTGCATTGGCCTGAGAGGTGGAGTGAAGGGGAACTGCTGGAGATACTGGTATGCACATAGCAGATCTGTACAGTGAAATCTGTCGACAAGACCACACTTGAGACTGACAAATAAGGTCTTGACAGGGAGGGGTCTTGATATGCAAAGCAAAATATCAAGTAGAACAAATTGGGACTGTGGAAAGGTGGCCATGATAGGGAGTGGTCTTATTACATGGAGGTCTTGATAGGTAGATTCTACTGTAAGTGGTTTATTTCAGTCATCGCAGAATGGGTTAGGTACTTTTTCCCATTAAGCTACTGTCAGTCTTCAGGAACCACGTTGTCTTAGCAGCCCACTTAATGGAGTACTGGGCATTTTGTGTCTTTCTTTAGAAGTTTAACCTTATTAATAATAGGCTGTGGGGTGCTGCTTATGTGCCATAGTCCTGTAAAAAAACAGGAAGCTGTTTAAAGAAATTTTAAAAACTTTTGCACAGTTGCATCTCACAAACAGCATAGCCACAACCCCTGGCTGTGTTGCCACTGCCCAAGTGATGGGAGCCGTTATAAGGGCTACCTTCTCCTTTCCCTTCTTCATTTTGCCCACTCGAGATTCCGTCTCCCAAAAACCCAGCACACTACATTTCCTTTCCCAGCACTTCAGCAGGAAGCCCTTCACTGAGCCTACCCCTACTCTACTTGCTGGCATTTCCCCCCTCAGCCCCATCATCCAAGCTAATCTGTCACTTTCTGCCATGTTTGGAACTTGTTTTCTTCCTACACGCTTCATATTTATCTTTCCAATCCTTAAACAGTCTCCCTCTGAAGTTGTGGTATTCTGAACACCACATTTGACACTTCCCATCACTCCCCTCTGTCCACTTCTGCTTCCCTTTCTTGAGATTGATTATGCTTGACCTAAAGGTTGGTCATGAAACAAAACTAGGTCAGTAGGTGAAATATCTGGGTCATGGTGATACAATCATGTAAAACTACATGACACTTCATGTCCAGGCTATATTTTTGTTGTTGTTTGACTTACAATAATGAAACTTTACACCCCTGTGTATCTGGACACAAGGGTGTTTCATGCGTAAAGGTAGGTCACTAGGGCAAGTATCTGGGTCACAGTGACCTGTCCTTGTAAAATTATGTCTGGGCTCTAATTCCTTTACTCTGTAAATTAGTTTCATGAAACTTCACACTTGCATATATCTTGACCCAAAGGTGTGTCATGAAGTAAAACTATGTCACTAGGTCGAATATCTGGGTCACTGGTATATCCTGATAAAATTGTGTCCAGACTGTAATTCCGTTACTCATTAAGTTAGTTCCCTGAAACTACACACACCTATTTTGACCCAAGGGTGTGTCATGGAACAAAAGTAGGTCACTAGGTCAAGTATCTAGGTTGTGGTGAGGCCTTTATATAAAACTGCAATACAGTCATTCGTGTTTGGGCTATAATGGATCCAGCAATCTCTGATTGCATTTTAATTACCACTTATTAAACACAGCCTGTGTTGAAAGACTGTTATTGTGAATAGTCTTGCTAGACAGGAATTGCTGTACTCTAGAATGTTAATTTCCTCTCTTGGTTTGGGCCGCAGGAAGGTTATACAATCAACTTCTTTTCAAATTGAAGTAATTTTTGATGAAATAATGCATACCCAACAAGGTCTTTACCCTGGGCCTGCATGCAGTAGTTTTACAAGTAAGATATTTTTCCCCTAAAAAAGTAGGTCATTCTTCTAAGTTCTTTTGTTAAATGCAATATATTTATCATTGTGCTTCTGAGTTTGGTATTTAAAGGTTAGCACTGATCGCCATTGTAAAGATAGGACTTTGTGATTTGTCCCATGTGGGGTAAATTCGATCTGAAGTGGAAAATGCATGAAACAACACTCACAAAAAATGGTGAGCAGAAAGTTTCACAACAAAGTTGGGTGGCGCTTTGTGTACTGGTTTCACCATGTCTGTTTGTAGACATAATCTTGTTCAGACTTTAAGTCTACCTCTAATGCTCAGATCTTCAAGCTTTGCATGGTTATTCTCTGTTACCAGAGGGTGTGTCATAAAGCAACGATGATCTTGGGCTTTGCAGGACAAGGTCACAGCAGGCATCATGGCTTGGCTTATGTCCAGATCTCCATCAGACTTTGTAGGGCAGTTCTTCATCAGTAAGGGGTGTGTCATGAAGAACCAATGACCTTGAGGTATGTAGGTCAAGGTCACAGCACAACAGATCTGTCTGCAGAGCATGGGCTGTTCACACAGCGGCCTTCGTGAGTTACATGTATGTATAAGGTATGAGGGCTTCGCAGATTTTCAGGCACAGAGTAGACGTTGATTAAACCTCTTTAATAATTGTACTAGTCTTACCAGGAGTACTTTAAAGGCCAACTCTGATCGCTGCTCTATTCCTTAAGGTTTTGGTTTAATCATATTTTATTCCATGAAAAAACAATTGGCCGACAGGCTCACAAGCCTATATTAGGGCCTCTTGTACATATGTGACAATACAAATGATGAAATTTCGGAACACCATTACACAGATAGATTGGACACACAGGACCAAAAGGTTTACTTATGCTAATTAATCTGACAAGCATGGTCATATTTCCCTGGTAGGGACATCTTAGGAGTTGTGGCCCATCTGGAACACAATACGAGACATGCATATTAATTTCCTGCCACAAAGCACAGGGCTCATATCTGTCAATCATAGAGGACAGAGGATCACGAAGGACACACTGGCATAACACTGTCACAGACAGGGCTAGATACCCCTTTCTCACAAAATTAGTGTCTTTTAGAGAAATTTAAGTTTACAAATTTATTTTATAGTGCATCCTAAATTGGTTACAAGAATAAATTTCCATCTGCCCTTGTTAAGTATTCTTTATTTCCAAAATATTAGTAATATTCCTCTTCCCCACTTGGGCAGTGACCCATATCTCGCCAGGCAAGACTGTGGTTACTAAGACAACCGGGATGCAGTTGTGCCAGGAAATTAATATACATGCCTCATATTGTAGTGCAATGTTCACATGGACGTATGTGCATTGTCAGTTTATCTGTGCATCAGTAACATGAGGGTCCCACAGGGATATAGAATATTGAATAGATTCTTGTCCCAAGTTTTATAGGAATGGAATGTCATGAGCATATACTCAGTTTTTTTGGCTGGGGGTTGGGGTTGGGTGGGGGGGGGGGGGGGGAGGTGAGGAGGGATCCAATCTATTGGCATTGACTGTTCTTGTTACACCAGTTATACACATGTTGAGGACCATTCTAGTGTGTCAGTATTTGTTGTCTAGTGGCAATATGTAGGGTTCCTTTTGTAATCAATAATGGGATAATGCTGGAACATTTTAAGTTACAGGAGGGCGCCACAGGTCAACTGAGTGCATGTAACCGCTCCTGTTATATCTGATTGGTCACAAGATGTCAGGAGATCTCTCATGGTCTGCAGTACATGTACTCTCAATTGCTCACTGCTGGAATCCTAGTAGCTGATAACCCCCTCCCCTCCCCCCCCCCATTGAGCAAACCAGTCCTATTAATATACCATAGGGAGGCACTCCCCATTGATTAAGGGGGCCAAGGGGGCTTACACCAAAGTCATACCCTTATCCAACCCTAGCTTTCCCCACTCTTACAATGTCAATGTCACCCACTGACCCCTGACTGTATTCACACTTGGCACTTTTGAATTCCACCCCGGCCAAGCTGAATGTTGAATGAGAGATAAAATGAATGCTCTGCTGCTGCTAACATGGTCAGTAATCAGCACTGACTAAATGGTAGCACTGCAGTGCTGACTCCTGGTACACATGTACATGCATGATATATGTATATGTTGTAAAGATGTGGATCTAGACATCTTGTAGATGCCAGAAAAATGAACAAGTTTGACTAAAAGCATCTGGTATTGTGTCATGATATAATTTAAACAGGTATTAATAGCTGTCTGTTGGCAGGATGTCTGTCAGGACGTTTTGTATCTTCCAGGAAATAAAACAAATTTCAGTGAGAAGTCTTTTGTTTGTTCTGATATGACTTGTTGTTTTTGTTGGCAAACATATTGGACAGCTGTATCTTCCAGCTGCACTTGACAGTTCAACTAAATCATTACATTGCAGTGGTCCCTGTCTTGAGAGGTCACTCCAATGAGGCCACCTGGCTTGAAAGACCACTTTTGGCAGGTCCCTGCTGCTATCTTTTCCATGTTATTACACCTCTAATGGGAGGCCATCTGTCTTGAGAGGCTACTTTTGGGCCTGCCCATGGGGTGGCCTCTCAAGACAGGGACTATTGTACTTACAAATGAACAGGGTTCCTTAAGCAACAGCATTGAGAATAATCTTGAAACATTGGTGATATAGTTATCCATTCCTGTGAATTCATTCAATTTCGCTATTTTCTTATTTTCATTTATGTTGCTGATGCTTCAAAACTATGAAATTAAGAACCCTGTCAAAAAAAACAACAAAAAAACAAAAAAAACCCGAACGTGTCATTAGCAGGAAATATGAGTGGAATAGTGAATGTCAGTGAAAGGTCAAAATGCAGAAAGCATGAGAAGTGATAGTGTTGAAAATAAATGTGTTCAAAGTATTCACCCTTTCCATTTCATATAAAGATTTAGTCTTCGGGTTTCCTTTGGAACACAATGGGAAAATTACTCTCCATGAAGCAAAGATTTTACCCTCTAAAGATTAGTCGACAGCTTTCCTTGGTGCACTTGGGACATCATGTGGGGAGAGAACGTGGGGGAAAACCATTAACACTTGGCATGTGAGAGAGGAAAAGAAGCAGATAACATTGGTGTTGAGTCTTGTAGGGTTAAAGTCATTCAACTTTCAATATCTTCAATACTCTTGAGTGGGAAAGACCCGGGACCGTTCGTTCACTAGAAATAACGGCGCTTGTTTATATACCTGTATGTACACAGTGTAATGTGAGGTATACATAAGGCAGTTACATAAGGCCTTCAGCCTGCTAGCATGTTCAAATAAAAAATTCATTGCAGTGTAGCCAATCATTTAAATGTTATGCATAAGAAAAAGCCTGGTGTGTTTTTGTTTGAAAGCGTCCACTTGTGAGCTTGCATGTGTCAGGAGACTCCGGTACCTCCAGTATGAATTTTAGCCACAGAGGCCCTCAAGTGCAGGAATATTAGCCACTGGTATATTGTCCTTCCATTGTAATGCATTTTGCATTTTTCAATTGCAGTCTGGAAACTCAAACATACTCCCCAACTGACAGGTTCACACTGCAGTAATCGTTTTCCCCAATTATGAAGTGCCAGGGTGTGAGAGTCCAGGGCTGTTGTGCAGAAATCTGACTTCACCTCCTGTCCATGAAACTTGATGCCTGGGAGATCTTGGGCCCATTGTTATGTTGCTGTCCTTTATCTTATGGAGGAGACCTGTATTCTTTGGTGGTCTGTCCAGCAGACACTTTGTTTGGTGCCAGGTTCAGGTGTTTGCTCTTGCCTGCGGAGCAGACCAAGTTCCATGTTACCTGTACTGGTATTGCTTGGCCCCAGGACAAGAAGATTTTATTTATTTATTTATAGCTGGGGTAATAAAGTACTCTGTCACCCTTCTCGTGGACTGATGAACCAATCAGGAAGTTGACTCATTATCACCATGGTCATTGGCATTATGTGTGCCCTGTTTTATTGTGGTCTGTCACCATGGTAACAAAAGTGGACCAATTAGAAATTAAGCAACTTTCGACTTTAGCACTAAAATTGTTGATCATGTAGTCAAAGAACAGACTTAGCGGAGTGGAGAAAACACAGAGATTGCTCTTCAACAGGTAAAGGTGTTTGACTGGCTGAATAATTAAGTGGACAATTTTTTTTTTTTTTTTTTTTTTTTTTTTTTTTTGCACATTCAAAATTTTAGGCAGGTAAGTTAGGTTTAGGTTTAGGGGGGTTAAAGAGAATCTTGTCAAAGTGGCAGAGAACCACTTTAATGGAGTTTTTTCAGGTCCAGTCCATTAACAATTCATGCAACAGCCTCTTATTATCTCTATTATTTTGCAGAGATGTCTCCATTGATAAAAATTCAGTGAATTGTTACTGTTGAATAGAGGAAGGAATGGTGGTTCTTTTAAAAAATGACATTTATTGTGAAAAAAAGAATACTGTTGGAATCAAAATGAAAAGCATGCATGGCCTGATGTCACCTTTCATGATTTAAACATGTATAATGCATGTTTTATCAATCATCCCATGCAGTTACACTGAAAGAAGTCCTGACCCAGTCACCTGACCTGCTGCTGTCACAGGAAAATGCACCTCCATTTGCCTGATCATGGGTGACTCTGAACAAGTGTGTTGGAAATAATTGCTTCCGGTGATTCATTGTTCAACCACTTTTCACTCCATCTTTATTCCTAGCAGATGAAATTTACAAGTTCATAATTTCATTAGTGCATTTCAAATTTCTTTAGCATATGTTCCTTTGGTTTTTAAATGACAACTGTTGGAAAGGAGATTTATTGTTTTTGTGGTGATCTATTGAAGTAAGAGGGTACAATATGAAACCTACACAGTGAAATGTGAACAGACATGTGCATGTATTTTGGGACCAGTTGGCAGCAGCCAGTGCTGCTTGTCCTCTACCTTTTATCAACTCTCACCAACACAGTCCATGATTTGCCTTCATTAATCTGCAAATTCATCATCATCATAAAAGAAAGCTTTCATTCTATGACCGACTTGCCCAGTCTACAGTCAAAGGTTCATATATTTAATACAAGTCCTGATAAAGCTGCAGTGGCATATATAGCATGAGTTGTGACAATAAATAAATAAATAAATAAATAAATAAATAAATAAATAAATAAATAAATAAATAAATAAATAAATAAATAAATAAATAAATAAATAAATAAATAAATAAATAAATAAATAAATAAATAAATAAATAAATAAATAAATAAATAAATAAATAAATAAATAAATAAATAAATAAATAAATAAATAAATAAATAAATAAATAAATAAATAAATAAATAAATAAATAAATAAATAAATAAATAAATAAATAAATAAATTGATTAAATAAATAAATAAATAAATAAAATCAAACAATAAATAAACACATAAATGAACAAATAAATGAAATAGATAAATAAATAAATAAATAAATAAATAAATAAATTGATTAAATAAATAAATAAATAAAATCAAACAATAAATAAACACATAAATGAACAAATAAATGAAATAGATAGATAAATAAATAAATAAATAAATAAATAAATAAATAAATAAATAAATAAATAAATAAACAAACAAACAAACCATCATAGAATAGAATGAGTTAAGGTAGCACTATCACCTAAATTGTTTGGTTGTCTTAAATTGAAGGGAGACCAGCCAGGATAGTGTTCTCCCAGTCTAGATGTTTCTACAACAGCCAATGTGGGTATTAAGTCAAGTTACAAAAAATGAAAGTTGTTTTCAGCCTTATCTTGCAGATCTCTTGTTGAAGGTTTCCTGGTAGAAGAAATATAATGCCTCGGATTGCATGGCTAACAAAATAGAACTCATTTTTCTGTCATTGCATGTGTTAAATTTGTCCCAATAGGGGAGACCAGTAAGGTGGGTAATGCTGACGTCATCGAGCCATGTCGCCATTAAGAAGTCACGACATTTGGTGCCCTCAATATTGGACAGCTGCAGATACTCTTGTTCTTATTCCATCCCAGGTTTTTAAGGTCTTGTGAATTGGCTTTTACACTGTCAGCACAATCATGCTCACATTTTGGCAGCTGAAGCAACACTTGTGATACAATTCCAAAAGCATGACTTAAGAGGTGTTGTTGTCTGTATAAAGTCTCAGTTTTCATGAAGAATTTGAACATGTCCTAAATGCATGTTTGTATTTGAATAAAAGTGTCTTTGTATGAAGACCTTTAATATGTTATTCATGTTGATATTTCAATAAAAGTATCTTTTAACGAGGAATTTTGAGTATGTTATTCATGTTGGTAGTTGAGTAGAAGCTTTTTCTGATGATGAATTTTAATGTTTTTCATTTTGGTAGTTGAGTACAAGCTCTTTTTATGATGAATTTGAATGCGTCAGATATGTTGATATTTGAACAAAAACTCGTTTTGTTGAGCAATTTAATGTGTAATTCTCTCGTCAAGTTGTAGCAGAATACAAATGGCTTCATCACTAGCATGGGAGAAAAGTTAATTTTAATTCATTCCATACTATGGTCACAGGTCGTGGTCAGTGGTTCTGGCACTGCCTGGCAAGTCATGCTGCAGCTGCCCTTGCGGCAGCTGCAGCATGACTTGCCAGGCAGTGCCAGAACCACTGACTTAAGACTATAGGCATGTTGGTACTTAACGAAAGCTCTTTTCATGAAGAATTTAAACATGCAATTGTCGTCTTAAATCTACGTTTATATACGGAAAAATCAGGGACTGGTATGGAATGAGTTACAGTGAGCCATACGACTGTGAACAATTTAAATAAAAAGGGCGTCATGCAAGGTGGGACGATCACAAGCAGTGACCAGCTGCACATATGCATGTCCAATATCATAGTTTCCTCAGTGTCAACCATGCACATTGACCAAAATGTGATCTATTTTTTGACAAATCGTAGAATTGGAGTTGACTGCTGATATCATATGATACGAAATATAGCTCCTTTGAGAATGATTTGTGGAAGTTATATTCATTCTTCAAGTGAATGAGTAAAATACGTTGGATCCCAAAGTATTGCAAGTTTGTAACTCCTTGGCGAAGTCAAAGTAACCTTAGCATAACCTGCACTTGAATCAATGATTATGAATCATGGTTTTGTTTTCGTAAATCATACACGTAAGGACCTCCACAAGTGGGCATAGGTTGTTTATCCTATAAGCCTAAAGTATTTGTCGTGGGTGGCTTCACCTCATCGGTGCACGTATTGCTTTGGGGTCAAGCATAATGGCACTGAACCACTAATTATTTGCGCATTGAAAAAAAAAAAAAAAAAAAAAAAAAAAAAAAAAAAAGCAGTTGTTTTGTTTTGATGGATCTGTCCTACAATTATGCCACATCTGAAAATGATCAACAATCTAGATCGCCGGTTTTACTTTATGTTTTGTAAACATTCTCGGATCCGCACATCCGGGAATCTTAGTTTACATGCCCGCGTTACTCGGTGAATCTCCCTGAAAGCGTCTGTGGATACCCATTCAATGTATGCTATTAAAGCGTTACCCGAAAACCAGCGCTAAAACCCCAAGTTATGATTGTCAAAATCTCTCCAATTTTTTATTCAGTAGCAGAGTTCGGCAAAATGATGCTGCCTTCAGAGTTATTTTGTTGATTTGCGGTCGACAACATGGATATAATTTTGGATAAAAATGTCTAATTTTACATGGGACTATATGCGATGTGGAACGTGTTTTCACAGGGCCCGCTCATTTGCATAACAACAGCAGTCAGCTGATAAGCAGCTTATGACGCGTTGGCGGATCCGAGAATACAGGATTTTTGTGGCGAATCCCTCGTACGGTCCATATGCTACTTGGTCCTAGCCGAGCGCACACGGACGGCATTGCAAATAAAAATTAATATATAAATTCATTCGTTGAATAAAAATTTTACTGATGATGTCCTACAATATATTCTTTATGAATATTAAAGAATTACAATTTTACCTATAGTTGTCATCTAAAATATCATCCAATCGGAACAGCTTTGCCTCAATGCACCGTTGAATCTTGGGAACCAAATTCTGATTGGCCGAATCCGTGTTACCAACCTGGAGGCCAGGGGTCCCTGTACGCAGCGTGCTTACCATGAAACAGCTTGAATGTACTAAGTCTGCTATTTTCCACAAACTTGAAGGGTAGCTCGAACATGGAGGCAAAGGCTCGTCCCTTTCATTTTTAGGTATGAGTAAAAACTTGTACCAAGGCGATCTCTGAGGACGACTAAATATTAAATGGAAAAGGAACAGTTGACTTTTGTCTCGTGTTTTCATCAACTGAAGGATGACTTATGGAGTGGGACATAAACTATAGAATTTGAGATTTGCTGACTCTGACTCAGAAAGGATGAGTGTGTGCTTGAAAAAAAGTTTCCAAAAAAAAGTGTAAATTATCCTTTAAGGATATTCAGTTGTTAGGGATTTCTTTCACTCTTGATATTTCGACAATGGCATGTTCAGTTGTGAATTACAATGCTGCAGATATTGATATGAAGTCTAAAATAAAATTAAAAGAATATGAAAGCCACTTATGCCTGATTTTTGGCGGGTTAATTGTTGCAGTCCCCATGCTAGTCTTTGTGTTATTTCGAGGCAATTACTCAAAAGGTTTCCCAGACAAGGTTTAATTTTTCGCTTAAGAGACCTGTAATGACCATAGAATCACATACCCGAAAAGCCAAGTAGAGACATAGCCAATAAACATCCCTAGCAAGCTTGAAGACAATTCTGCCAATAATTGTAGAACAGAAGTAATGTTGGGATCTCTGTTATAACAAGCCCGATAGCGGGCAGACAGCTGGTATAGCCTACAGCACGGATGAGAAAGGTGTTTGAAGGAGGTGGACCTGCAATACTTGCCAACTTGCGCGGTCTTGTTTCTGATCTCTGAGGCGCAACTTCAGTATGTTAAAGGGCAGTCAGTCGGTTGCAGTGCTGCCCTCTATGAAGCAGAGCCCCATCCATCTTTGCGTCTCCCCATTGCACACAATAGTAACACGTCAACGTTGCTTGATTTGATTTGTTATGGCCAAAGTTGCAAATCTTGTATTGTACTATAATAATTGTCATTTAGGACGTGGCCAGTGTTTGTTGTCTGACACATTCAATATCGTCACAGTCCAGAACATCTCCAAAATGGTAGGTTACTGTTGGACCAGCACTCAGGACTTTTTCCAGCTCAGATAAAAATGAAGGTGTGATGTTATCAATTTTATATACTTCCATATGGTGACGTATGTGTCAAGCTTACTTCAAGATTTACTCGTCCCCTTATCTGATAATATACAGTTTTGTCTTTGTCGGTGTCTTTTTCAAGTGCTCGTTTTTACTATCGAACAAACCCAACTAAATGCATTCCCCATTCCAAAATAAAGAAGATAAGGTCGGTCTGCGTACCTGGCAAGTAATCGCCCATGGCTTCACCCACTGACTTCTGTTTCATGTTCGCTAAGTTTGTCAATTTTCATTTAATTTCATTTAGGAAGACATCAATAAGGTTTTATGGTGATGATGATGATGATAATACGCCCTCTTTTTTACATTCTGTTGCATATCGTCATGTATAGAACACTCAATTTTGCTGGAAGAGAGGCTTTAATGTTTAGTACAATGACTACTGCTTTAAAAATTATGAAAATGTTGAAGCGTCTCGGACTCTAAAATCACGAAATTTACACATGAATTAGATTATTGTGACTCATAACAACGATACACACATTGGATATCAGCAAAGCTAGCAGCAAATTATTAACTACTTCAAGATGATATATTTTGTGTCCTTCAACAAATGCCGTTTTATACCCTCTCGCTTTAGCAAATGGAAAAATGATAACATCAGTGACGATGAAACATGGAAAATGACTTATACACTGGTAAGAATAGAAAGAAAGAATGAATCAGATTCTTTAAGCATACGAATAGATGTTTTTGCTGGGTCCCAAGAATAGTCAGCCCATCTAGTGACTTGTAATTTTCTGGAGTTGTGGCACAGTCGGTCGTGACTTTCTGTGTACTAGCATTTTTGTGTCTTACTGCGCGCCTAAAC
>OZ026620.1:35893545-36063545 GCA_964020975.1 Hermodice carunculata
CCTGCACTTCAGCAACACCTTACAGATTGATACTTTCAAACAATGTATCTGCAATGTAAATACTGTACAATAGCAATGTGCCTCTTTTTGTGTTGCACCGCTTGTCTTTGTCCAACGAGGAGGGGGTAAGGGCTGCTACTATGCGCCGTATGATATATTATATATATATATATATATATATATATATATATATATATATATATATATATATATATATATATATATATATATATATATATATATATATATATATATATATATCGTACGGCGTTGATCCAGAGAGAGAGAGAGAGAGAGAGAGAGCAAAACCGTTAATTTCCGCACCCGTACCCGCACCTGCACCCGCGCCCGTACCCGCAACGTAAATTTGCATAAACTATGGAACAAATATGATAGTTGTGTTTTCTTTTAATGAGTTAAGCAATGGCAAAACCTTAAGATGTTTTAATGGTACAATATGTACCTTATATCATGTACTTTGTAACACCAGTAAATAATTTATGTCCTGTACTCTGAACTGAAGCATTTTTACTTCCTGAACCAGTTTACTATGACCCCCTCCTGCCCCCCCCCCCCGTCACTCCTGATAGGAATTCGTCTGAGGCATGATCTTTTGCAAATTTTAACATTATATGTGTTTTTGGAAATTCTGAACAGTGAAGTATGGGTCGAAAAATTATGTTCTATTTATGACAAAACTGACATAACGTAAAAGGTGAAAAACACATAATGTTCAGTACGAAAAACATTCGCAGTTTTTAACTTTTTTTTTCTCTTTTAAGAACTATTGGTCAAGGGAGTTCTGGTAAACCGAACATGCTCCAGACAACCCACTGTCCTTTTCATTCAAAGTTTGGTATATTTTCATCAAAAGGTACAAAAGCTCGAAAACTATTGTATGTCAGAAACGTGTACATGACTGAAGCTTGCTATAACAAATGTTTAAGTGTCAGTATTAACTAGAATGCGCTTAAAACCCAATGGATAAAGCAGATATTGAAGTATTAAAACGTGAGGAGGGATCGCACGCAAGACCGAAATTGGAATTTTTGGAACTTCAATAAAAGGATAAAAAGCACTTTTTGTTCCAAAATTAGAATCGATACCCGAGAATTTTGCTTTTGCAGTCAAAGAGGAAACCCCAGATCAGGACAATGTCTTCCCTATGCCCTTGTATACATTACCATTCCTTATCATAACCCACCTAGAGCTACAGAAAATTTTAATTGTCATAATCTTTTCATCTAATTCTTCGCTTCCAAGCAGACTTTGGTCGACCTGTGACATCTGCATTATTAGAGGGCACCATTGGTGATATGTAGCCGTGTAACAGCTCCATTCCGGTCAGATCTGGGTGGAAATGTCAAGTGATCCCTCTTGACTAGTGGTGCCCTCTAGGGATCCCAGTATTTCAGGCCTATCCTATTCAAAATCGGAGTCTCAAGGAATGCCTGTCAGCGTTATTTTGTATCACAGTCAACAGCTCTGCTCTTCGAATCCATAGAAGTGGCAGACAATACCCGCGGGTATATAAAATGTCATGCAGTTTGTCGGAAACCAGGATTGGAGATAAGGAGACACCACGAGCATGAGCGGATTCTCCTGTAATGAGAAACCACCAGGCGCGAGACGCGGAGTGGTTTGACGTTCATTCTGGCACGAGAAGCTGTTAGTACTTACAGACACAAGTGTGGTCGAGGTGGGGTCTCATTTTTGAACCATGCTTTTTGGTCATGATTTTAGGAGAGTCACATTCGGTCGTACTTTGAACTTCACGTTGCTCAACAATCCAAGAAACCGCATTGAACTATTAATTTCTAACATCCGCTGCTTCCCCTTGCATACGCCAGTGGTTTTATCGACAGAAACTAAATGGTCATTCAGTTTCAACGGACCCAATAGGTAGTCCTGATGGTGTTAAGATTAAGCGGTCCAGATTCACCCACCCACCCCCCTCCCCCGGATTCCCATGATCTTTCTTTCTGTAGAAGGTACGAATACCTCAAATGTGTAAGTCCAGCTACGGCCAATATTCCCAAAGTTAAAAGAAAAAAAGCCATTGTTCAACTGAAATCATTGAAGAATAAACCACTGATAGTAACAATATAGTACCATGCTTTAACGACTTTTTAACCGATTTGGTTTTGTTGTCAAGGTGATAAAAGAGTATACTTCCCGTCGACTAAACTTGCAAATATAAAACAAGAATCCGGTGAAGTATGTAAAGTTTATGATCATCCTGAAGAAGACAGATATTAATTGGAATATCTGGTGAACAGCGCAAGGACAACAAGGCAAGACGCAGAAAAGAAAAGAAAAAATCAATAGCAGTACGCGCTATGTTGATGTGAAAAATCCTCATCAAAGTGACGGATAAAAAAGTCTCCGTTGCAACGTGACGAGTGAGGAGAAGACTGGAATGATAAAAAGACGATGCTTCAGAAGGTGTCCAAGGGAAATAAAAAAAAAATGTAAATTTTGTATTACGTGAAGAGGAGAGGTCGATAATTCTGTCTCTTGCGTCGGGAAGAGAAATGCAGCCTCGTTAAACACGCAAAAAACAGAAACATTCTGTCAGTGTAAAGAAGAGCAAAGCGAAATTTTGTTTGTTTGTTTATTTATTTTTTTAAACAAAACAGACGAAAATGATGTTTGTGAAATATTATATATAGTGGACCAGTATAAATTAAACTAAAGGATAGAGAAGCCGACCTGTGCCTCATAGTCTACATACAAAATGAGCAAAACAAGGCCACGAAAGTTACGACAAAATTACCTTATATGAGCATGTAGCAGTCACACTGTGGAAATCTTTGTAAATTTACGATACGAGTGGCCACCACAAATCTGCTGTTGCAAATTTAGTGCATTTTGATGGTAAATGATCGGAACTGAGAAATAATTACTGTCAGTTGGTGGTCACTAACATTCCCTTGCCATTACGCTAATGCACTACTTAGTATTATGGCGACACAATAAAACACACAAGAATAAGACAGTCAGTCTTATTGGTCAAGGGAATATTGCAATTTCTGAAGGATGTATTAAAAGTGTTTGTCCGAGACTTTGACTTGAATCTTCCCGATACACACAGAAGTAAAGTTATGTTACCATCTACTTTCCAATACTTCGCAGTAGGAACTTGATTGGCCCTAATGGCGTTGCTCCATCCTTTAAGGCAAAGTTTGACTTGTATTTCTCGACCGAACAGGCCTTTTAGATTCGTAACTGTTCATAGTAGAGCTGTCGAGTTTACCTTCAGATAACGGGACAACAAAAGACATACGTTTCAATTGCTCGTATGAGAACACGGGAATGGGTAGTTGCAAATCTTGCTGATTGGCTACCGGCCATGTTTTCAGTAGCGGTGGGGGTAACAATAGTATTGCTTGTAGTTGTGACAGTAGTAATAGTAGTAGTTGTTGTTGTAGTAGGAGGAGTACTAACAATAAAAGTGGCAGTAGTGGTAGCAGTAGTGACCATAGTGATAGAAATTGCAGTAGTAGTGGCAATAGCTGAAGTAGTAGTTGTACTCATAGTAGTAGCAGTTGTAGTGGTAGTGGTAGTGGTAGCAGTTGAGGTAGTAATAGTTTTAGTGGAAGCAGTGTTGCTAACCTGAGAAGGATGGGAATCAGTAATTCTCCTCGAGGGACCAAAACGACCGCGCGGGGATGGGGGGGGGGAGGGTGCGGGCTGGCCTCCCTCCCACCGGAGGCTAACTTTCTTGAAAATGCAACTAAAAGTAAAATGGAGCAATGTGGTGAATTATTTTAAAACTTTTTTGGCCATTTAAATCTTTGTCTTTTCTTCTTTAAAAAGCAAATTGAATGCAAAAATCATACACTAAAGTAAAATAGAAATCACCTGTATTCAATTATGTAAAGATATTATTTAGTTTTAATGTTTCGTAGTTTGATGGGTAAAAACAGCTTCCCCACAAAATATTACGCAGTGAAGATGAAGCAATGGCCTTTAATAGGGTAACTCTATATTTACCAAATGTTCAACTTAATGCAGCAGTATCATCTCCCGCCACGAAATTGTTGTACGATTTTTTTTGCGGGGGTGGGGGTGGGGGTGGGGGAGATGTAAAAAAACTGTAAGGCTTGGAATTTGATCCGCAAGGCATAAGGTCACTGAATCCAGGCCTGAAATCCAGTAAAAGTTGGCAACACTGTCGAAGTAATAGGTCTAAAGGTAGGATGGTAGTGGTGGCGGCAGTGGGGGTGGGGGTGGGGGGTAGTCGCAGTATTGTTAGTAGTAGAAGTACTATCAATACAGGGACATACATACACGTATGTCTGCACGTCCCTCATCAGTAGTAGTGGTAGTAGTTGTTTTTTGTGATTTATTGACCTATACCTATCTTTCATTTATAGATAATATTATGACTGGGGTGTCTGTGACAAAAATACATGTAAATCAGTCGTGCGCTCAATATCATTGTAACATTCAAACAAGAAAGTACAAAGTAATGCAACCAAAATGCTTATTAGTAGATTTTTAAACCTGCTGAGTTTTGACAATGGGATGTTGGTAAAACAACGGCGCTGTCCTTCATGATATTAATTATCCCATGTGTAGAACCAAGATACGGGAATTTACACTATATCACGTTCATTTACACCATACCATGTTCGGCTTCGTCGCCTATGGTATGGCTGTCATGAACGTCAGTAGCATATTTTATTCTTTCTTTCTTTCTTTCTTTCTTTCTTTCTTTCTTTCTTTCTTTCTTTCTTTCTTTCTTTCCTTTCTCTCTCTCTCTCTCCCTCTCTCTCTCTCTCCCTCTCTCTCCCTCTCTCTCCTCTCTCTCTCTCTCTCTCTCTCTCTCTCTCTCTCTCTCTCTCTGTCTCTCTCTTTACCAGCAATTTTGTCCAACAATTTTCTTGGACACTACTACATTTGTAAACTCCAAACCTGCCATGATTATAGCTCCAGACATGAAGCCATGTCTTTTAATGAAGAGGGGTGATGACCTTATGAATATGCAAATTAGGGCCATTTGAAAATTTAAATCTTGAATATCTCAAAAACCAATATAGGTACAGGTAACCAATCTAACTTCAATTAATATGTTTGTAGCACTGCACATTTTTGTAATTCACATGTGACTTCCAAAGATCAAAGGTCAAGGTCATTTTGCCATTTGAAGTTTACTTCCAGCCATAACTCGGTCAATTTTTATCCAATTTTGATTATGTTGGGCTTAAATTGTAGGTATTGTAACACTGCACTTATTTGTAATAACATGTGACCTGTAAAGGTCAAAGGACAGGTCATTTGGACCTTTGAAATTTTTATCCAGCCATAACTCTTGCCATTTTTTTTTTCAATTTTAACCATGTTGGACCCAAATTGTACATATGCTGCAGCAGTTGGCCCCCAAGTTAGAGGTGCCTTTCTTCACCTTCATGGCCGGGAAGTTTGCTGAATTGTTGGTGGAACTTACTGGGTCTAGGGATGTCCCAGAAACAGGAGCCTCAGGGGATGGCCTAGCTCTGGATTGTTTGCTGGGGAAGCCGAAGTCCAGGCTGGAGTTGTACTGCAAAGGTCCTTCTGTGCACAACTTGGCTCCTGCAACAGTTGATACTCCCTGCAGGACCACGTCATCAAGGAGTCTGAGTTCACAACCCTGCCCCTCTCATTACTCATCCACTTTGAGCAGAATGCACGGGTAATGACCATAGTGGCCTCCTTCCTGCACTGTTTGGAATGTTTCACAATGCGTCAGGAGGTGTCTGACAACCCCTGTAGTGCCAGCCTCCACCAAACGTTTGGTGGAGACCCTGCTGGGCCTCGAGCAGACTTGAAGCCATGTTGTGGACCATATGCTCAGTGGGGCCATTATGCTTGACGTAAAGGTAAAGTTAGTGCTGCATAATGCACTCCTCTTGGCAGCCAACCTTCTGATGGCAGTAAGCACAGCTGCTTACCAGCTGTCCCTAGACCCTTTTGGTCCAGGGCTGTTCTGTCCGGGGTTGGTCCCCTTCCTCAAGAGGGTGGACCAGATGGACAAAGAGAAGAGGCAAAAGTCTCTGGATGAGACTTTGCTGTGAAGTTGTCCAAGGTGTCGGCTTCCTCCCATCAGTTTGCTGCAGCTGGGCATGGCCCCAGGCAACAGTAGAAGCTGCTGTGGGGGAGGCGGAAGCCAACTAAAAAGGATGGCCAACCTTCGAAGTTGGTCTCTTCTGGTGCTAAGGGCAGCCAGAAGCTGGCGCTTCATCCCTAGGGACACACGCTGGTGGTCAGATGCCTCTACAGGCCCACAGAACTGCAATCCCTGTCCACCTTTTTGGCGAGGTTCTATAGGAGGGTGGCTAGTGTTGTTTGCTGACACATCAGATTGCATGTTTTTGTCAAGAAAGTCATCCATTATTGCTACTGGCGAAAGTTTGCCAAGGGCAATCCTCCACTTTCAAGAGTTTCCTTCTTGTTTCTGCTTCACCCAGAGGCAGAACTGGAGCTCTTGGGTCAGGTTGTGCAAAACCTATTGGACAAACAGGCCTTTGAACCAGTGTTCGATGTTGGGTCCCCAAACTTAAAAAGTCATTTCTTTTTGGTGCGGAAAAGGGATGGCATGCACAGACCGGTGATCGACCTATCACATCTCAACACTTATCTTGTAGTGCAGCACTTCAAGATGGAGCCTCCAGCCACCATCATGGCAGTGATGCGACAGGTTGTTGGGCAACCTCAACAGACCCGTGCTCTTGGAAATTTTTACGTTTCATGGTCAATGGGACAGTGTTCCAGTTCCATGCTCTCGCATTCAACCGGCGTTGGCACCATGCATCTTCACTCAGGTCATGAGCAAGGTGGCAGGTTTTGTGAACAAGGGATCAAGTTGTACATCTATCTGGATAATTGACTCCTGTGGTCTCAGCACCATGGCCTACTTCTCCTTTTGTGTTGAATCCGTGTGATAAGTTAAGCCTCATTGTAAATCTCCCAATGTCTAGTCTGACTCCCTGAGGGAGTTCACTTTTCTGGGGATTCAATTTTTGATGGGCAACAGATGAAATGGAGCATCTGTCGACCATCAGAGGACAGGTGGAGGCGGCTTGTCTCCCTCTTGAACAGGTTCAGGAGGGCATCAGCCACATCCCCACGTCAGTGGATGCATCTGATTGGGACCCTAACATTCATGGACTATTAGGTTCCCCTGAGGAGTCTTCATTGTCGGCCTGTCCAACTTAGTTTTCAGGATCAGTAGGCCTGACAGAGCAGGCTCTTGTCCTAGCATGTCTCGATTCAGCCGTACAATTGGGTGATTCTGAGCTGGTGGCCTCGATGGGCAAACATGATGCCGGGGCAGTCACTGGTGCCGTTCAATGCCGAGGTGACCCTGTTTACTAAGGCCTCCCTTTGGGGCTAGAGCACATTTGGACTCTGTGACAGCAGGAGGCAAATGGCCTCTTCTGTGGAGGTGGTTTGCCATCAGTTGGCTAGAACTGGCGGCAATTCATCACTCCCTTCTCCAGTTCAAGTTACAGGTGGAGAATAAGCAGGTCGTGGTGATGTGTGACAACCATACGACAGTTGTGTACATCAACAATCAGGGAGGCACCAGGTCAAAGGGGCTGTTCTCCTTGGCTGAGTCGATCTTGTTTTGGTGCCATCAGTATGGTGTCAAGATCCAATGTCGGCACATTTCGGGTTGCCTGAATGTCATGGCGGACCTGGTCTTGTGCTGATCACAGGTGATTCAGACCAAGTGGTCTCCGAATCACAGGGTGATGGAAGCATTCTGGGCCCTTAGGGGCTGACTGCACATCAATCTATTTGCCACCAGGGACAATTGCAAGATCGACACCTTTGTGTCCCCATTTCCTGACAAATTGGCATGGGCCACAGATGCCATGTCAATTTCATGGCAGGGATGTGGGCGTATGCCTTTCCTCCAACCCTGCTCTTGCTGAAAGTGAAAGCAAAATATTGAGGGAGCAGTGTGCTTGTTGTTGGCCCCTGGTGGCACAAGAGGGAATGGTCTTTGGACTTGTTGCAGTTGAGCATGGAGCCTCTGCAGGCTCTTCCTTCTCTTCTGCAACTGCTCCAACAACCAGGCTCAAAGAAGTTCCACTGCAACCTGCGGTTTCTCAGGCTTAACGTCTGGAGACTATCGCCTCAGGCGTTGCATCAGCCAGCTTCTCAAATGGAGTGGTTGAGCTTGTTGCCTGCAGGAAGCTTCATAAGTCTTCTATGAAGATCTATAACTCATGTTGGAACAAATTTGCCTCCTGGTTTTCTGCCAAGGGAATGTTGCCCTGGGAGTGATTGTCTTGCAGATCACAGAGTTTTTGTTAAGTCTGTCCCAAGGGGGCACTTGAAGGTATGCACCATCCAGGGGTACAGGTCAGTCATTGCGACCACCCTTAAGAAGAGGGGGTTGAGTTCGGGGCGGATCACTTTCTCTGTGGGCTATTCAACAGCTTTTACGCTGATCAACCAGTGGAGTACAATGTTGTGCCTCTCTGGGACCTCACAGTGGTGCTTGGGGCAATGACCAAATCCCAGTTTGAGCTTAAAGAGATGGGTTCGATTGATCTCAAGATCTTAACCTTCAAGACAGTCTTTCTGTTAGTGCTCGCCACAGGTGCTAGGCGCAGGGTGATGCATGCCTTAGATAGGTCCCTCCTCAGGTGGTCTGCTGATGGCAAGGATGTTTTTCTAAGGCCCTGGGTGGGATTTGGGTGTAAGATGCAAGTGGCCTGTAACCCGTCGACTGTGTTGACAAGATTTGGGGTCAAGTCCCTTTCGGTGACAATGTCGAGGTTCAAGCCAGATCAGGCCCTTTGTCCTGTAAGAGTGCTCCAGTTCTGCATCAGTAAGACTGAACCTCATTGAGCTGGGTGGAAACTCCTGTTTCTTCCCCTTAGGCAAATGAAGTCGGGGACTTTGTCTCCTAATACTATCTCAGGGTGGATATGGAAGACTATTTCCTTGGCCTAATGGGTTGCCGGAAAGGATGGAGAGATTAAGTCTTCATTCTCTACATGCTCATGAGACTACAGCATTCTCTTGACCTCTGAAATTCAAAGGTTAAGGTCATTTGGACCTTTGAAATTTTCATCTTACTATAACTTGGTCAATTTTTTTCCAATTTCAGTAATGTCGGGCTCAAATTGTAGGTATTACAACTCTGCACATTTTCGTAATTTACATGTTACTCCTTAAGGTCAAAGGTCAAGCTAATTTGGATATGAAATGTTCTTCTAGCCATATTTGCAACTTTTGAAGGCACTCAGACACATATGATTTGAAGCAAATCTTCTGTTCTAGTTATTATCTGTAGTTGTAGCAAACCAAATGAACACAGTCGAAACCGTAAAGGAGACAGAAAGATAACACAATTTGCATGATCACAATTTACTTGAACATTTCAAGCAAGCCACAATGTTTTACAGGAAACATCTCTACGCTGACAACGCTGTTGCTTGTACACAGTTGTGTTTACGTTTTCTTCAACTAGGTATTTCAAACCGTCTGCATTGTCCCGTGTTATGTATCTATCTTTTATTTGTTTTCTGTGCTCGCGAACTCTCAGATCAGTGCACCGGTGTTGTGTTAGGCGATCCGGTGAAAACAAATATAATTAAATACAAAAAAAAAATCTGTCGATTATTTTGTTTAAAGTATACAGATAGTGGCCAAATAAATTTTAAACAAAACAAAAAACAAAAAACAAAAATGAAAACAAACAAAACAAAAAACAAACAAACAAACAAACAAAAAACAAAAATTATATCTGCAGTAGATATTTGGCAAATCAGAAGATATTCAAAACTAAATTCTTGTAGAGGTATTAATTGAAATTCATACCAACAAGCCAATATACATCCAGAATTGGTTTTCTTGTATACTCAAGTGGGATTCGAACCCCAGTTCTGAGACACTTGTGTCTCACTAGTCAAGTCCAACGTCGGATGATATATCACCAGTATTAAGGCCAAAATCCTGCGGATCACGCACACGTCATCCTGAAAGTGACCAAGTACTTCATGCAAGAAACAAAAATAAAACGACTGGGCTGACCGCTTGGAAACTGCATAAGCCATTGTGTTAATGGTGGTCAGATTTGATAGATATCTGCCATTGAGGGCGATAATGAGCGCTAAGACAGAACTATCTGAAGATGACATGCACATTATAGGACTTACACAAACTGATTAGGGGCACATTATCAAGGGAATGGTGGTCATATCACCACAATCTTGTGCCGGTAAAGCTGTTATGGCTTCAGTTTTGGTTTCAGAGCTTTTCTTGCTAAGACTAAAGATAACCACTTTTGCGCACAACATGCTTCGATGGCGGGGGTGGGGGTGGGGGTGGGGTGGAGTGAGGGGGGATGATAATTTTGTAATGCTGTATTTTGAAGTATGAGATTTGGCACAAGACTGTGGAAATGAAAGCGGTTAAGAGGCTACTCGTAATTAGTAATATGGTGATTCAGTATCAACGGATGCTCAATTCCAGAACTCACTCTCTCTCTCTCTCTCTCTCTCTCTCTCTCTCTCTCTCTCTCTCTCTCCCCTCTCACTCTCTCTCTCTTTCTCTCTCTCTCTCTCTCTGAAATAATGAGCATAACATAGCTATATATTTATGTGCAAAATTTAATTTTTGAAAACCGATATTTTCAGTCATTTTTGGAAACAGTTTGGAGTATGAATGGATATAACAAACTTATTAAAAATATTGTGTAATATATATATACACAGATACGCACACACACACACACACACACACACACACACACACACACACACACAATTGTTGAAATCTTGATTCCCATCGATAGCAATTTGTTCCCCCGGGTATATGTCTGGTTGCGTGACAGGGTTTCCAAAGTAGCTTCCATGCATGCTTGTTCGGTTTGACACTTCACATAATATTCCTATTGGCAGAGTAACTTACGATTATACGGAATACCTTTTAACATAATTGCCAAGAGAAAGTTTTGTCCCCCCCCCCCCACACACACACGTATTTTCGGTTTTGGCTTTGAAAAAGGCCTACGTGGGATAAGAAACAATAATATTTCAGTGACATTACCGAAATTCCATGCACCATATCGATTTTGCACCGCAGAGTGTCTTCGATGAACGGATTTTCTTAAAATTATCCACAAGTTTATCTTCTGGAAGCTTTTGCTGAGGTTTTCCTGTATTGTGTAAAGTTGTATGAACTTCACCAACCTCAATGTTTCCGCAAAATGTGAAGTTAACAGACTGAGAGAGTTATTAAAGGAGCGCTGAAAAAGACGCGATTATCACAGTAAATCATCGTCGTTCGCCTCTGTCGCCCGTATATATTAAAAATCACAAACATGCGACACAGTTGTTCCCTCAAGTCAAGGTGTCTTGATGGTCGCATCTTTGCTACTATCTCTTCCGACCTGCCAGATGTGAATATTTTCATATCTGTTCTTGCAAGACATGAATAGGCCAATATCAAAAGGTGACCTATGATACAATGCTTCGTTACCATAACGGCGTACATATTGACTTTTCCGTTTGATATCAAGCATTGAATAACGTAGACACTAATGTGTCAGATTCGCAACTATGATGACGCATTTACTGAGATATATCCAGCGGTAACTTTGGGTTGTTCTGGTAGTTTCAATCGGGGAGTGGACATTTGTAAACATGACTTTTTGGGGAGATTTTGACATTGCTCGCGTTGTTTTTGTCGCGTTTGTCGTGGTTGTGATTTTTAAAGTGCCCTGTTGCGGAAAGGTTTCTCCTGGTCGGGTACCCGTGAATCGGTATTTTGAATACCCAGGTAACTAGTTTTGCCCGCCATGTTGTACAATGAGTCTACAAGCAACCAGGTTAAGTGGCGTAAAGACACACAGACAACAAAATTCATGCTTGGATCATGCACATCAACTAAAGATAAAATGACCGTACGCATGATAAAAAACAATAACATTTCAAATTCGGCAGTCAGAAAGTATATAATAAAATTTGTAATGATGTAAGCTAATATGGAAAACTGGCACTTTAAACATAAAAGTAGAATATGCTTATACAAAATGATGCACTTCGATTTCATGGGTACTAATTTGGGATTAAATCAGGGAATTCTCTATTTTTTGCCATGGATTTTACCGGGTACCTGACAAAGCGCTTTTTTCTTTGCAGATAGAGTATTTTTAAGTCACATTTTGAATATGTCAATTCAATATTTTTTCCTAACCTTCATGCTTCTTGGTTGGTAGTTGTTAATCTGTTTTCCTTCAGGAATAATAACAATATTTTTTCATTGAATCCATTAAGAATATACACTTATGGTGCCATACCCTTGAAACATAAACTTTTAGATTTTGTTTTACATATGGGTCCAAAACGAATGCAAGGGTGGCATTTCCCACATAACAGGGTCTTTCGTTTATCTGATTATTATAAAAATCTTCAACGCATTAAAGGGATGAAAAGGTAAGAACAGATCTAGATTTTTTAAAAATGATATTAATTGCAACACGTGCTGCACAATATCCATAGGATCTCACTGCTGGTTCTGTTCGCAAATTGCTAAGAATTCCAATTAAATGGGCGTACCTAGAAATTTCCGGGCGAATCAAAGGTACGATAAGACTACGTCGCTCCCTTTTCCTAGAACGTAGCAATTTTCTTCCATCTGTAGGGATCCAATTACATTCAGATGAATTGCAAATCGATGGCAAAATTGCTCAGGTGTGATAGAATATCTTTATCAAGCCGTGAGAATTCTGTTCGCCGCCGGCACCTAGCGCCAGCAACTTTTATACAACCATAACTTGCTGAAATTTTGAGTAATACATTTTTGGATCTAATTCCGGCGATCATTGCATTCAATTTGCAGTTGTGATGGTGATACGGGAACGCCCGAGGAGGAAAAACGAACGTGGGTCATTTCATATTTGAGAGCAATCACAAAGCAGCGGCAGTCGTGCACGGGGATATTTCTTAAAAGTGCATTTGGGACAAATATATGGTGATTAAATAATACGTTATAACCATATTTCCTGCGGAAACCAGCCACTCCATATATACTATATCGGTACAACATAGCCGCTTGCATCCTTAAACAAATATTTTAGCGCTAATTGAGTAAGTCAAGCGCTAATGTTTAAATCACGCTCGTAAAATGGACCCGAAACATGCATCAAGACGGGAATGACAATATCAGAGTCTATCGCTGAGCATGTCCCGGTACATGAGCTCCATTGACGACAAAATCGCAATTGGCAATTTAGCAATCAACCTAAAAGGTTTAGTCAACCCATCAAACATATTGCTCCGAGTGGTGTACAAGGAAACGCCCCTTGGATTAATTAAAGAGTTTGTTTACAACTTATGATTAATTGGCGAGTTTGTTTGGGGAATGTTTGAAGCTCGTTCGAGAGCTGATTGTGTTAATATAGTCCCACCGGTGTGATTTGGTCTATTGGACCGTGGGGCTTCCAGAGGATTATACGGTATATTTACCTACCTCTTGTGGGCACTGTATGTGTGTATTCTATTCTTTAAAGTGTGACATTAAAAGTATGTTTCATCAATTATAAAAGGTTCTGAATCTGTACATTATGGATGGGACTCCGCAAGAAGCTTTGATATTCACAGCTTTTGCATGCTTTAATGGTACTCTCCACCAGGGGACGCAACACTCAATTCACGAACTATTTTCCTGTAATCATAACATTAGTTCCAATGGTCGTGTTATACGACCATGCATGCCACTATTAAATGAAACATGTGCTTTTTTTGTCCATTTATGTCAGACAGCTTTAAGAAGCCCCCTTTTAGCTTGAATATGAAGTTATTATGTGAAAGTACCAACCAAAGGTGCGCTACCTTTTGCGATAAATTTGTCGCAGTACGAAAGCGCACAGACTTTGTGTGGAAATTTTAATGACCTTGAGTAATGTAATACGCCTGCTGAAAATATGAAGTTCTGAAATATCATGCTCCTTTATTCCCTTTGTAAGTTTCATGCTTTCAAACAATCATTAATTTTATAGTCTTCTTTTTGCAATAACGCGACCCGTTTTGCCTGGCGTAACAAGTGATTGTGTCGGTGATTAGGAAACGGCAAGTCGGTGAAGATCTGTTGCAACAAAACAATGTAACCTTCGGGGAACATTCTTGAAGGTAGGTACTCAAACAAAGTCCTCGTGGTTTTGGTTGTTGAATTAGTTTCGCATCGTCCGGTCCGAGATGGCAATGTGACCCCCCAGGCTCGCACATAATACCACTGAGTCGCAATTTACCGCAACGAAACATTAAATTTTCAGCGTAAATTGAATCGGTGTGATGAGATTATTGGCAGAGAGAACATGCCCCGCGTGGCAAAAGGACTTCAAAGAACTACAGATTAAATTAAATAATAGATTTATGATAATTTAATGCGGAGATTAAGTCGTTGTGAATTATTAAAAATTGGAATGCGATTGCGCGATTACAGGCACCTCGCCTCTGTTGTCCGGTAGACTTGTTGACTAAAGTCATAGATTACCCGTGAAAATCTGCCGCGGGAAATTAATAGACTCATTAAAATCTCTAGCAGATGTTAATCTTTTGCAGATTACCACTCATTTTGTAGATCGAATCGATAACAATGAAAAAATAACTGTGGTTTATATATCAGTGATCCATTTATCTCATGTAGCGGCCAATTGCATAGTTTTCGCTGCTGAAGGAAGATTTTGCTATTCAGAATTTGCAGAGCACGGATATTTCGATCAATTTTTCAAGAGTTGCTGATGCTATACTACTTAAATTAGTCTATCTGGAGGTAATTGGGAAGAAAAATGGATCAGAAACCTGTCCACAACGTTTAGGTGACGCCAAGCCATGGCAGGAGTGTGACGCTAGATTGCAAATTTGAGTCCACAATTCTATGTTGATTGTATTTGAAGTTGGTGCCACGAGGGTCAATCAAAAAGTGAGTTTTATTGTTCCTTTATTACAGACTGAGAGGAATTGCGTCAAATAACTGTCTATTGTAAATGTGTATCGTCATGTCGCATTTCTACTAATTGAAATGTAGTTTTCTGTTTCCAGAAGGGGACAGAGATCAGATGTATCCACTTCCAAAAACGAACCCCATTTCTTGTGACATGGATATGCGTACAGTGATATGGTGTATTAGTTCGACTTATCCTTTTTGATGTCCCAGTCCATGTTCTACTTAGTGTGTGTGTGTGTGGGGGGGGGGGGGGGTAACCTGAAGTCTTGTTTGAAATGTACACATGTACTTTTACCGAACCTTTCAACACAGAAAAACCAGCCTTAGTTATATGTTTTAACTATAATTTATTACTTGTGGCTAGAACTGTGTTTTCAGTCTTTCTTGTATAATCAATTTACATGAATAAGATTACTACATAGCCACTGTACATGATTAATCTACGTACCGTCTGAAGCTCTATATGGCTAGAACTGACTACATCACATTATTGACAGTGTCAGAATCTACATTTTAGCAATCCCTACGTCAGTACGACAACTACATGTTCTTCTCACAGACGTCATCAATTTACATACATAATCAAATCTCGTGTGGCTAGGATAAAATCCGCGCGGTATTTGTAGTCACTAACACTACTTTACAGTTCAGCTAGTACTATGTACCGAGGACTATACGACGTGGACTTTTTGACCATATCCTTTCACAAGCTTTGGGAAATCTTCTGTGACTAGGTCTAACCACATAACCCCTTTTTAGTCAATATACCCACTTTAGCAAACCTTATATGACTACAAGTAAGACTATGTGGCTCTCTAGGTTAGCACTAGGATTTTAAAAATTAGGTTGCGAAACTTCCGTTTTTTTCTAGGAAAGACCTACACAGACTGTGAAACTTCTGCACAAGAACAGAGAAATTTGGAGAAATTTTGGCAGGCTTTTACTAAGCATTTTGAAGTTTTCGTAGCATTTGGCTATTTTGGGTGCTGCTAGCACTAACATAGGTTTTAATATCGCCAGCGTCAATTGAAGCACTTTGGCAAGTCTTACATGAGTGGTTTGCTCAGGCATGACAGTGTGGTAAGGGATAATAACGGGTCTGTTTCATGTTCAATTGAGATAATCACAGAACTGCAAGGTTTCCGGATTCAGGTAAAATTATTCCAGCACAACAAGTTTAATCATGAAGATATGGTCTTTTGTTTACCATACGATATATAGATTGACTTCACCAGCAAGGTAGAATTAACTGTAACCATTCAGATCTTGTATTATTCTCATTTCCCCACTATATGTTACAATTTAGTGACATATTAACAGGATAATCAATTTGGTACAGTGTCCAGACACGAGGTCGGTCCATTTTATATGGGGGTTGGGGTGTCGCAGTGTCAGTAAACTTTATTAATTCAGTTGGGAACAAAACATAAATGTCGAGAAAAAAAGCAGAATATGCAGAGCAACGTAGAAGGTGGACAGTGTATTGATGATGTCAAGACACACCGAAACCTCGTGCCTTTGATTTTGTTCCAATTTTTACTTTTTCTGTTCGAGGGAAAATCATCATTTTAATATTCGATTAAACCATATTTCGTCTTGCACCTGTTAGTCCTCATGTGAACTCTCAAACATGGATCCAGCATTCTCCCTATTGTCTTCATTGAAAATGTTTATGGTAGCTCAAGGTAGCGTGGTCCCTTGAAAAGTCACTGTCGTAAAATATATACACATAAAAAAATACCAATTTCTATACTTTGAATTTGACTGAGACCGATGTTGACCACACTTTAAAAATCTGGTGTTAAATTGGCAATTGCACTGTCAGCATATCTACATCAATAAACGTGACAGAATAAGGAACAATAGACTGAACATATACCAAGATTAGTGGCAGGTTAGCTGCACCCACGATACGCACGTACGTACTTGCACACACACACACACACACACACACACACACACACACACACACATACATACATATATATATATATATATATATATATATATATATATATATATATATATATATATATATATATATATATATATATATACTTTTATTGTATTTTATCCTTGTGTTGTTTACTGTTGAATGGCCTTTCAGCTATATTTTGTCAAGGAAAGACAAAGCACTAAGTCATTTATGTGACATTTGAGAAAACATGTTGCAGTGCTTATTTCATATTCGGAATGATTTTGCAGCAACACATTTAAGTTAAAATTCCATGGGTTCAAAATGCCTACTGGAAGATTTCTTACTTTTAATTCCTCCTCGTTTGCTTTCCTTCTTTCATTCCTTCAAGCCTTTTAATTCTTTCTGCCTCCCTGCCTTGTCTTAGTGAAAACGTATCTCTTCAATGTGACACAATCATAAACCGCCTTATTTCATTGAATCAATGCGCCCCTTGTGGATCTTTTATATGGTAAGTTTAAGTGGTGCTACTCATATTTGTGAAGTTTTAACACAGTACATCTCACCAACAAACACCAACAGACACTGGAATATGTATTCCAGTGCATCTTATTTTTGACGGGGTCCTTGGATGGGGTATAATCTATAGATATTGATTCATTTTGCCAACGTTTAGTCTAATTCCGTGATCGTGTATGTCAGGGCGGGCATTGTATGTGTACCGCTAGCACAAATGTATAACGGTTCAGAGGAACAGAACCTGAGTTTTTTATTTGTTTGGTTACGTGCGTCACTATATATATATATATATATATATATATATATATATATATATATATATATATATATATATATATATATATATATATATATTTATTTATTTATTTATTTATTTATTTATTTATTTATTTATCTGGGGTATACTGTATGGTGCTGACACTGAAATATGCTAGATCATGATTTCTTTGTTGTTGCAGTGCCATCATATTGCGTCACTTCCGTTTACCGAGGGCCGACTATCCGGATTTTTCTTGACAGGTTTGCTTATCTGGACTACGACATTCGTAATTTCCATAAAAAAGAATTTCAGCTCACTCGTTGTGCAATGTATGTAGCAAACATACATGTGAAATATTCACAGAGCATTCGTTTCAAAGTCGGAAGCCGACGCGGGCTACTTCCTTTTATAAATCAAAGTTTCTGCCCATGCAGAAAGATACCACGTCGCAATCATATACTTCCAAGGGAGTACAAAGCACGACACAGCACATGGCAATATTCTTCCGCCGGCGACAGTCAGTGATCCATAGACTCATCGTTTGGGAGCAACGTCCCACTGGCTACCGGGGCTTCAGACAGCCCGGGTTGCTATCGTGCGCTGCAGAATGATAAATCGGTAGAATTTTTCGCCTATACCACATTAGTCATTGCCCGATCAATCCCCGTCAGACAAGCTGGTGCTGTGGGGGTGACACGTATTCTGCGGCTGAGCAGGGGGGCAAGCCACGGTTGTAAACCCTGGACATTCCCGAGGAATGATAACCCTCCGTGGCTAGCATTATCACAGCGAGCGTCGCCCATGCGTTCATCCCGACTCAGACACTGAATCAGATACCTGAGCACATGTCAGTTTTTGTCGATTTGAAATTTTGATTTGGTGCATTATGCGAGTACAATACAACCACACGAGAAGAGCTCGGGGATGTTCACCGTAGATAAGCGCCCCATCCTTTGTGACGCGGATATGATTTATGGCGGTTACTTTTACAGTTGCCTCTGTTACTTTCTACGTGCTCGGTACTGGTGAGACAATTGCTCTGCAGGAGAACGGTGTGTCGCCAGAGTATTCGCCGGGTCTTAGCCTCAAGTTCTTCATTTGAACTTCTCTTAAGTACGATTAAACTCTAAACGACAGATACGCGGGCTTGTCTCCACGGAGCAAGACTTCAAGAAGAAGCCTTATGCGACTTTGGCATTGTTTCAGACGGGTCACAATATGTTAATTCCAAGAAGAGACTGCATATGTCTCGGTGGTTTTGTTTAGACGTGTTTGTCACCAGTGCCCTCATTGTTTTTAAGTTGTCAGACAGCTGGGATTGTTTGAATTCAGAGTTTCTTTTATGGGAATATCGCGCGAATCTCTTGTAGGCAAAGGGATCATTACGTCAGGTCTCTCACTAGTTTTTTACATTAAAAGGGCGCCAGGCAGATGCCACTGAAAAAATGGTTCATGACATTTATGATGTGCACTGAGCCATAAGTGTGCATCATGTTGGTAATCAGTCACTGGGAAGAGCTCGTGTATTGAGGCGTTTGTACCACCAACGGTCTAGAACGTGACGCAGTTTGTACCAGAATTAAATAAAAATTATCGGTGTCAAAAGAAAATGATCCCTTCACTTGTAGATTCAGTTCCAGAGGAAACGTGGGAGCATGGCGTTCATGGTTTCTCTCTTTAGAGCTATTGGTCAGTTGATGATATTAGAATTATTGGCACATAGACGGAAGCAAACCAGCAAGCTCCAAATCTCCCATCGATTGCCACTATGATGGTTCATCTGAAATAAAGTGTGTCCCAGGAAGACGGATATGCTATGCTAGGAGAATGCTGAGAAGTAGTAGCTGTGATTGATCACAATAGGCCAATGATTCTTGTAATCGATGAAATCTGTTTTGTTGCAAAGCGTATTGGAGTAGCTAAATATTAAATCTATTTGTATGCCACTCTGTATGTCGCTGTCTCTGAGATTGATACTTGGGCGTTTTTCAAAAAGGGAACACGTGCAACAAGAAAGGGCTCTTGGGTTGGCAATATGCCTTGTTCTTTGTTTGGGGTGGGGTTTTATTACAGGGTAAATACCAGCACTCGCCACACCCCTCCTCCGTGGCTTTTGGGGGTTTTGTCATTACTCTGACATGTCGTTTGACGTATTACCCATTCCAGGGTTTGTTATGCGGGGTATAGCACCCTCCAATGACGAATATCAACCAAGACAGAAGGTACACTGGATATACAAATTGTGAGTCGTTGTGACATTTGCCCGTTTAAGTGGCCGCAACTGGAGGCGTCAATGTGTGTTTGAATGCGGTATAAATGCCATGATTCAGTCATAATTGTAAACACTGAGGCCAAATGACTTTCTATTGCCCTCCAAGGGTATGTTTAATGTACACTAAGTTCCACTTCGATTCACGTCCTTAAAGTCCTGATGATATTTTAATGGTTGGCGTCCTCTTATTTCCATTTGAAAAAAATCACGGTCCATCATTTGTATTTGGACAATCACGAGAGGCAGCTTCGAGGAAACCTTCAGTGGGATGCACGTCTCTTGTTTGTGGCCTCAAAGGCCACTCGAGCCATCAGCAACAGTAGACATTAATGGCCGCGAGAGACATTCACATGGGACACTTTATGGATAATGAAAGCACTTGAAGGATGGGCATAAACCTCCTTCGGACAGAAGTGACCATAGAATCTTACTGAACTTGTCTTCCGTGCTTTTGTGTGGTGTACTGGCAAAGATGTACTACATGTCACTTAGATATTGGCCACATGGGGGCGCTGCCATTCGTATGATTATGTGGATACTTCATCTCATATAAATTGATCCCATCTGACTCCATTACATAGGTATGATATCCTAATGGCATATGTCAACCCAACGGCAGTAGTTCGAGTAAATTTGTCCCCCCCCCCCCCCAAGCTTTAGCATTCCCAATAAAATTGAATATGTAGTGGGTGCGTACCTTGCCAACGCACGTTTGTCGTTTAACGTTTTGAATACTTTGGTGAGCTGCGGGTGACGGCATAACAACTTGGGAGGCTTCACCTGTTTATTGAAGTATAGCCCATACAAATACGAGGAAGCCATTGCACATAGGAAATTCATTTTGTGTTACGTTTAGGGCTATGTATCTGAGAATGTCCTTATACATTTTCGTTTTTGAATAAAGTCGTTGGGAGAGATCTTGAAGCAATTAATTAGCTCAATCATGATTTTGCCTTCGACGCTCTTTGCTCTTATCACTAGTCACATCGAGCTTATACACCCACCAAGCAATGAAGATTGACCCAATGGTGGACCAGTGTTAGATTACATTGGGCCAACCCTTCATTGCTTGCTGTGTGGTTGATAACAGACTCAACAGCTACACCTTACTTGGTTATGCATTGCTGTTGAGTCTGTCATTTGTAAAGTGTGCAAGAAAAGTGACTCCCTTTACAGTGCTAATTGAAAGAACGCCAGCCAGTTTGCGGGAAAGAATTCGAATCAGGCACGTCACAGATACATGGTGCTAAAACAATTCCATGCAAATCATACATATATACATATATATATACATATTATTTAGCTAGGAGAAATACCTGTTTGATGCCACTCTTCTGATGAGCAACCACACAAGAGTTTGGCTTTTAGGAAAACCTTCCAGGTCACGAATTACTGCTAGTAAAAAGCAAGCTGCAGACTGAGGAAAAGAACTATGTGTTTACAAAATGCTGATACATTCCAATAAAGGCTGGTGGCTGACGCGGCATAAGAGTATATTGGTTTCAGAGTGCAAAAGTGTTTATTACAGACTCTATGCCAATTGCTCTCTAGAGGAATTTTCAGATTATATTGGCCAAGCATCATGCTTCCTGTACGGTTACCCTGAGCTTTCGAACCAACACCTTTTTTAGGCTGGGGACTTGGCTCAGATGTGAGGCGTCAACACCAAAAGATCTTGGGATCTGTTCTTGTTGGATGCAAAGAAATAATCTTCAATATGTAGACCTTTATATTAATTGTTGATTTCACAGAGTGGAACTCATTGGCATGGCTGTTGAAACACTACAATATAAATTATGGAAAAATACTGAAATACTCAATTTAACTGGTTAAATTAATTTTGGGAAAGAACGCGTTAATTACAGCACGATTCTAACGCGGTCTTATATAAAGTCATTAAGGGGAGAAATTACCTATCCGACTCTCCCAAAAAGATGTTTTCTGATTGAGATATATGACTTTTGACTCAGTGATAAGTGCCACAATATCGAGTGGATGTTAACTTCATATCATGGGCATAAATTGCATATTTCATTACGCTGTACAACTGTTGAGTCATATTTGACGATCAGTAGTATCTCAGTAGGTCAATTCAATTGATGAAAAGGTCAAGCTTGCCAACCATTTTACAAGGTTGACCTTTTGTAAACAGTAGGGGGACCAGTGCTGTGCAATGTAATACTCTGTATCAGGATCTTTACTGAGCGTGCTGAGTGTTGTTTGTCCTCTTTTTAGGTCATGGCGGCAAGATACTCAATCTTATATATATATATATATATATATATATATATATATATATATATATATATATATATATATATATATATATATATATATATATATATATATATATATATACAGTTGTTCACCCCCAAAAAACAACCCCAAAGCTACCTTCCATCACCACCACCACCCCGCCCCCCATTAAACAAACAAACAAACACAAATATTAAACAAAAAACAAAACAAAACAAAAACAACCTCCCATCCCCACCTCACTCCCCCCCCCCAAAAAAAAAAAACGAAAAGGGGTGATGTGTGTGGGAGTTTGATTTATTTGAAAGCTTTGCTACTGATTTGTTATCAGGAATATGTTGGGCAGTGAGCTGGGATGGCCATTTAGCTTATTGTTTGACTAACCACCATATTACTGTGTTGGTGGCTCGGGGTAATGCAAGTTTGAACAAAATTCCAACGGGAATTTCCAGTATTTGGAGGAAGAAGTTATGATGATACGCACAAACACTGAAAAACTCTTTTGCTTGAAAATTGTGCCAATAAAGTTAATAAAATCAGATTTTCTTATTGCAGGCTTAGGCTCTGTATGGGGAAAAATTACAAACAGTCAATAAAGAATTTTTAGACAATTTTTTTGTTCCGTAAAAATAAATACAACATAAAGGGGGTGGGGCATGTATCAAGTTTGCTGTGTATTTGCTTGTGCTCAAAGTTCATTTAAACAACGTCTGAATAAAAATAAATGGAAGATTATTTGGGAGAAATGCTTTTAAGAGTCAGACTCTTAGGAAGAAGTTTTGTCAGTCTAACCGTCAGTAAGAAAGGTACGGGGGGGGGGGTCCGCTCTTGTTCACGGTAATTGCTGTTCACTAGGTTTATGTGAAGAGTGATGATATATCGACGAAAGCTTTCAAGCTTTAAAACTTCGGCTCTAACAAATTCCGTCATAAAAGTGATCACGTGTGGCGGAAACCTCGCAAATCGTAGTTCTTTTATGTATCCCCTTTAATATCCGTTTCGGTATATTCTGACTTGTCTATGGAGATCCCCTGTAATCGCAAATCATTTTTGGATGTGCAGAGACAACGCGGGAAACAAAAGCTGACTTGCAGATTACTTAGCCTCACTTCTCAAACATATTTATCTAAGTTTACATGTACGCTTTTGGGGATCAATACTATGCTTATGTTTTTTTGTCTAACGATAAGGCGTCTATTTTATCACGTAAGCGTAGTCGATATTGTGGAGCATGTAGTAGCAGACCACACGGGTCGTTATGGACTGGAATCTATTTTTGTTGGCTGATATATATCTGTTTCAAGACACACCTTTACCCATTCGTAAAATACTACAGCAGAAAGTTTTTAAGAAAACCTAAAAGAGTAAACTGTTTTTGTGGACAGCTCACACGCAAAAGCTTGGAAATTATTTGTGGAGTTTGTTGCCTAAGAATACAAATCTTGCCATTGCGTTCATAACCTGTCACACGAGAGTAAGTTCACTGCTCCAATTACTGTTCATATACGCATATATATATATATGATAGGTATATAGATACCCTCCAAATATCACCAGCGTTTACACATCTGCATATAATTCCACATATAAAGTGTCATAACTATATCCATTTTATCTTTATAAAGATCAATTTCAGTACATCGTCAGCATGTTTTAACCAATGCAACAAAACAGTATTTATTCCCGCACTACTGGTTTATATGGTGGATTTATGTGTACGGTTTCGCCATAATTAAAACGATGAGACTTCAATTCAAATATGGCGCAAATAGAGCTATATTAGGTGCCAAAACGCCTTGTCTGTAGTGAAACAATGGGACTATCACAGTACTGCGCTCAACTGACCTGGCGCAGAAACATGACCACGTACACTAGCTAGTTGCACAATGCATCTTCTCTGCCTACCAAGCAGACAAATCTGTGTTCTCCCCACTCCGATCAAGTGTAATCAAGATATTACGGAGCTTGCCCTGTTTGGAAGAAAGCACCTTATTTGCGAATTTTCAAATAAGTTAGCACTGGTGTGTTGGTGAATATGATACCATCTTAATAATCGATCAATTTAATGTCAATGCAAGGATCAACAGTCGTGTTTTCACATATATATATATTTTTTAAATGCATCCATTGGTAAAAGCTTACGACGTGCCGGAAGTACAGCTGCAAGAGTTTGAAACGACTCCCTCTGTTTTCGTAAAAATGCACAAACGTGCACACATTAAAACATATTTGATTGTAAGGGAAATTAAATTCGAAAAGTGACCTAGCCTAAATTAACACCTCTTGCAAAAAGCAACAAAACCCCACAAAACAAACAAGCAAACAAACAGCGAATAAAAAACCAAAACAAACCCCAAAACGTACAGCAGCCAAAAAAAAAAAAAAAAAAAAAAAAATCAGTTGATGTAGCAGCTAAAGTAAGAAAACTTGGACGTTTACAGAGGCATATCGCCAGGGGATCACGGTGTCAAAAATGAAAATTTTGCTTGCTCCGATCTTTTTGGTCTATCCAGGGAAAATTGCTATTCTCGATCGACCAATGAAACCTCGATAAACAATCCTTTCAGCGGCCAACTTTGATCAGTGGATATTTCATTCAGCCGTTTTGAACAGTATATAACAGAGCATTTCATTTGCCGGCTTTTAACAATATGTACCAGTGTGTTTTATTGGCTAGCCTTGTACACTAGGTGGCAGATTATCTTCCAGCCCAAAAGGAACTAAATGTGTACATATGACACTTTATAAAACGAAGACAAGTTGTGATCAGGTAATATGAACAAAATAGGAGACGAGTTTATATTTGTAAGAAATATACATTTTCTGGTAACATATGGGCAAGAATCTTTATTTTTTTTTTCAGTATGCAGTTTAAAATAATTTTAACTGCACGTGCAATGATATGAAAGAAAAGGAACAACACTCAAAGCAATTCAGTTTGAAAAAGAAAGACCAGTGCATTGGATCAGCGAGGCGGACCATGTATTGGTGATACCGTGCTATCAGATACAACAGCTCGGCCATCAATGAAAACATTGCTGCAGGGCGTAGATCAAACTGACAGAAACGTGAAGGCCTCCAAATAGTGATGCGGCAAATAGAGCGGGCTCGGGACAGGTGGGCTTTGCAGGTGGCGTGCAGCCTGCCGGGTATGTGCCCTGTAAACAGGTGGGACACACTAGCCATATGCTATACAGGGGTCGGGAAACTCAAACAATTCTCCAGTTTGTCTACTGGACTATAAAGTCCGTGGATTTTGTTTTTATGGGTGATCTCTGCATTGTCTTTATGGGAAAGGTCATCTGCAAACTAAACGTCATCTTATACAAAGACATTTTGACGTATATACAAAATGCTTGAATCAGAAGCAGCTGCTGTAACGATTATACAAGAAATTCTTCATCGCGGATTGACTTTATCATCGGATACATTTCAGATCCGCTGTTTCAGAAAATGCCGTATATTTGCCACTGTGTACTTTCTGTCCTGAAGCAATTGCAAGAAACTAACATTTTGATGACCCGCTTTTTTCATTTTTGTAGTATTTGTACATTGTTACACAAAAATTTATTTGTCATTCTTTAGTAATGCGCTTCGGAAGAGTACACACGAACAGAAGATAATTATTTTATAATTATAGTATACTTAAGTACTAAGAGCTAAAAAGCGTTGTGTTGTCATGGATATAAAAAGCGTTAGTATCACTGAAAAGGCCGCTTTTAATATAAACAGTGGAACTTCTCTATTAAGACAACATAAGGGGCTGATATATATGGCCTTAATAGGGGATATTAGCATCCAATTTAAGATGAACGCTGTAAGTTTAATGCTGTAGATTGCTGGGTCTTAATATAGAAATGACCTCATTATAGAGGTGATCTGAATTGGAGATTCAACTATGTATCTACGCATGCATGAAAGTGCACACCTCTGTGTTCTATGACTATAAATTATATATATATATATATATATATATATATATATATATATATATATATATATATATATATATATATAATTTATTTGGGCTAATACAGCCTATGTCAAAATCTGCAGAAGAACGTGCGCAATATGGGCAATAGTACTTCGATATGTATATAGGTAAGAGGTTTAACAGTGACAGGTTAGCTCATAGAGAGTGAAGAGCTTGGACTGCGGAATAGGGGAATGACTGCTAGGAAGTGGTTCTGGACAAAAAGACACAAATACAATATACATGTATATATATATATATATATATATATATATATATATATATATATATATATATATATATATATATATATATATATATATATATATATATGTGTGTGTGTGTGTGTGTGTGTGTGTGTGTGTGTGTGTGTGTGTGTGTAAATATATACATTTTATGTCCTCGTAAGTTCGTTTATCCACATCGGATATTTTCATGCGAGCCCACGATCAATCTTCTGAACTTGTGAAATTGGCCGTCCCCTGCTGTTAAATCCTCTGTTGTTAAGTTGTTAATGATATCGTAAATTATTGTACCGTGTCGGTAAGTTATTGTGCAAGTTGCCCTTTAGTGATATCAACTGTAATCTGCCATCAAGATTTTGTCCCTGACTGGCAACAAAGTTGCCAGAACAATATCGTTTAACAGAAAACTCCTGCAAGATTCTACATGTATTGTGTATCTCAGTTTAGTTTGGCTCTTTTGGGGGGTTAAATTATGTGAACACAGTATATTTTTGTGCATAATTTGGAAGAAACCCAGGTGTTGCTATAGGGTGATAACTGTCTGATTTCATTGATGCCCTCATCGACATATTTATTTTTTCATTTTACACATTGGACAGGAAGTAATACGAAAACGCGATGTTCTGACAGTGAGTTGTCTCATGTGGTCTTATCACGTGGTAGGTCGTTTAGGAGTCCATTTGTAGAAGGCGATGGCTTCACATAAACACACAGCAAAACTAACATAATGACATCAAACAGAACTATTTGTAGCCGCCTACATGTTCAGATCTTCCTAATACATAATTTGTATTAGTTTATGTAAAGTTACTAATCATTGGGTCTGCCTTGAGCCACAACACCTGGGCGGCTGGCAGTCTCACAGGTGTTAAACTGTTGTTCATAATTATTTAAAATTATAGGATATGGTAAGTTAAAAATATCAGCTGTACAAGGGACCCTGTTGTTACCATAGACTGAACACGTGGCTCTAAATGATGGGTTTGACACACATATGGAAGAACACCCAACAATTTTGCTGGATAAACGACAACCGGCAAGAAATCATTTTGTTCTTCGTACCGAACGCAAACTGCCAATTACCTCATAAATCTCTGTCAGGCATATGCACCAAACAGCATCTCTGTTAGGTAACAGGGTATCGGCAAGGCTTTCCCCACATCTGCCTTAGGTTTGAAGTGAGGATAGTGAAACAACAATACAGTGATGCTAGTTTTACCACTCAAACGCTCCAATTGCGTGCTGAAGTGACAGCCATTGTATTTGCCGTAATGTAAACTCAAATTTGCAAATTGATATGTTCAAATATTGCCATATTGTCACAGTATCCTACAATTTGTGCAGTATTAACTTAGGCCACCAAAGGAAACCAAGTCTTGTTGTATTTTGCAAAATGGATTTAACTCATTTTCTATATTTTGATGTTGCGTGAATACGATTAGATGAAAAGGAAAAAATCTTTACGTTGACATCGGAACTTACCTCCAAGCAGACAGAGTTCCGTGTTATCTCTGGTGTGGCGGAGAAAAACACGGGGATTTGTCCATTTAGCAGGCAATATTGGAACAACTATACATGCTAATATACGAAGACGTTGGTGGCCGGGGGACAGAGAACAAGAGACCTGAGGTATACCGTGAATTCACTTTAGCCCGTGTTTGTATTTTCGCTCATAAAGACAATGGAATGATACCTTAACACGGGTTTAAAGAGAAATAGTGAAATTAACACTTTCGTTAACTGCCTGAAATGTAAAATTCGCGATAAATTATACATGTAAAATTAGGCACATTTACAGCAACCTTTCTCCTATGCCTGGTCGATGAGGTTCTGTCCCCTTCAATCAGTATTGTTAAATTTTCGCAACGTCAAAATGTAAATTAACTTCAGCGTCATAGTATCAATTCAAAATGGCTTATACATCAAATGACCATTTGCAGGTATGTAATATTCGCGTTGGGGGCGATTTCCGTATTGGAGTTATACAGTTAAGCAAACTTGCTAGATAGTGGTAGAAAGTTTGAAACAGAAAAAGCAAAAATTGACCAGAGAAATAAAAATCAGTCCTGTGTGGCAAGTTTGCATTGCGCGCTTGTCTGACATGAATGCGTTATTTCTGGGGTTTTGCTTAGCACTACCGCGCGAAAATGCACCAACCACACTGCTCACGATGTCAACTGTACCGGACACCGTAGTCTAGATTCAAGTTCTGCGTATCCACATATTTTCGTTAAAACATATACCAGAAGCGATTGAGTTTTGTCAGAAGGGAAAAACAGGCACAAAACTAAAACGCGTATATGTTCATGCACCTCACTGAAGAAAGAAAAAGAAGCAACTTTAATAGGCTTGGGGGGGGGGGGGGGAGGGTGCTTGGTACAGACGAAAACTGCCTGTTGAACAGATTAAGACAGGGCATGTAAGTGCATTTGAAATACATTGTACGCGAAGAAAATTTGGCAGTCCAGTTGCATACATTTGTGCACACCTTCATTAAAGACAGCTTTATTTCTGCTTCATATCGTAAATAGTTTCCATCTTTACTTGCTATGAGATCAGTCAAATTCAGCCAACAATTATGCAAGACCACTATGGCGCACTTTCTTCTTGAGATTCACTATTTAATGAGTAATAGTCAGCAAATGCCTCAGCATTTGTCTAAATATCACGGAAAATAAGAAAAGCGTCATAGATAAATTCCTGAAAAATACTTGTCCAATATCTCGCTAGCATCATGACATTTATGTCAGACTTGCAACGTGGAGTGTTTGATCAATTTTTTCTAATCCTTTAATCATGGGTAATCTCGAAACGCCGTCGTGACTTAGTTTGGCATGCACGTAGAAACAAAGGGACACGCTCGAACGCTTCGATGCACGCGCCTGATTGCGCGGCTTCCCTTGACCAAACCAAAACATCAGACGAACATATGTGCGCTCACAAGCTTCTCTACCTTCCCATACATCTTTGTACGCCAACCCAGGACATCAACTGTCAGGGGAGCGGCGATTTGAAAAGAAAGAGACAGCAAGCGGTGCCTTAGGGGTGAAATTCTTACCTAATGAAGCGTAAAAGAAAAATAGCACCGTTTGCAGTTGTAGCTGTGAAATTTGCAACAGAAGCTAATGTCATTGATGTTGACTTCGATAAGACTGGCAATCATGTTTGGACTCTTTTCTCATTCCAAATAGGTGTTAGCCCGGGGCAAGAACCCCACCCGAGGGGGCAGGACAGAAACAAAGGCCCTTCCTCCTGGACGAGTCTGTTGAAGGAGTGCGTGAGAGCGGATACATCGCCTGTTTGGGATTTCTTTGGTCGCTACCAAAGCTAATTCAATTGAGCAAGATCACAGTAACAGGCTATTTAAATTCGAAAGTAATGGACAAAACGATGGAAAAGCAAGGTTTTTGACACTACCATTACCGAGTACTATAATCAGAACGGAGAATACTAAAGGAATAGAAAGGTCTTCATCGACAATCGTTGACATCGTCTATTGAGATAGTCCGCGGGTACAGTTTGGCTCAGTGAAGCCAATGATTATAGCTATAAACCGTGATGAACACTCCTTGTAGACTCGGAAACTCGGGAGTTGTTCATGTGGCCTTCGACCATATGTTCGGATGCCTATGTGTTACGTCATCTCCAAATTTCTGCAGCTGTTCTAAAGTATGTCTATCGGATTCTTTGCGATTTCTGACTTCATTCAAGTCAGCTGAGAATTGGATGAAAGTTCAGTTGAAATGACCGACTTGTTTCCATATTGCAATTTCTGACCACATTCAAGTCAGCTGAGAATTGGATGAAAGTTAAGTTGAAATGACCGACTTATTTCCATATTGTTTACGGTCTAGTAGTCTTGAATATCCTCCCCCGGAATATGCTGGGATCTATAAATTCTCAGTCGCCGGAAAATACAACCGCCAGAGATATCCATTGCTCATGCAGGAAAACAGAGGCTGCACGAAAAGTTTTCAACATAATGTCTACAAATAGCACACCGATCTTCATTAAGATAGATCGTGGATGGGTACGATGCTTCCAACATCAACATGTTTCCGTGACTAACTGCACTTAGGGCAAAGCCATAGCTTTATCTCGTATTCACAAAGTTGTGTGAGGCTTGCAATATCTACCAGGGGACCTTTGGGGTGATTATAAGAGCGAGAAATCTGATACTTTGCCATTTTATGATGGGAACAAGGCGAACACCACCTGCGAGACGTAGTCTCCTCGGGTGGCCCTCCAGTGGGCCAATAACCGGAAAGCATGCAAGATGCAAGCAATAAGATCCAGCAATAGAACCCCAGAGGTACTATGGAAAAACTCTCCCAAAACGGCATCACAAAAGGGTCTTAAACGGTTCAATGTATAACAAAAAAAAAAGTAAAAATGTTCTAAAATTCCACTTTAAAGTTGTGAAACTGCGAAGTGTTTTCGAAATGAACGAAAATAAAAGTTGGACAGCCCAAGACAATGGGGCTGAAAGTTAATATTTTTCACGGGATCCTCATATATTCACGACCGTTACCTGTCCGCTTGAATAGTCCATTTAGAGAATATTCGCCCGTGGGAAGCGCAAGTGAGTTCCTACAAATGTCTGCCTTTGTGTTGCAAAGTTGTATTCCTGTATGAACCTCTGTCGGCCTATAGACACGTGAAACTTTTGACGTAACCAAAGTACTCCTGTTATATGGGTCTAATATTCCCCTTGGAAGTTAGCCAAATCGGCCGCGTTTCAGAAATATGTCGCTTAATTTTATGTGCCTGACCGTGCCTTTAAAACAAAAGTTCTAAATATGCAGACCTGTCGGGATAGCTTGCATGATTGACTACTTTCCTCAGTACGCTTAGGGTATCAGTTAACTGATTGCACATCATAAAACACACAGCAACTCTAATTTAAGCCAAAAGGCATCATAGGCAGAGAACATTTTGCACGGAAAATAAAACCCAAAAGAAAAAGATAGTGGTGTTAACACACATATCAGGCTAATCCATGTATTTGGAGCTATGAGGCTGTTTGAGGTACCGTCGGCTACGAGACACCGGTTTCAGATCAGTGCAACCGTGTGTTTGAGATACATGTGTCTCCCATTTCATTTCGTATCTATAAACATAACTGAAACTGGTAAGAGAGCACAAAAAACCCTTTCATTGTGATTGTGCCAAAAATTGTTATAGATTGAATAGAAACCCATGCAAGCAACAAAGGTAATGTCATTCTACCATTCTACTTCAAAGCGACACAGGTGGGGTCAGGGGTGTGTGGTGTGTCTATCTATCTATCTATCTATCTATCTATCTATCTATCTATCTATCTATCTATCTATCTATCTATCTATCTATCTATCTATCTATCTATCTATCTATCTATCTATCGATCGATATATATATATATATATATATATATATATATATATATATATGTGTGTGTGTGTGTGTGTGTATGTATGTATATAGTATATGTGTGTGTATGTGTCCAGGATGCGACAGTGTTGATGTAGCAAAATAAAATAGTAATTTGTGATGATAGCAACCCATTTGTTACAACGTTTATAGCAGTATTTATTACTAAAACGGAATAAGTCAATTATTGTACAGAGTAGGTTTTTAATTGGACCCGAAAATGCTGTATGTTGGTGAATGGACACTTTTACATCACTTTTGCTTTATTCAAGATTGTTGGTTACACCATTTATTTCGAAACACTGTTTGACAATACATTTACTTTGTCCGCAGTAAATATCTTTGGTCGTACTTTCTGGTACTTTTTGTTTTAGCATGAAGCTATATCTTCATGGTTTTAGATAACGACAATGCCTATAAGTTTCTATTGTCAGTAACTGTGTGCAATTGAACCTTATCGAAGATGATAGTAGAAGTACTATTATATGTCCTTTTATCTTATATGCTATTCTCTTGATAGAGAACTGCTTTACCATTTTAACTCCTAAAGCAATGAAACAAGACGATGGAACGCCAGTTATTCACAAGTAAATTGTGTTATATAAGTTTCCTGACTTTTTTCTGCCAAGTTTACCCCAGTCTCTCCAATGTCTGCCATAAAATCGACGAAGCAGTAAAACATGAACGCATTATGACGTAATTTTAAGAATGGAGGCCCGCTTCAGGAACAATGATAGAGTCATTATCGCTGAGGGACGGACTGAATGCAGTTGCAGTTACACCTAGTCGAGCCTGCTCAAAGTAGCCTATTCATAGCACAGTGGTTGCAGGTGTGACTAACAGAAGAGGCCATAGCCGATCGACTCACTTTGTATGGCTGTAAGTCTCAATACAAGCACCAAACCATAATTATCTTATATTGTACTCATCGACGGCTGCCTTCTCAACAGAATAATTGGATCAAATTAGCCAATGAAGTGGCGCAACCAACAAATCTGTTTTCCTTTTATCTTTACACAGATCAATCTCGCCAGCCTTCAGTGAGCCTATTCAGTTGGCCATTTGGAAGGTTGTTTGTTCCAGTCTCATAGAAAGTGCATCTTACTGTCAAGTTTTCCGGTTGCCGGCACTGAAATTTACCAATTTATTATTATTATTATTATTATTATTATTATTATTATTATTATTATTATTATTATTATTATTATTATTATTATTATTATTATTATTATTATTATTATTATTATCATTATTATTATTATTATTATCATTATTATTATTATTATTATCATTATTATTATTATTATTATTATTATTATTATTATTATTATTATTATTATTGTTGTTATTGTTATTGTTATTGTTATTGTTATTATTATTGTTATTATTATTATTATTATTATTATTATTATTATTATTATTATTATTATTATTATTATTATTATTATTATTATTATTATTATTATTATATGAGCAGTTGTAGTTACTGAGTATATATAGTTATCCGCTGCGGATTTTTTAAATTTATGTGGGCAAATACAGCTTATGTCAAAATTCCACAGAAGAACGTGTGCAATATGGACAATAATACTTCCATCTGTCCATAGGTCAGACAGTGACAAGTTAGCTTGTGGAGAGTAAAGAGTTCGGACTACGGAATGGGGTAATGACTACGAGGAGGTGGTTCTGGACAAAAAGACACAAATACAGTAAAACCTCCTTATACCGAATACCCTTGGCACTGGAAAAAAGTGTTCGGTATTGTGAAGTGTTCGGTACAGGGAGGTTTGCTTTACATTGAAAGTATATATTTGGGACTGAGAAATGGTGTTCGGTATACGGATGTGTTCGGTTAAAGAGGTTTTAGTGTACAATATATATATATATATATATATATATATATATATATATATATATATATATATATATATATATATATATATACAGATAGTTTGGCATTTCTAAATCACAGTTACCTGTTTGACGATGGCATCAGTGGACATGTCACTTCAATATTTTGCTTGCCTGGCTCCACACTTGCCTGCTTGATAGTATTTTAGACCACTGACTCTCTTGACCCACAAACCGTCAGTTTGCAACAAAATTTAGGCTGACAGCCTGTACAACCGATCAACATAACACACTATTCGAGCATAGAAAATCAATGCCGTTGGTGGATATGAACCCATGAGGAAGCAGAGGCCAGAATAAGAGATCTGTTGTCCCGATCTCGGCAGATCGGTTACTAGATAACTTCATAACTAGATAACTTGCTTTTCTAAGAAAAAAAACCCCTGGCACACGACCTTTCATACGGCTTCTGTTGCTGAGGTTCTTCAGTGCACAAGCACACTTGCTTTCACAGCACTCCCTCACAAATTCGTGCCCTCGATTCCTTTGACCAGGGCCTCAACAGATAAAGGGAAAGAACAAGGGAGCCAGCGGTAGTTGGCAAAGCAACCTGTTGTACCTACAGGGATATAAAAATAAACAGACTGAGCCAGGAGGAATAAAAACGGAAACTGTTTGTGAACGGAAGAGTATTGCTTAAGTTGAAATCAGAGTAATGCTGAACTATAAACAGACAGTACTGCTGAACTATGAACAGACAGTACTGCTGAACTATGAACAGACAGTACTGCTGAACTATAAACAGACAGTACTGCTGAACTATGAACAGACAGTACTGCTGAACTATCACCAGACAGTACTGCTGAACTATGACCAAACAGTACTGCTGAACTATGAACAGGCAGTACTGCTGAACTATGAACAGACAGTACTGCTGAACTATAAAGGGAGATCATTGCTGAACTATAGAAGGAAAGTATTACTGAGCTATAAGAAGAGAGTATTGCTAAAGGGGATGATTGCTGGACCATGATAGGAAAGTGCATGTGGTTCAGGTTTGGCCATTGGTTTTTAAAGGTCGTTGACCAGTTAAACTTTGAACACAATAAAATTATGGAAACAAAAATCACCAACTGTAGGTACCTAAAACTATACGTATAGAGCTGTACTTGGGGAAGACATTTCCAGCGAAAATAACGAAAGATTAAATTTATCGTTTCAGCGATTGAAGAATGTCAAGAAGCTTGCAAGCCCATTAGAAGCTGGCCGATAGAAATGAGCCGAATGAATGACCAGTCTCTGCCATTAAGTACCGTGAAGTCCGGTCATTCAGTGAGGTAGGACCGAAAAGAAGAAGACTATCATATGGCCACACAGGTGCAAAACTGGGAGTGTGACATTATAATGACGACACACTGTCACCGTAACATAGGTGATCCATTGTCATCGGCTTGACTTTGATGAGATGGCTCCGCCAAAGACACTGTATGGTTCAGCAACCGCACGAATATTCTGCCTCAGTTCGTGGGAGGTTAGACGTCATTTACAAATTGTTATTACTTGCTTGCGTGCCCAACATTGGATAGAGCTAAAGAAAGTCATGGTAACGGGATACAGGGAACATCTTTTGGGGCGACACCATGCCACCCTAGGGTCAACCTGTCGAACCGATTTAACACCTAGCACTGACATACTGGATTGGGTGTTAAAAAATCACACACTCGACTTCGGCTGCCTTTAGCATTGCTCCTTGTCAACGTGAGGGCAGTTTCGCGCTCAAACGGGTCAAATGTCGCTTGCTGAAGTGCTTTTGTTTTTGTTTTGTTTCGTTCATTGTTGTTTATCTTAACTTTGCCTTGTAGCCATTCCTGGTCAGAGTACGACTGAGTCAATAGCTTTCCTTGAAGTACACCCAACCCGCGCCAAGGGAAGATATTGCCCAAGGGGGTGCCAGCATGAATGGCCTTACATACAAATCTCAGCAAAATGTTTTATGGTAGCGATAAATTTAAGTAAAAACGTTAAGACATTTACATCCGGGCGATTTGAGCGGGAAAGGGTTTAATACACAATACTGATAGCATACCCCACACGAACAACATTTCATTGCAAGGGCTGGACGCCACCCTCGCCAAAGAAAGCTAACTGTGTCTTGTAACTAGGAGCATATCGACCATGACACATTTCGCTGCTTCCAAATTAGACCCCAAAAGGGACAATACTGAACTTTGAACTTAAACATTTAGACGGTTGTTCCATCAGATATTGGTTTTCAGTTGTTTGTACTTTTATTTATGCTTTTGATATCTGACACAATTTTGGCAACACTAAATTAATTCATTGAACTATATATTGCTGGTTACACTATACGTATGTGGATGTGCTCAATCGAGTTCCAACAGACCTGACCAAAAGTGGTACTCAGTTGATGGAAATGTCAATATATTTGTACACACACACGCACACACACACACACACACACACACACACACACACACACACACACACACACACACACACACACATATATATATATATATATATATATATATATATATATATATATATATATATATATATATATATATATATATGAGTGGTGTGTGTGTGTGTGTGTGAGTAACGTGTATTACCAAATCGGATTGACCCTTGCTGTGTGACGTACAAGGATATGCTAATCTGTTTCCTTTCAGGAAATATATTAACGCATGAACTTTCAGGAAACTGCAATGGTTATTTCATTAAACCGCCAAGTTGGGGAAATTTTAAAGTATATCGAAATGAAAAAATACAGAACACGCAATCAGTGGAGATCACATAGAACACAGGAAAATGAAAAACAATTACTTTATATAGACAAATCATACGCATACCTCTTACAGTGATTCTACTTGTAGGTATTTGCATCATTGGCTGAGTTATCCACCACTGTCAAAATTAATATATCAATTCGCATAACTCTGACATAAACCAAATATCAAAAGCATATAAACTGATGCAACAGAAATTGAGATTGAGTAGTCGAATTGCCATGTAAGTGTATCGTGAAGTTTGGCATTCATATAAGTTGCAATGCTGCTTTGGTCCGTGTCATTAAACCAGGAAATGCCCGTACGTGCGGGCAATACACGTGGCTCTTGCCTGACCGGTAGCAACATTGAAAGGTTCAATGTTTGAAAGTCATAATCATGTTCTTCAAAAAAACAGGACTTTTTATTAAAAAGGAGTCATCATGTATATTTGGTATAAGTATTTTTTACTCCCAAAAATGTTAGCGACCACGTTGGTTTATCAGTATCATGGCAGCTGCTTGTCTCCATTGCCTTGCGATCAGGCTTCAGATTTTGATGAAAAATTGAAACGCAAGAGATAGGTTACGTTAGGCGACGATAGTAAGCACCTCAGCCACATCAACAGCAATACAGAATGGTTCTGCACGGAGCAGCTGACCCGCCGATCTTCCTGCCACCGCCGGTCCATCATGACGGAATATAACCGAATGTTCAAAATTAAACATTTTATTTAGTCTCATGTACTTCCTTAAAACCGTTACTATACTGAACCAAACAAATAACGCAACCCTTCAACTTTTTAACTTAAATATTTATTGTTACTTTCATATCACAGAAGCAAATTAGATCCATATTCTGCAGTCTTTTTGGCATAACATGTGAAAAACAAAAACTTGAAACTGTCAACGAGGGCGTGACCAGCTGGCAATAAACAGGGCAACATTGATTTGTAAAGTTCACAAATTGGCATGTCCACTAATACTGTGTGTGACCACCATCAGCATCTGTAACTGCTATGCAAGGTCGGCGCATGGATGACACTAGCCGCTGCACCATCTGCCAGGGCACACGATCCCATTCTTCTTGAAGAGCCTGGCGAAGCTGCTGGCGGTTGGCGGGCGCTGGATCCCGTCTCCGAACACGCTGGTCAAGGTAGTCCCAAAGATGCTCAATGGGATTGATATCAGGTGAGAAGGCTGGCCATGGCAAAACGTTAATTCCTTCTTGCAGAAAATCCATCGTCAGTCTAGCGGCATGGGGCCGAGCATTGTCCTGTTGAAGCAAGTGGAGTTGGTGGTGTCTAATGAAAGGGACAGCAACAGGCTGAAGGATCTCATCCCTGTAACGGGCAGCGTTAAGATTGCCTTCAATGAAGATTAGCTGGGTTTTGGCTGTGAATGAAATTCCACCCCACACCATCACTGATGCACCTCCAAATCGATCTGTTTCCAGCACACAGGCATCTGAGTAGCGTTCTCCCCTTCGTCGCCAAACACGTGTCCTACCATCTGCATGATACAGGGTGAAGCAGGATTCATCGGTGAATAGCACATCCCTCCACTGTTGATGGGTCCAGCGAGTATGGGCAGTAGCCCATTGTCGTCGGGCTTGCCTTCTTGCCTGTGTCAAAATTTGACCCCTGTAAGGACGCCTGGCGTGTAGATGGTGTTCTTGTAGTCTATTACGGACTGTCTGGGCAGATATTCTGTTATTGGTTCTGCCAGGTGTCTGTTGTGCAGTTCTAGTGGCTGGTCGAGTTCTGTTCCGCAGATGTGACACCCTGATGTGTCTGTCTTGTGCAGGTGTGGTTTCTCTTGGTCTCCCAGGACGCTGTCTATCAGCTGTGGCCCCAGTCTCCTGGAATCTTGTAGCAAGTCTGGATGTAGTGGATTTGTGGACTTGCAGTCTTCTTGCCACCTCTGCTGCAGATAAACCAGCCTAAAGCATGCCAATTCCTCTCTCCCGATCTACTGTTGATAATCGACCCATAGGTCTTGGAATACTGTGCCAAATGAATCCCATGCTGCCCTTTTATTGTCCATGAGGGGCTACACCCAACCAGTAAAGGTGCGAATGTTTTAGTCATATGGGTACATGGGTAACACTGAATCCTGCAGTTGTCCTTGATTCAGCACAACCACCAAACTTTGAAAGCCTCATATCCTCGCACATAGTTACGCTTGGGCTGATTTCAATGTGGCCTTTTCCTGTCCCAGAATCAAAGACTTGGCAACCTTAATTTCAGGTGTCAGAGACTTGCGTAAAATAGCCTGCTGTAGTCACTCTTGATTCATGACAATGACCCCATGGCAAGGTCAGGGTACTTGACCTTGAGGTCACACTACTTGGTGCATTATTTTAGACTGATTTAACAACGGTTCGTATATTTCTGACTTTAAATACAGTTCCAATGTGAAAATAAACCCAAATGAAAAAGTTGCATTATGTGTTTGGTTCAGTATAGATACCTCAAGGGTTTATTTTGGTTCAACTTTTTTATGGAATTCTTGTGCAACAGATAGATTTGGTGCTCTTATAAGAACGCTTGTTTGTTGCAACCAGTGGTGTTTTAATAACTTGTGTATCTATGTGCTGATTTAAGATCTAGTGACAATTCTTGAACATTTAATGAGATGAGATTTTCATGGCGAAAACATACTTTAGGATGCTACCGTTAGAACTCTATTGTATTTCTCTTTCATAACACTACCATAAAACATTGAACACGAAAGTGCCTACGCATTATTACAATTTAAAATCGGAAAGCCTTGAACACTGATGGACGCATCATGTCAACATGAACTTTATCCTAAGTATTTCAGTTTTTATCATCCGATGCATAAACATTTCTTTGAAAAACCATAATTTACAAAATCACGCCTTTTATTGATACCGTCCTGTTCTTCGAGAAAATATTTATTTGGTTGTTTTTTCCTCTAAAGTGCCTAACTTGTGCTCCTTGTGTTCTATGTTTGTACTTTGTCTCGTTGAATCCATACAGAGTACCCTTTAACTCAAAAAGCGCTGATTTAAGACTGAGTCAACAGCTTTCCTCGGGGCACTTTGCGCGTAATGCGTGCAAAGTGTCCCGGGGAAAGCGGCTGACTAAGACTACTTTTTGCTTTAGACTAGGCTTGCTGTTGTCTGCGAAGCAGGCCTTCTACCTCCAGCGAAGTACACAAACACCAGAACATAGAAAAAAAAAAAAAACAAACAAAACAAACAAACAAACAAAAAAACAAAAAAACAAAAAACAAAACAGTCTGCGAAGCAGGCCTTCTACCTCCAGCGAAGTACACAAACACCAGAACATAGAAAAAAAAAAAAAACAAACAAAACAAACAAACAAACAAAAAAACAAAAAAACAAAAAACAAAACAGTCTGCGTTGCAGGCAAGGCTTGCTGGTATTTGAATGAAAGGTATCTTCATGAGGAATTTGAATCTTTTATTCATTATATGTTTAACGCTAACGAGAAAACGACTACAGCCGTGATTAGCACTTTAAGGGTTAACTCCATTTTTTGCTGTGCAAATACAGGCCTACGCTTAGATTCCGAAATTAGGCATAAACATCAGATACACTTGTACGCATCTTTATTCACACCTGTCAAGTAGTTTATGTATTGTATGGATGCTCCCAGATATTCAATATCCTTGCTCACAGCTTAAGCCTATATTAAGTCAGTTTGTACAACCTTTTTGTTCAGGGACCTTGTATAGAATGCCCTGCGAGTAATGCATTTATGCCTTCTGAGTTATACAGTAATTTACCAACCAGAACACAGCCAGCAAATATATGGTGTTATAATGTGTAGTATTGTAAAATGCTGGTACGGTCTAGATAATGAGCATTTTATTCAAAATTTTAGATGTTTTTGCCGTAAAAGGTGATTGTATACTCTGCGAAAATCTTATATACGCATCCTGTGTATCCTGAAATGAAACGTGACACGGACAAAAGGAGGTATACAATTGTATTCTATTGTTTGCGTCTATGCTCATGAATGCTTGTAAACATCAGTCGGGGACACATGAGCTGCATATCGTCATTAGCAAGTCAATGCTCAAACACATTAAAAAAATGAAGTGCTCTTTACGCCGATAATCCCACACAATTCAACTGCATGTTTAACAGTTTTGGGGCGGAGATGGATCCTTTGCATATACCATTAGAGATCCATTAGACAAGAAGTAGCACTGGTGTAAGATCTTGTCCACAGGTTGTGCCCATCGCTAGAAGTTTCAAAATAGTGTGTCGTTGACTCATTGAACAAGTTCTTACATACTGCATGTATATGTGGAGAAAAGTTCGAACAATGTGTGCAGAATACAAAGTTAATTTGCCAGAAAGAAAGATATTTTATGAGAGAACGGTCGAAGCTATCGAAGGCTTTTCAAGCATCAAAGAACCCTGACAAGGATATCAGTACTTGGTGATGAAGAGATTCGACAGAGTAGGTCACATGCTGATAGAAAAATACTTTTTGACAGTTTGGTACTATTAATACAGACATTATGATGTAACCGTCTCCCAGTTGGAATGTTGCTGAGTCAACAAAAGTGATACATCCATGCCAAGGAAATTTATTGACGTGGAGCATGCTATTGTGTGATTACCAACAGTTTTCATTCAAAATGGTTTCCTTTAACAACACATTTAATTTAAGACCGTTGAAGCAGGCGACAAAAGGGAGATTCACCAGGTGCTTGCGATGGATGTGTTTGGCTCAATCACATGTAACAATCCCACAAAACATATTTTCCCATCACATTGCTGCAATTACACCTTCACAAGCAAACACAAAAAGATGATAATAAACACACACATGCGCGCACACCCATACAAACCTGACCAAATCAAAACTATTTTAAACTGTTCACCGCTGAAATCACATTCTTGTTCCCATACTAGATTCATCCCCGCCAAAATAGTAAAACTCGGCTTTTATGGTCGTTATGAGCGGAACAGGATAAAGTTATTGTAAGTACAGGCCCATATGTTTTAAATGGATCGCGCAACAGGCCAAGACCATATTAATCACTGTCCATGGCTCAAATGTTAACGTATAGTTTCTTACCTCATGTGAGGTGGAGGAAAACGAACCACCGTGCAAAATCACAGGGGTAGGAACTCTTTTTTTTTTCTTGCTTTCTCGGCCAAGAATCGAACCCGGATCCGAGATGTGGTTGACAGCAAGGAGGGTAGAGACCCTCCTTGGTGAAAGTTATTATTGTCATCACGTAACTAGTTTGTCGTCTATTTATTTGCCCCAAAATTTAAAATTACGCGGTGTATATTTTTCTTAAGTTGCTCGTACATTGCTCAAGGATACCTAATAAAATGCACATGCAGATTTCGAATATTTCATTTATGAAAGTACAACGTTTGTCAAAATACATGTTGAAACAGTCCTTTCCACAGAAGTTGCAAGTTTATCGTAAAACAGTCCAGATTGTAAGAAAGAAAGCTTTTAAACGTATCACTGGTGACAATGTAATTGCAGCAATTGAATTTGAACTCGTTCCTGGTCTCAATACCGGTACCATCAAGCAGACGGCAATTGACATACCCGGGCACCTGTATGCACGTGAGTAATACGGAGCAAAATATAGATCCTCCTGAGATATATCATTATAGGAAATGTAGCGAACGGAAGCTTTTGAAATGGCACTTGAATTTAGAGCAGCTGAAAGAAAACAAAATACAACATCTTTGGCCAAAGGTAAAATAACCCTTGAACTGGAAAGGTTTTTGGTATTGTATTTATTAAAGGGGCACTAGAGTCTGCATTCAAATGTAGAGTTTGTTGATGGGCAATCACCATGGGACTATTATTCAATGGGATCACGTAATCTTGTTGTTCCCTTGTTGCATAAAGTGTACACTCTCTGACCAAGGTCAAGGTATTGGGATCAAATCCCGTAGCAAATGGCGCATACGGGATAACATGACCTCTGACCTGTGCCATTCAGGGCGACATGGAAAAGCAGACCTTCTGATCCTTCACGGAATCCAGGGCTTAAAGGAACATCACAATATGCATGTTGCTAATGACAAGTGTTCTGTGTAGATGAAATCAGGGTTTAAGTCCTAAAAGAGAAGTAATTCTGTTGTATGATAGGCTAGATTAGCATAGCCACGATTAAACGCTATAATTATGAGACAGATGTTTTAGTTTTGTGATGAGACGAACTAAAAAGACTGTTGAAGACGAGGAAAAAGACAGGGAACTGCATCAATAAAAATGAAATACAGTGGACTAAGTTTTGTTGCATTTCTATTCAAGTTGATGAAAATATACGAGTACTGTCAAATTAGACATGAGTAGTTGCATTGAAAGGTATTCCAACTTGGCAGGTTTTTTGGAGTTAATAAAACGCCAAGATGAGCATTAATATAGTATAAGTGCACAGGCGAGAATGACGTTCATGTGCTTTATATAGTGGTGGCTTCAATAAAATCTGAAAGGACATCTTGTTACAAAGTGAACTTACAAATTCAAATGGGAATTGATGCTGCAGGAGAATACAAAAGTACAATACAAATTCCAAAGTCATCACGGTTACTTGTGTGTTTTTATTCCCATAAGAAAATATGCGACTCGAAATTCCACACACAAAAAAACTTTTTGAGAGTAATTCATTTCCTTATCCCTGGCGTCTATAACCACCACGTTATTTAAATCATTTAAGGAGTCCTTTCCAAGTTTAATCTAATCGTGCTTTGCAGTGAATTACAGAATGTTTTGTTGCTTCTTTTTACGTTCAAGAATTTCTTTCCATTTTGAGCCACTGGAAATGTCAAGCTTAGAGGTGGATAAAAGCAAATTGTCGAAAACACCCGTGTTCTTCCTGAAATTTGGACGATAATCACACGAGAAGCCCCCTTTTCGTCTCTGGATGGAGATGTTGGCAGAGGACGGATCAGAAAAACGTAGATAGTGGACGGATCACATGCTCCATCGTTTTTTTAAATCTTTTAGGTTTTTGTCCTGTTGACCAAAATGCTAAGTCAGGTAGGGATGAAATATAGGCGAAGCTCCTCCTGGAAATCCTGCTCTATCTGATTTGGCCTGTGATTAATGGCTGAAATCACCAACGTCCTTTATTGGGTGCTCTTTGAATCATTATCTTGCTTTGAGGGGTCAACTCAATTTCACCTTTGGATGTAGGCTCGCAAACACGGGGTATCAATACTGTAGGTTTCCATTCAGGCCTAATGTGGACCGTCCATAAGGCGGGATTCCATCTCTTGACCCTTCTTAACCCCAGCTTGCTGCTCCAACTTATAATGGCAAAATAGTGGGTCTGTGGCTCCCGTCGCCAGCATGGCCAAATCTCCAAAATCACTCCAAATCGTTCCGCTGACATATTGGGATATTTACTCTTCTATGTCGCTGTAACTTTTCACCAATGCTGGACCAAAAATGACAGAAAGATACTCTGAAACGAGTCATGGATTAGAGACAAAATGAGCCTGACCACGTCGAGTTTTGTTTGTGTGGCAAGTAGGCGGCCTTGGTAAAGTCTGGCTTCCCTAAGCATAGATCTGTTACTATTTAGGTACCCAACGCTTAAATGACATCCAAATATCACGTGAAAATTAAAAAGTAACATAGAAATGTAAATCTTGGTACTGCAATATTGACATTAGAGCAGGAAAGGTCCCGGGGGTGCACAACAGCGTACTAGGTAGCAGGCAAAGGCGGACCCTTGGTCTTGGTGGCGGACATTTGGGCTGACGGTTCTGACCCCTCTTGAATATCAAAATTACCACCCCGGCTGTACACTAACATTGGGAATAAACGTCTATATCTGTGGCCGATAATGTGTAATAAACGACGAATTGGTAGACCTATGGGAAATGTGAGTGACATTTCAAGTGGACAAAGACCTTTCTTTGGGAATTAAGTAAGTGTGGCATGATAAACCGGACAATGAAGAGCTCGCTACGTAGCGCTCGCTTGACTATACGGGGCCAAAGATATGGATTCATCATGAATTAAACATTCATATCGGCATCAAAGATGAGGGTAGAGGTCTTCAGCGATACAATACGTTAGAAGTCACAGTATCCAAGTCAAACTGATGCTCTTGCGAACCGTAGAATATCCAGCTGACCCCACTGTCTGCAGTCAGGTCACTTCATGAAGCTAGAACATGGGAACTTTGACATTCACATAAAGTGCAGCACGCAAAGTATATTTACTGGCTTGGCAATGAACAATGTACTTGAAAGTTGTGGGGCCAAAGTGAGAAAAGAATTTGTCTGAATAACGTTGGCTAAATTTTCACAGCTACATTAAAAATTTAAGGTCGCGTTGATAAAATAACGGACCAACTATTACAAGCACGGACGTCGGAGAAGACACCCAGAAGGGCGAATCGTTTACTCATTTAATCTTTTAACTTTTCTGGTCATATCGGGTGTCGTTGAGCAGTATTTGTAAATGTCATCTGACACATTTGAATACAGCTATTACAGGAAACGTACGAGATCAATCTGCCTTTTTTAAAGTGACAAATCCTTCATAGCTCTCTCTCTCTCTCTCTCTCTCTCGTTCGCTCTTCTTTCCGCTAAATTATTGATAGGTCCATATGCTTCTTCTTGCAGATGTATGCACGTCCCGGTAGTAAGTAATCGTGTCTTGTTTACTACAGTCAGGGACGTGCTATTAGTCCTGCTAAAGTCAATACTGTAGTACGATAATTGTGCGGGGATAAAAAGGAAATGACACGTGTTGTTGCATTTTGAGGACTAACCATACAAAGAAAGTCAATCTAAAATTGATATTTTAATAAAGTTTTTCGTGCTATTTAGTTTTTCCCCCGTACCTGATATTTCCCTAAGCATAATAGGTACAACAATTTTACCGAAACCAAGAGCTGTAAAAGAAGGAGCCAGATTTAACTACAGCATGATCTTGACGAACTTTCACTGTCAGTCACTCATCGAGTGGAAAATTGCCCTGGAGAATCTGTCTTGAAATGGAAAAATTACATTGTGAATCATCAACTTTTGCTTTCTCAGGTATACAACAAATATTTCCATCACTGTTACAAAAATTAAAAGTTGCAAGGAGGAGTTGTGGGTTTAGTGTTATGCACAGGTGTTAAGAAAAATAACAACAAGCTAACACATAGATATCCAAGGGACGACACATAACTCCCCCTGCTGGTTAACATCGGGCTTGGTGGATAAGTGTGGCAAGGTTTCACGAATATTGGGCTACATACATTTGAAACATTACGCGTATTATATATATATAGGGATAATGGTACCGCGACCCCGAGCAGCCCGCAAACTTTACGTACTCCTATTAATCGAAACATTTAAAAGCCATTTGTTCTGTCAAATACTGGGGTAATGTGGTGGTTCTAAAATGGAGATTTGGGTGGTAGAGAGGCTGTGTGCACCAATAGATACCGTGGCCTCCATCCTGCGCGATCAGATCTGTGTTCTCCCAGGCATCCTATCGATCTCTTAGTCAATCTCTCCTTACGGAATGCTTGTCAACTGTTCTGTTCAGTGCTGTGTCAACCGGTCAAACGCAGCTGGATGGTCATTGTACCGGTCTTCATTTTGGTGACATCTCATAAGTGTTGCTTCGGAGACAGATGTAAAGAGCATGCCGTACAAGATGACACTTGGGTTTTGTTATCCGCCAGACACTGCGTGCTGACACGGGCATTGTGTGGCTATGTATTCTCTTGTTGAAACAATAAACTTGCATGGATCATGTCATTTGGACCAGTCAACAACACGGACCTTTCGAAACTATTGCCGATTCTGGCCACTAGGATTGCACGAGGATCTGTCACCGTACTTTGTGAGAATAGAACCGCAAGGCAGACAGTCATCATGCAGACATTGATAGTGAATGGGAATATGACACCAGGAAGACATATGTTCGAAATTACTCCATGGTTACAACGCCCATAGGTTAGCATGCCTGTGTACAATACGATCTAAGCATAAGTTCGCCAAGCAGGGTACTGGGATATTCTTCCGATACACGGAAATTTATGTATTTGGAGAAATATCCATGGATCTTACGGGTTACCGGTACGTTCCATAGCTTCCCACACGTCTACTTCGCAATGTGGGTCAAGGTACCTTGAACTAACTCGGCAACAAAGACACATCATAGCTATGAATGAGTCATAGCCCTCGATCCTCGTACTAAGATGGTCAGAGACGGTAACGGGATATTGAAAGGTCCGTATTGTAAGCAGAATCTCTTCGATATAACGCTGGCCTTTGAGTCTGTGTTACTTGTCCTGACGAGATCTGTGTCGTCCGTTGAAGTGACTCACGTGATCGCCCTCCCCCTTCATGACACTGACTCCTCTGTATCTGTCATTCTCCAAAATGAACCGCTACATAAATCCCTCGAAACGCAATGACAGCCCCATATCCTTCTATCACAACACTCCACGCAAAGTCTGGAGTTTTTCTGCTTACAAGATTCTTGTTGACTGACACACACTCCACTTTGACTCAGCATACTGCTAACACTATTGGACCTAAACAGCTTTGGGTGTAAAACCAATGGGTGGAAGAGAGGGTAAAGTTAAAGGCGGTATACCCTCAAGGTTCGCTGACTACAGTCTCTAATTGTCCAAACTTTGCGATGTTGAAGGCATTGACGCCACAGATGACGAAATCTTTGGGATGAAACTGGAGCTTTCTGACAAGCTGCACCAAGAAACGGTCATCTCTTTCATCTAAAGGTCTTAATCTTTGTGTTGCCTGTGGCATTGGCACAATTAAATTTCTTCTACGTAAATTCCAATGTCATACACCGTATTAAACCGATGGGGATGGACTCTTTCTTTCCCCGTGAGTATAGAAAACTCGACAATTCACATTACTTCTCCCCCAACCAGACGATTATGAAATTGGTTTTTACATTTATCACCCCCTCCCCGCCCCGAGAAACAAATTATTTGACCTTTTTCTTTAATTTTTTTCTCACGTCTGTGTGCTAACAGAGACCTGTTGATTTCCGAGAATACTTTATTTGTTTTCAATTTTTTCTTTCTTCTTTCAAGCAAATTTTGCCCGAGTTTTCTTTGGGCACCATAATACCAAGAAATACCATATTCAGCACAATGATTGATAAAGCTGTGCAATAGTGCACCTGGTTTGGAACAGTCAACAGGTACGAAATTATGCAAATTATGGGCAATTAGAATTGTTCATCTTCCATATCTTCAAAGCTACTATAGCTGGATGTTATATTTCAAGTTCAAATTAGGAATTTGTGCCATAGACGCATTAAATGTAGGATTTGAATTTATGCTTATTATGGGTATTTGAAATGTTGAATATCTTCAAAACTGTTATAAGTAAGAGTGCTATTCCCAGTTCCATAGTCCTATTATTGAAATTAAAGAAATAACATTTTCAAAATTATGAAATTACAGGGAATAAAACTTTTAAATTGTGTACACCTTCAAAGCTATTCCAGATATAAGTGCCAATCTAACTTAAATCCACAGGTTTGTGTTTTTGGTGCAACCTACAAAATGAAAATGAAAGTCATGGAACTTTAACTTATGCTAATTAGACACACTTGGAAAATTTTAATTAATACCTTCAAAAGTACTGCAAATAAAAGGTGTCAATTCAACTTCAGTTGACAGATTTGTGCTATAGGCGCTTCCAATGAATTGAAAATGCAAGTTGCAAAATTGTAATTCATAATTAATAGGTACACTTGGAAAACTTAAATATTGAATATCGTCGGAAGTATAGTACATAAAAGGGTCCATCCAGCTTCAATTCACTTGTTTGTGCTATCGGCGCATCCATCGAAAGGAAGCCTAACTCATTCCACCCTGATAGAAGACTGAGTCAACAGCTTTCCTCGGCGCGCACTGGGCGCATTCAGAGCGTGCCAAGGAAAGCTGCTGACCATGGGCATATAATTTGGAATTATCTTCCATGCAAGTTTCATCTAAAATTTTGAAAAATAATCCCTAAATTAGTAAAATACAGTAGCAGACGACATTTAGATATTCGCGGCAAAAAGCGTCATTATGGTGGAGTGAGTTAAAGTTGTAGTAATTGAATTTATGCTAATTATAGGCAAACTTGCAACATTGTAGGTCTTGACCACTTCAAAACTGTTACAGATGAAGGATCCGCACAATTTTTCAATTTGAATGATTGTTTCAGTTTACTTTTGATATCATTGAACGAAAGTTTTAGCATTCTGGATTTTGCTAATTTCATAAGCACACAGACAAATTTGCTCTCACACATATACATGCATAATTTATTCAGATAAAAAGAATAGCATTTATGCAAGATGACTTTTATAAGTCAACAGCATGCGTCTGGTGTACCTTGAAAAGGCCTCAATAAAACAAATATATATGTTCATAAATATGCACCATATATAATTTATGTATTTATAAACTATAGATCCATGGTCTAAAATTTTTGGACTTCTGTCTTCATTTAGAACACACTACGAATCGCGTTAGATTAATAGTCTCCAACTTTTCCCCTGGACTCAATAAAAAGAGGCGTCATGTGTACATTTGTTATCCTTTTCTGGTGTTGTCCTTTCTTTGAATTGAAATTTCAATAAAAAATCTACTTACGGTACTTCAATCTAAAAGTACGCATACCGGAAAAGGAAATGTAATCCTAGACTCTGAGGTTTTCCGACAGCAAAACCATATTTACTTTACACATTACCTTTTAGTGTTTCTAGTCAGATCATTAATTACCACGAGTATATACATTATGCATGATGACATGCAACTCTAATAAAGAGTTTGAAAAAAAGGCTCTTTGTCTTGGTAGATCGTGTCTCGGTGCCACCTGCTTTGGTTGCCTTATATATCAACAAAATAATGGCATTGATTTTTCCAACTCTTGTCTACCCCAAAATCGCCCGACCTGGTTCATTAGGCTTTTACGCACTGTTGAGCCCGCATCCTTTTGTTGTCCTCTTCTTTCATGTCATTGGCAGCTGCAAGGTTCACTTCCTGCAGAAAGGCCGTGCAGATCATGCGAATGCCAAATCGTGCAATTTACAATCAATAAAACTCGACACGACAGGCAAAACACGTTCTCGACTGTCTCGAGATTGCATGTTGATCTGACAGCCATTGAAATAGCAGTGAAAAGTCACGTGATTCTTGACGACAGGCACTTCCCGCGTAACAATCTCGCGCCCATTTCCAATGGGTTCATTCATTCTTTCACGTGACCTAATTTCTCTATCATATGCTTTGGCGTAATTTTAATTTGTATCCCGCTGGATCGAATATCGGAAGTTACGAACAGATCACTGAAGTGTTTCAATCCAACATTGATGAAAGCTTCGTGAAAATACCGAACTTTAACACCATCATAGACATGGATAGGGAAGCACTTCCGGTTTGATGGAGTCAAAGCCCGCGTTTTGCGAGGATTACTTTGAAACCGGCGGGAAGACAAGTTGCGTGACTTCGCCTACTGCGTTTACTCCCTAGTGGCGGGAAATGAATCCACGCAGCTGATGGGGACATCAATGGAGGAAAAAACGGTCCATCGACAAGCTGGATTCATGCACATTTCCAGCCAAGACACATGCAGCGAATATTATTCAAACGTAGACCATGTTGTCGGCAGACATTGAGTTCTGTAGTGTTAGGGTATGATGCTTTATAGGCCCCAGAAAAATAAATTCAAAGGATTTTAATCTGGCACGAACGAATCGGCAATCTGCGAGAAATGTTGACGTATGTTTTAAGCCCCAATGCTCCAGTTTGGAATTGAAGTGTGCAAGAGATTACTTTTGAAGCCTATTTCAAGCTTATATTCTGGTGTAATATGCATTTAGAGCTGCCCAGAAATGGAGTCCTGTGATGATTGTGAAATTAAGTACGGTCTTGTCCATTAACTTTTAGGCTTCTAATAGATAGTGAAAACATTTCCAATTAAGCAACAAATGGGAGAGGAATTTGATTGACGAACAGAAACACGCATTTGGCAATGCAAAAACCGATAAAGATATATCATATACCATACATCGATCTGGACAGGTCATGTATGTAGGCCACAGGAGAAGACAGTTCCTGCAAGTAGGCACGATATCAAGGAGTCACCGCATTTAAAACAACAGTTCCATGGGGATCGGGTCATATTATATATATATATATATATATATATATATATATATATATATATATATATATGTGTGTGTGTGTGTGTGTGTGTGTGTGTGTGTGTGTAGAAGATAATAATTTGACATCTGTGTGCTCTTGGGCGATTTGAGAGGGAAAAACCAATGATTATCGAAGCTTTTTTTTACACTCCTAAGAATATCTTTAAAAATATATACCAGCCATTCCATAAGTCTGTCTTTCAAGGTTATCACACATATGACACATTATAATCCATTTATTAATTTCGTCTGTGTGTCAACACAGACCTCTGTTTTATTATTTCCTTTTGTCTTTATCTATATGTATATATGTATATCCATATATCCGTCTGTATGACTGTCTATGCTCAATATTTCGGGGAGTTTTTCCTGGACATTGTGATGTTAGAAATTCCATAATCGGCACAAAGGTAGTCCTATGAATTGAGATGTGCCTTGTATGTATATGGGAGTAAAGAGGTTGAAAATTGTGCAAATTAGCGGTTTCAAAATTTACGCATGTAATGAATATCGAACAAAAATTATAGTGTTTTAAAGTATGCTCATAAGCAGCATTTTATACTTTTAATTTTTAATTTTGAATATCCTCAAATGTGCAATGACCAGAGATCACTTCATTCCAGCTTGAACCCAGTCTGCTCTTTAGACACACAGATAGATTTCCTGCTACACAGATCTTCTTTTCCAGTTTATCCAACATAAATGTGCATTCTTTAAGAAAGTAAACGTCCTCTCTCTGTATCAGCAGTATACACATTTACGCTTACATCTTTAAGTTGATATATCTAAAGTGGTTTCATATTTGTATTAAATTCCGGTTCCAACGCATCAGTTACTGGCCAAAATAAATCACATCAGGTGAAAGCGAACGAAACTTAAATAATATGTACACCAAAGTACATTAAGGGTTCTTGATTAGCTGGTTAAGTTGTGCGGTTACGTCGATAGAGTTCGTGTTCCGCTTTGTGCGCAGAGTGCGCACACAAAAGCTGTTGACCAGGGATTGCATTAATCTGATATGTTTTTCCCCCGATTATATCATTACAACAAATGTAAATGTACATCAAAGATAAAGCATAAAGTGAGAAAAGATGTAAAACTACCCCACGTGGCTGTCTGCCGGTTTGCGTACCAAAGTAATAAATACGAGCCATTTTAATTTTGATAATTACCAGCAAGAAGGACATGCTAGACAAAATTTATATCCACCGTCGGTCAGTTTGACGATCACTTTCACTAACTCCGTACAAAGGCAGGGAAAAAAGGCGACGAACCGCGGTGTCTTTGGACATTCAACGGATGAAACACAATAGATATAAAATGTAACTTTTCAAGTGCAACTTCTGTATCATAAATAGTTCAAAAACGTTGTGTCATATAATCTAGCCGCAAGCTGCATAGTTTTGTGTCTGCACGCGACCAGTGGACGAAATATATGGTACCAGTTATAGCGGGGTGATTAGAAGAAGTGCAGCAGGACCACCTGCAAACAGTAATATACACGCAGGTGCAATGCGCTCAATTCCGTTTCTTCCATCACGTCTTTGTTCCCACGTTTAGTCCCTGCGCCACTCATTTCATATTTAATGACACAATTTTGCCTTAATCGTCTAATTATAACCTTCTAAATTATTCAATCCAATTCATTATAACACAGATAGCGCAAGACAAGATTCCATGATTTAGTATGGACAACAAAAGGGACATTGTCACTGCGTACCGGGTGACATACATTGTCGGCTGAAGTCATCAGTCCACGCTTCCATTTGTCAAAAATCATTTTTATTTTATTTACATTTGGATCAGGTGTACTTTGAAAGAAATAAAAAGATACGTTAAAATTTACAAAGCGGCATCAACAAAATAATCAAATTTGTCGGCTCAAGTCTGCATATACCTAGATCTGTTTGCGCATGCACTAAAAACCAGAGCAGTCAGAATACTATTCTAAATCTATTTTTTTTTTCATTTGATTTATTCGAAAATAAAACCTTCAGTATTCAACTGGTTGTATTTTCTTACTTTTGTCACACTGTCTACATATATAATAGCTAGAATATTAGCCACTATAGATTTGAATGTAGCGTGAGACAAAAGTAGCCAGAACGGGAAGAAAGCTCATCTACCCAAACAATGAGTGCGGACCTGAAAGAAATGGCTGTTAACCCTTAAAGTGCTAATCACTGCTATAGTTGTTTTCTCATTAATTACTGTTAAACATATAATGGTTAAAAGATCCAAATTCCTCATGAAGATACCTTTTTATTCAAATGCAGCAAGCCCAGTCTAAAGCAAAATTAGTCTTAGTCAACAGCTTTTCTCGGGACACTTTGCACGCAAAGTGTCATGAGGAAAGCTGTTGACTCAATCTTAAATCAGCGCTTTAAGGTTTAACATCAGGAAACGTTGCTCCCTCTTTCTCTGTAAATACACACACACGCACACCCATACATACATACATACATACATACATACATACATACATACATACATACACGGACCCATCTGTATTGTTTGGCCATGAAGAGACCCAGTAATAATACTGTGAGAGTGGGTATGTCTATATCACTAGAATATTAATTCAATGAATAAGTTTAATATGTAATAGAATGAAGAAAATCATTTAAATATATTTCCCGATACTTCGTTATCATGAACAGGCCATGCATTTGGAAATGATAAGAAAAGGCGTATTTCTCTTGGATGTAAGCTTGTCAGTTTTGTGTGGTATACTTAAATCTTTGGTGCGCCTATTGGCGTGTTTGCATTGAAATTGCATTTTTTTGTGGTACAGTGTAGAATTTTGACACAATATACGTGTACATTTGAGGAAAAAATGCATGTATCGCTTGATCCTAAACTGTATTCTAAATGGATATCGATGTGCTTTTTTCGCAGAATAATAGTGGTCTTAGCTGCTCCTAGCTCCTGCCTCCAAATGAGACCCATTAGTTACAGACTATCATTTAACCAAAATATCAAGGCCATATAGGCCTAGTCTCTAATTGAAAGTACTAATTAACACTCGCAAGTGTGAACCAGAAACCCGAACAATCACCCATTTGACCAGTGATCAGGTCACTGATCAAAGGATCGATTAGACAATATCGATTTCAATGCATTAGACATGCATGGTGAAGTATAAACGCCGAGTCGAATTCAGACGCGTGTTGATTGGCGCCACACCTCTTTACGCCCTCACTAGAAACGAAAACATTCTGACGCAAAATAAAATATATCCCTGGAGAAATCGCAGGTCTCAAGTGTCTGTGTGTATAAACAGAAATTCATTCTACGCCATGTTAGTGCAGACCCAGGGTCCAGACAATATATGACGTAACTGGGTATCCTTTTCTGGTTTCTACAAATCGTGATAGAATATTTATAATGAAAAAATATACGGCATGTTTTGGGCGTGTGCTTAGTTCTGGTGGGTGGGTGGGTGGGTGGGGAGATACATTTCAGTTATCAGAGAAGAAATGACTATTACTTAGATAGTTTTTTTCCCGAATTAACGTTTGTGTATATGAGTCACATGGAATATAAAACTAAAGTTTAAGAAGGATCTGTATGAATGATTTAAATAAATCAGTTACGAGGAGAACACAAAATGAAACGTTTTCTTAAAGCGATCAAATTGATATGACCTGTGACTCTAAAGCTCGCAGCAAAACCATTTTAATAATATATTTTCCAATTATGGACAAATCTAATGGTAGACTTGGTAGCCTATCTAATGGGCATTTGTAAACAAGTGTGTAGATTCCAACTGTAAGGAAATGTACTTTAATGAAAAATGTACGAACTGGCAAGCAACGTTTGTATTCACCAAGGTGGTTTAAATGACATAAATGTATAAAAGTTTCTGTCATGACTGACATGTTCAAATTGCAATTAACCTGTCTTTTGAGTGGACTGTATGGAGGTGTATCTCTCACGGGAGGTGTTCCCAGGTCTACAGTATGTATACGAGACGTTCAAATGACTTCTTATTTTATCTTCATATAATATTATCCAGAACGTATATAGGGCATGTAAGCATGGGTCCGAAAAGGCCTCGTCAGTGTCCATATGAAAGAAATGTAACTAATGGTATGATGAGGACAAGATTTTTGCGTGAGACCAGCAAAGATACTGAGCGACGAAATGGCCAATTAGTACTAAATTGACCATGAAATAACGCACAGGTCTGCATTGTATGGTTGAGCGTTACACATGGACAGTTAGGAGTATTGGGTAGATGCTGCTTTACCTCTCCACTTCCCTACGCATGTATGTATGTATGTATGTATGTATGTATGTATGTATGTATGTATGTATGTATGTATGTATGTATGTATGTATGTATGTATGTATGTGTGTATTTTGATTTCCTTTTCCTGCTTTGAATGTGTTCCATGTTTATGGTGATAGATGTTGTCAGAATTAGCATGAGGTAAACCCATTCAGATAGATAAAGGGGCAAATATGTTTGTTGATCAAGGATCAGCTACATATTGTTTACGTTAGGCAGCAAAAAGGGCAACGTACAAGAGCCGAAGGTAAATCTGAATAGCTGCTTGCCCGGGACATAAATCTTTCGATGAGATTGCGTCTGTTCTTTCAAAATTAGAGGCTCTTGCCCCCCCCCCCCGCACGCACACACACATACACGCAGAGAAACGAACACAGACATACATCATATACATGTATTATCAACACGTGGCACTATCGTAATCAAACTTGTGCACATGTGCATACCACCATTTCGACGTTGATTCGGGACCTGTGCCCTTTTAACATGTTAGAGAGTTTTGAGTCACAAAGCATCCATTTGAACAGCCAAAACATGCTGATGCTGGACAAGCTCATTGAAAAACTACTGACAACGACAATAAATAAATGACAATAAGTTTATTAACCCTGCAACCCTTTAAGTGTGTGAGGTTCGTGTCTCTCGATAAAAAAATATATGACAGACAGCATTTGTTTATTAACAAAGTGCACAGTGGCACCGGGGTTGAGCGAGGCATAATTACAAGCGCAAAGAGATGAATACTGATAAAAACCTATCATACACTGCATGAAATTCAGTGACTTTCGTAATTAATTACCATGTTGGTTGTAACTATGGGATTAGTACACATTCTGACAAACAATAATAATAATAATAATAATAATAATAATAATAATAATAATAATAATAATAATAATAATAATAATAATAATAATAATAATAATAATAATAATAACAACAACAACAATAATAATGATAATAATAATAATAATTACACCAGCCAATGTTAAGCACCTTTTATGACTAATCATACATTTTATACGTAAATGATCCGAATTTTGCATAAAAAGTTAAATAACTAGATAGCCCAATAAAACAAAATTAACGTCAGCTGTACACTCTGAAAAGCTACTCAGTAAATTGACATCTGCACATGCATGAGACATATTATTTTGACAGTTTTGACAGAAATAGATGTGTGTAGTTTATTTTGTCAAGTTAACAGCTGATAAATTTTTGATAGTTTAGTGTGATGTAATACTTTTTCAACATGCTTTGATATACAATCATCAAATATTGGACAAAAAAGTACACAGTCTAATTTGTCACTTGGGAACATCTCCCAAAAGGGGCACTTTTGTATTTTATCCACATTTAAAAATGGATTTTCCGTTATTGGCTGGTATATATTACCACACTTAAACGTAGCAAGAGTGGTTTTGATCCAAGATACTTTTAACCTTCATAATCCACTCAGACTGAAAATTGATATTAGCGTCATCATGTACACGCATGTACAATAACCTTAACATTGTTGTCGGAAGCTTGAATTCCTTACCTTTAGTGAGTTGTATCTGGAAAGTAACCGTTTTTTATTTACAACACTTCGGAGTAAGTTCCCGAAATAGTTCTGCTTAGTTCACCGTATACTGTACAAATAGCTGATGATTCGTCTCTTCTCAATAAAGCTTTCCTACTTTTTTATGTTTATTTTTTGTTTTATGTGAATTGATTCAATAGCATCTAAAATTGAAAACCCCTAAATTCACTGCCACACAAAATAGGCACGATCGTTCAGCCAAAAAGCTTACAATGTGTATCCACCAGAAGATTAATCTTCAAAGCCTTCGGTTTTTATTATTATTATTATTATTATTATTATTATTATTATTATTATTATTATTATTATTATTATTATTATTATTATTATTATTATTATTATTATTATTATTATTATTATTATTATTATTATTATTTAGGCTATACAGGACATATTTTGCCATATTTCATTGTTTGACAATGGTTTTGCTCAAGAACCATTATACTTGAACTTCGTTCCTAACAATCACCAAACACTCCTAACTGGTCCTGGACAAAATTGAATTAAGTTATATCATTAAGCGAATTCAGGCTCCATTGTTCTCTTCTGATTCTGTTTTGTCGGTGCAGATCCCTTCCTGTCTAACTGTTTTCTAAACAGCATTCGAAGTTATGCGAAAAACTTGTAAATGTGAAGCAAACTATTTTCACCGTTATAGCACTACTTTATTTGTCCTCAGTGATCTGATGAGTGGGATTAAATAGATTAATTTTCAGAGTTTCGGTCATATTTTGCCGCTGGAGTAGCCTTGGTATGATTTTTCTAATTCTTTTGTTGCCAGGAAGGGTCGAGGGTCAGCAAAATTTTCAATCTTTGCCGAAAAACACCACAGGAAACTGTTTCTCCGTATTTGCATAACTAGAACCCGTATATAACAGCATGGGTACAATTTTTTTTTATATTCCTTTCAGCCATAGGCATCAGAATGTAACCAGATATTTTGTACTGGGTGTAGACTCGACAAAACATGTCTGATTATAGTCTACGAGTTTCAAACATGCACGATAGTACCGACATAAAACATGTCTGTGGCGTGTGCACTTCTGAACAGACGGACGTCTCCCGCTTCACAAAAGCACTTTAGAAAATGTGACTATGGAATCAGGTATCATGCATGGTTTGTTTTCTGCATAGAGATATGACACTTACCAAAAAGGCTTTAACCCTTTCGTTGTTACAATCATACTCATACAACAATTTCCTTGGAGTGGTTTGTATGGGCCCTGGTGACACGAAACATGTTGCCCTAATATGTTTAATCCACACTTTAAATTCAAAACGTTTTCAGGTAACGAAATAATTAAGTAAAAATATGGAAGCAGACGACCCCATACTTACGGGCGCTTTTGATCGTTTTGAGCGGGAAAAGGTTAGTATTACTTTGATCTTTGTCATCTGGCCTGTGTTCATCATGTGCACGTCAAAATAATCGTGTTGACTGTCTTGGTATGGTTCATTATTCTCTGTAAATAAACAAGTTATTAGTCTTGAACTTAAAAACAAGACATATTTCACTCAAACAGATTTATTCATAAATGGATCGAAAAGAACAAACTAATGCATCTTCTACATTTAGATATAGTACGGAACACCCATCAGCTTATGGTAAGTTGACTTATGTTATCCAATGTTCCACTGGGATCCTACCTGTTTCGACAGGCATGTGTCCGTTTGCCGCGACGAAGTCTCACCACCCTTTCAGGCAACTCGGGGACCCGGGCTTCCACTGTAACTGGATAATTTGAACACGTATTATCCTAAAAAAAATTGTGGGAGATATTTTTTATCGTTGTCATCCACGTGTAACCAATTGTATACATTTGCCGGCAGTCCCAATACCAGCCATCCGTGTCCGGGCACGTGGTCCCTTTATACAAGCATTCAACTGTGACCAACACATCTACCGTATCTGTAGCTGAATGTAAAGATTCTCCGGCGCACGTGACATGGAACGTTAACAAAAATTAGATTGATGGTCATACCTGGAGGGTACAGACTTATCTGAGGGAGCCATAGTCGTGAAAGGACATAAATAGGAACATTTTCCTTGCCTTCATGCATTTTTACCCCAGACAAACGGCATGACCCAACTTTTTTTCTATCTACATTATATTTTCTGGTCAACAGCGCTGAAAATGCCAATTTTTATATGTTAATATATGGCTAATTTGTAATTTAGCAAATTTTGCAAATTGCCTTTTGAAGTTCTCACCCACATTTTAAGAATAAATGGTTCAGTACCTTTTATTGCTTTTCATTTATAAAGCATGCTTAATCCACACACCTGTGTGGTATTTACTTCATCGACTCAAAAATTGCAGATAAGCTCAAACTTAAAATGTAATGGACTACAAATAAAAGAAGTAAATGAGCAATTATCAATAAAGACATTTACTTGGTAGGACCGAAAGCATTTGAAATCAACAAATAGAGTTTGGTGTATATATATATATCACACTCTTGGGTTGATTTTAGTGCTATAAAGCATGTATATAAATATCATATAGGCCAGACCGCTATGGTCCCTTTCATTAAAGTGTGTGTGTCAACACACACTTTTCTGTTTTTCCTGAAATTCTTTCTTTCTCTCTCTCTCTCTCTCTCTCTCTCTCTCTCTCTCTCTCTCTCTCTCTCTGTCTCTCTCTCTCTCTCTCTCTGTCTCTCTCTCTTTCTTTCTTTCTTTCTTTCTTTCTTTCTTTCTTTCTTTCTTTCTTTTTTCTTTACCAGCAAATTTGTCCGACACTTTTCTCTGACACTGTTATACATAGAAACTCCAAACCTGGCATGATTGTACCTCCATACAAGGAGTTTGACCGTTTTATACAGTGGAATGAAGATGTTTAAAATTATGCAAATTAGAGAATTTTAAATCTTGAATATTTTCAAAAGTATCATAGATAGAGATGTCATTCCAACTTCTACTAGGAGATTATTGACCAGGGCACATCTCATGAATTAAAACAAAAGTTTTAACAACTCAAATTATGCTAATTAGCAGCATTGGAAATTTTAAAACTTGAACATCTTCAAAACTATTATAGATAGAGATGTCATTTCAACTTCTGCCAGGGGGTTGTTTACCATTGCGCATGTATGAATCTAAAGCAAAAGTTATAGCAATTTAAATTATGTTAATTAGCAGTTTTCGAAATTTTCAATCATGAATATCCTTAACACTATAACAGATACAGATGTCATTCCAACTTTTACTGGGGGGTTGTTGACCATTGCGCAACTGGTGAATTAAAAATAAATGTTGTAGCAATTCAAATTATGCTATATAAGAAATTTTAAATCTTGAATAACTTCAAAGCTATAATAGATAGAGATGCCATTCCAACTTCTACTCCTGTGTTATGGAATAGTTGTACATTGCCATACCAATATGCTTTGAAGACACACACACTGATTTGCTATGTAGCAAATCATCTTTCCTAGTTAGAATGTGCTATAACAGGCCTACGGTTCGGCAGAGTACCTATCATCGGAAGTAACGATATACGATATACTATTTTGGGCTAAGCACCTTCCCTGGTAACGATGGCGTCGTCTGTTGTCAGAGAAACTGCTGAAACTCAGCTGGAACATTTGGCATCTGGTGCGGCACAACCTTTTGAAGTGGGCAAAAATGAGATGAACAGATCACGTCATGGGTTGTTGTCGATACAAAGAATATCAACTCGCACTAGATACCATAAAGCATACATACATACATACATACATACATACATACATACATACATACATACATACATACATACATACATACATACATACATACATACACGCAAATCAATGCCGTACATTAGCCTGACCCGCCCAGCATGGTTACTTGCCAGTCCCTGCGACCAGTTTTGGTTTCTCTGTGTGTGTGTGTTTTCTTTTCTTTTCTTTTCCCCTTTTTTTGGTTTAGTTTTGTTTTTGCTACTTTCTTTCTTTTTTTGTTTGTTTTTTTGTATCTATTCTTTCTTCTTTTTGTTTTTGTATTTGGTTTTTGCTGTGGTCAGTATGTTTATGGTTTCAATAAAAACTACATACATTCAATCCCTGTGATATCCGTTTTGTATTTTGTTTTGCGTTTTATATTTTGAATTGTGTATGTACTGCAACAAAGTGGATCAGTTTATGGTGTAAAACCCCTACACCCATCCCAGCTAGTCATCATGACCAGGGACGAATTTTTCTACAAATGTCCGCGCCATAATTGTTCAAAGTATATCTTGCTATGAGCTTTATGGTACCGAAAGGACCACATATATCGAAAGAATATACATCTGAAACAGTCAGAGAAAAGGCATTCCATATTAGTAGGTGAAAATGATATAACACAAAAAAAGTTTCTGTGAGTGTATTGGCGGAAGCTGCATGATAAAAAAATTCCACAAAGCAGGCTGAGGCAACGAGTACTTTGACGCCATGAAAAACCCAAATTTATCATCATCATCATCATCATCATCATCATCATCATCATCATCATCATCATCATCATCATCATCATCATCATCATCATCATCATCATCATCAGTATTATTGCAAACTGAAGCCTTTTGTATTCTGCTCGTAAACTGTAAGCAACAATGGTCTCCGTTCGTGAGAGGAAGGACAAGGACAGAAGATAAGGTCAAGATCAGCTGGTTCTTGTGGGTTGTCAGTAGAGGGCTCTGTAGGCAGGCAGGCTAGGTATGTGTACTTCCATTAGTTTCCTTTGTAATTTCCACCCACGTAACTTTATAAACCACTCTACCTAGAAACACGAAATTTCTTGTGCTAAATGGTTCTATATTGCTACTAAAATACTCCTGTAAATTTGGTGGCTTTTGCTGCAAAACTATTAAATGAATTGAACTTTACTATAACATACAATCTAATGGGAATACACACCTCCAGCCCACAAGAATGTTGTGTATTAGGCACTACTAGTATATTCAGCCAAATACACATGCAAATGCGACCTCTCTTGAGGGATCCTAATGACAAATTTTCGTGACACACCACTTTCTGTTGACAACGACCGGCCAATAAGAGGAGTCAGCTTTGTTTATCCTTCGGGCAAGTACCTGCAGATCCACTTGCAAAGGAAGCAACCAAGGATTGGTATGACCAGCGGCATTTTCGCCGCATATGCCCCATTCAATCTCATTTTGTTCACTCGTAAAGCTGAAACAAACTTTGCAGTTTACTGATGTAACTGGTTGGATATGGCGATAAATTTCAATTTTCGAGGGTAAGAACGAAGACTCAGTCGTGAGACAGACTACATACGTGACATAGTCATGGGGAACAAGTGGAAGGTTTGCACCTATGTAGTAATTGGAGATGAACCTTTGAGAGCTTCACAAACTTGGATTCAGCTGTCAGAGCAGAAATTTTGGCATTACATATATATTATTTCATGAACCTACTAGCATATATTACCTCCTCTAAGTTGCCTGTAAATACCAAATCAATCGTACTTCCCAAATAAGCAAAATTTTAAATGTTGCAAATTTTCTTCAACATTAATTTGATTTGCAACAGTCAATAACGTATGTATGGAAATTAAAATGAGGTCTTTGTCTGGTGTGGTTTTGAAAATATTTTTTATTGAAATTTTGAGACGCCCAATGTAAGACAAAAACGTTTTGTCCGTCTGTGAGCAAAAGTTCGTAACAATTCACGGCAGTGCTTGAAACACAATCAGGATTGGGTTCAGGCATTTGGAGGAGAGGCGAACGTCCGAAATGTAGAAATAATAAAAGGTTGTGCCCATTATGAATGTTAAGACTTAATAACTTTAAAACCGTAAGAGCAGATATAATTCTTCTTACTTTTCCGTACGTACATGTAATCGATCAACGCGCATCTATCGAAACTGAACAAAGGTAACATTTTGAATTATCTTAACCAGGAACGCTTCAAAAATAAGAACTTGAAAACTCTAACTATCATAAAGAAATAAAATAAACTCTACCTTCTTGAAACCGCCTATTGTGCATGTAGGACAAATTGAACAAAGGGCCTAATATTTTAATCTGAACAATTAGGGCCATTTGAGCCTTAAATATTGAATATTTCTAAACAGTAATGGGCATTTTATTCTGATGCCAACTTCTCAGTCATGAACCACTGCACATGCAATTAATACAACGCAAAGACCATTATATTGCATATAATGATTTTCAGTTCAGTGACATATAAGGTTTTAAATATTAGCATTTTCAGAACTATTATTGAACTATGCTAACAAGGATTTGAAATAATCGCGTTTTTTCTTTTGAATAACTGAATCAGATGACTCATTTTGATTGTCATGTGTTTGAAATGATTCGGTGGCTTTTATCCCGAAAGTATGATTATGATTATGATTAAGTGTGAACGCCAATGAAACAAAGGTGTGGGTTTGCACATAAGACATACAAGTCTAACTTAACAATTAAGATTTGCATTAGAGTTAATCTGTGTGCCTAGAAAATTAGTATTTTTTTAATTGTTCAATGATAACCAAATGTGTCTTGAACACAATTCTTTGAAATGCAGTATGACTGGCCCCTTCATCTAATCATTTTATAATTGAGATGGTGAGCATTCAAATGGTCCAAGTGTGTATAATTAGCATTCAGTTTTTACATTATGTTTTCATTGGATGCACTTATATCACAAACCAATGATTTGAAGTTGCTGTTGACACCTCTATCTAGAATACATTTGGAGATATTCAACATTTCAAGTTCAGGAGTGTGCATGTTAGCAATCATTCAAAACTTTTCGAACTTTCATGGTCTTCTCACTACACAAACTTGCGAATGGAAGTTGGATTGGTGCCTCTAGTTGTAATGCTTTTGGGAAAAGCCTAAATGAGGAAGCCAGTATCTGTGCCCAGAGAAAAGTAAGACATTACTGTTAAGCATATTACGTTTTCTTGGTTGAATACTGGGAGCATTTCCAACTTTGCACCTTGAATATCTTTAAAACTATAGCAGATAGAATTGTCATTTCAACTGCTAATGGTATATATATAAGAATACCTACATCTGATGAAAGATAAAAAAAAACTTGTAGCCTTTAGAATTATGCTGAGTAGATGCATTTCACATTTTAAAACTTGAATATCAAAAGTTACACTCAGAGATACACACAATTCCAGGGTCTATTTTACAGTAAAACCAGTCCAAAGTGGGCATCCGAGCCACTGGGAAAAAGTGCCCACTTCGGACAGTATCAGCCCATTTGGCAGATATGGATGAGTATGTACACGCACATGTAGAAATGAACACTATCCATTCATCAATATACAATGTATGCATAACGTTATACTCAAAGGGGGAAATGACATGCAAAACCAAGCTGTCTTTGTTCCTGTATCACATAACAAAAATAACAAAAAAAAAAAAAAAAAGAAAAGAAAAGAAAAACAAACAAGCAAACAAAAAACAAAACAAAAAACAAAAACACCCCCCCCAAACCCACTACAACTAGAAAAGATCATTTGGTGCATAGCAAATCAGTGTGTGTGTGTCTTCAAAGCATATTGGTATGGCAATGTCCAACTATTCCAAAACACAGGAGTAGAAGTTGGAATGGCATTTATCTTTTATAGCTTTGAAGTTATTCAAGATTTAAAATTTCTAATGATTCCATTTAGCATAATTTAAATTGCTACAACTTTTTAAAATTCATTAGGCGCACAATGGTCAACAACTCCCTAGTATAAGTTGGAATGGTATCTCTATCTATTAAAGCTTTAAAGATAATCATGATTGAAAATTTCGAATACTGCTAATTAGCTTAATTTAAATTACTACAATTTTTGTTTTAGATTCATTACATGCGCAATGGTCAACAACCAACTAGTAGAAGTTAAAATGACGTCTCTATCTATAATACTTTTGAAAATATTCAAGTTCTAAAATTGCCACTTATTTGCATAAATTTATTCCTCTGTATAAAAAGGCCCAACTCTTTGAATGGAGGTAGAATCATACCAAGTTTGAAGTTTCTATGTGTAATAGTGTCGGACAAATTCACTGGTAAAGACGAAAGAAATGAAGGAAGAAAGAAAGAAAGAAACTAGAAAAGAAGATTTGCATCAAAGCAAATCTGTGTGCCTTCAAAAGTTGTAAATGTTACGGGCTACAACTTTTGTCTTTCAGTACTTCACATTCCATTAAGCTTATGGTTGGTAGAAAAAATTTCAAAGTCTAAAAGACCTTGACCTTTGACCTTTGACCTGAACAGGTTATATTTAAATTATAAAAATGTACAGTATTACAATACCCACAATTTAAGCCCAACATGAACTAAATCAGATGAATATCTACCAAATTATGGCAAGATGAAACTTTCAAAGGGCCAGATGACCTTTGCCCTTTTGAGGATGCAGGTTCTTACAAAAATGTGCAATGTTGCAATACTTACAATTTTTGAGTCTAACATGATTAGAAATGGATGGAAATTGGCTGAGTTATGACTGGATGAAACTTTCAAAGGTCCAAATGACATTGACCTTTGATCTTTAAAGGTCATATGTAAATTACAAAAACGTCCAGTTTTACAATTGCTAAAATTTGAGCCCAACATGACCAAAATTGGATAAAAATTGGCCGAGTTATGGCTAGATAAAAATTTCAAAGGTCCAAATGACCTATATCTTTGACCTTTGGAGGCCACATGTAAATTACAAAAATGTGCAGTGTGACAATAGCAACAATTTGAGCCCAACATGATCAAAATTGGATAAAAATTGATTAAGTTATGGCTAGATGAAAATTTTAAAGGTCTAAATGACCTTGACCTTTAACCTTTAGAGGTCACATGTAACTTACAAAAATGTGCAGTGTGAAAATAGCTACGATTTGAGTTCGACATGACCAGAATTCGATAAAAATTGACTGAGTTATGGCGAGAGGAAAATATCAAAGGTCTAAATGACCTATATCTTTGACCTTTAGAGGTCACATGTAAATTACAAAATGTGCAGTGTTACAATAGCTACAATTTGAGCCCAACATGATCAAAATTAGATAAAAAATTGACCGAGTTATGACTGGATGAAAATTTCCAAGGTCCAACTGACCTTGTCCTTTGACCTTTAGAGGTCACATGTAAATTACAAGAATGTGCAGTGTTACAAACATATTAATTGAAGTTGGATTGGTTACCTGTACCTATTATAGTTTTGAAGATATTCAAGATTTAAATTTTCAAATGGCTCTAATTTGTATAATTGTTGAACTTCTTTACAAAAACTCAAGACTTCATGTATGGAAGTATAGTCCGGCAAAGTTTGGAGTTTTTACGTGTAATACTTTTCAAATGAAATGTCGGACAAATTTGCCTGTAAAGAAGAAAGAAAGAAAGAAAGAAAGAAGAAAGAAATAAAGAATTCCTAGAAAAAAACGATATGTCTGTGTTGGCACACACACATAATAAAGAATTTTAGGGAAAACAGAAAAGTGTGTGTTGACAAACACACTTTACAAAATGATCAGATACTATCACTATGCTAGAGTTCCCATAAAAAACAGATCTCATCTCACTGGTCGAAAAATAAAATTGTCAAAATCTCCCACGGCATGCTTAAGACAATGGAGGTGTGTGTGTTGCAGATGTCCCCACTGGAAATTTAGGCTTGATATCTAGCTTCTGACGCAACCTGGTGGGTAAACAAATTCAGCCTCACTGATTGGCTACTGGTTGTCCACCGGAAGTGGTGTCACATGTATGTTAGTTTTACAGGAAGTAGTGTCATATGTAAGTTGCTTCCTAAAGCACCCACCATTGAAATCACTGAAATGACAGTAAGCCACACCAATCGTTCCACACTCAAGTTGTGTATATTGAAACTAGCAAATGTCAAAACAGTCACTTCAGATTGGGAGACTGCCATGCTTTGATTGGTCGGACTAAGTCAGCACTAGAACTATTTGTGGTGGAGTATATCACATTGCAGGCTTCTACTCAGATGCCATTCGTCTCTGGGATCAAGGGCTAGCTTAGCCTCGGGTACAATGGTCTCACTATTATAAGCATCCATCTTGCATCATTCTGATGGGCCAAGTCAGTTGTTTGCGACTTAGGGGTCTGTTCAATATGAACAGGAAGAGATTATGCATTTTTTAAAGAACCTCATTATTTTATAATACATGTAGGAGTTTTTTTCTCTGATTTCCTACAACATGCACTAAGGCCTTTCAAATCAGAGAGTCAATTGTACTGTAGATAAGTTGCCAAGTAGACAGGTCTAGTAGTGCAAGGTAATTTATTATGCATGCAAAATGGTTGCATAACAATATGATGGTAGAATTGTGTGTGGGGGTGGGCGAGTGTATTGTTGCGAAGTTTAGTGAATTTAGCTTAAATCTAAATTCCTCAACTTTCCTTTAAATGTCATTAGTAACAACCCATATATTAAACTGGGAATGGGACCTCCATCCAGAACAATTTTGAAGATATAGAGGAGAAAAAACTTTGATTGCCTCTAATTTGCATCATTTTGAAAACATTGATCACTCCAGATTATAGGATCGATTCTAATACCGGGGCTTTGGCCATGCATCATTTTGTTTGTTATATTTTTCCAGTCCGAACGGTCTGCGAGAAAACTTGTGGCCATAATTTAGGTGGAAGAAAAGAATAAAGAAAGAAAGAAAGCCTGTATTTGCACACACACAGACAAATACTTAGAACTCTAATGCTGCTTTCATGCTTTCACACTTAGAGTTTATGTCGACCTCGAGTCACCTCAGGCTGTCCAAGCAAGAAAAAGTGAATCTATCGAGGAATTCAAGTCTAAATTACAAAGTCAAAGAAAAAAAATAATAATGATTTATTTTACATTGGTAACAGGAAAGAAAATGTATTGCGTCCTTAGTTGCGTATGGGATCCAGTAGTTTAAATGCAGACTTTTTCAAAATTCGCGTGGTAGCATCTCCATCTTGTACTTGTGGGTTTAGCAATGAAGATGTCCTTCAGTATTTTTAGAATGTCCATCGGTTTAAACATATTTTATTAAATCAATTGGGAAACAGGACACAGTCTTATATTTGGATCCCTCTTGAAAACAGAAGAGGAAAAATGAAACGCTTGACAACATGTACAGGACGAGTGCAAAGAGAAACGCTACTACAGTGACTGGTACAGATAGAGTGACAAGCCACACGAGAAGAAGAATTATACACCATGCACCAGACATGTTTACAGATAGGTATAGAATTGTTTGGAGTGGGCCTTAATACCTATATAAGTTAACTTAGCATTTCTAACTGAAATTAACAGGTATATATATAACACCATCAAGTGTCAAATCTGGCTGTTGAGATTATGTATCTATGTACTGATTTAAAAATGGAAACGTTTTCATCAAAGGTGCAATTTTGTGACCCAAATAGAAGCGTTTGAACAGTAAAGGATGCAAGAGGTAAGATCGAACTTTGCAGTTGGTCACGATAAGTTCTGTACTTCGTACATTCGGAAAAATAATGAAAAGCATCCTCATTCGCCGTTCCACAGGCACACCTATAGGAGAGTCTACACATACATACAGAATGTCCATTGTATACAGCTCAACGAAACGTCTTACAAAGCATAGTTATTCTTTACATTTGCTTTACTGTTAGAACAGTCACTCTTCAAAGCTGTAGTTTCATGGCACGAGTGATTAAAGAAAAAAAACATAATTAATAAATAAACAAGCAAACAAACAAAATATCCCAACACCCCAAAATCCACGTCATCGTTCCGATCATATTTAAGTTTACCTCGAAAAGAACTAAAAAGGAATGCACCTTTTGTAACCACATATTGCAACGACTGTCCCGATCACATCAAAAAAAAAAAAAAAAAAAAAAAGAAAAGAAAAACAAACAATTGGGACATATTGGTATTCTCGTAGATTATGGACGCGAAGCATTCCGTCGAAGTAAAATGCACAGAAACGTCTTACAAACAGCGAGGAGCGGTTTCCCGGAAAGATGGGGAGATTGATTTCTGTGTCTCCTTTTGTGTTGGGTCCCCGCTTCGTGACTGTGCGCCTTCTCGTGACGTGCGAAACCCACCAGTTGGTCGGATCTGGTCTCGGCCAGTTTGAATGTTGGCGATTTCTACTTGGCGCATGGCATAAGCGAGCAAGAAGTATGCCCGTTGCTGCAAAATAAATATTTTCCTGCAGTACATTTAACTCTTTCATTGCCAACTGCGACTTAAGTCAAACTACTTATAACACGAACTACTCTGGATTATAATAAGGGTGCTGGATTCATGTCCCTTGTAAAGACCTTTCATTCAAGTTCCAGCATGCTTGTAGTTGCATAGGATACAATAGTCCAAGCAAACAGGTCATTGCTTCCAATGCGCAACGAGAAAAACTGTTGAGTGAGTCCAAAATATAGCACTGCAAGAATTAAGAGACCGTTGCTATGCCTTGATAGTCTCTTTTGTCGATGTCCCAATCGATCGCATCGCTCCAGAATACGTGCTAAATAAACTGGGGGGCCTATTTTCCGCGAGGTTCCTATCGTTGACGGAAGGAATCCTTCGTATGGGTGTGGTTCGTATAGGCATTCTGGGCGTGGTATGTGGGATTCACGACCTATCGCTCTGCCACGGGTGGCAAATACACATCTTCTGTATTATATTTGCGGTACCTGTGCATGTAAAATCAATTTGTCACAGCTCATCATCTGCTGTGGAATCTGACATCCAGACACCATGGCTTCGCCTGAGACAAACAGGTAGAAACTTAAAGCAAGAATCCGATGAGCATCACGGACTCCTGCGTGATCAGAGTTTCGTTAAGGAAACAAATCGTCAGTATGTGGAATGCAGCCATATGAACTAAACATACCGCCTGTTTGCACGCATGAAACCCTTGTGACGTACCTATTCTATGTACGACCTGAAATATTTCTTCTTCAAGGCTTTACACTATTTTCTTTTTATTTATTTATTTATTTATTTATTTATTTATTTATTTATTTATTTATTTATTTATTTATTTATTTATTTATTTATTTATTTATTTATTTATTTATTTTTATTTTTTTACAATTTCCACACTGAAAAATATCAGAATTTGTTCATTTTGTGCATACTGTGCTATGCAGTTTTCCGTAGTTTTCTTCTTTTTATTTAAAAAAAATGTAATTAGACATGGAATACGTTCTGAAACCTCAATTTTTGGTTATGCTCAATAGAGATCCCATTAACCCTTTCAGTGCCATATTTTTGATTGAGTCAACAGCTTTCCTCGGCGCGCCTTGCCAAAGCATGCCGAGGAAAGCTGTTGACCTGGACTATTATATACTCTGGAACTAAAGGCATGCTGGTACTTAATGGAAAGGTCTTTTCACAAGGAATGTGAATCCAGCATCCTTTGCTATGTCTGGGTGCCAACCCAGAAATTTTGTTTTTCCAAGAATTCTTTCTTTCTTTCTTTCTTTCTTTCTTTCTTTCTTTCTTTCTTTCTTTCTTTCTTTCTTTCTTTCTTTCTTTCTTTCTTTCTTTCTTTCTTTCTTTCTTTCGTTCTTTCTTTCTTTCTTTCTTTCCTTCCTTCTTTCTTGCTTTCTTCTTTACAACCAAATTTGTCCGGAGTTTTTCTCGGACACTATTATTCCGAAAGCCACCAAACTTGCCACGGTCACTGACCTACCGGTGAAATTGTTCACTTGGTTTGGAATAGTCAAAGTGTGTAAAATTATGCAAATAAGGGGGCAATTAAAATTTTAAAAGCTCCATATCTTCCAAACTATTGCAGATAGACACAGAATTTCAATGTGCTTACATAAGTTTGTGACACCCACCTATATAATGGACAGTAAATGAATGTTGTCGAATTTCAAATTATGCTAATCAGGGGCATTGACACATTTAAAAGTTGAATATCTCTAAAACTATTATAGATAGAGATGATATTTTAACTTCAATTTATAGGTTTGTGGCAAAGCCGCATCCAATGAACACCAAGAAAAACTCCGGCCAAATTTGGTCAGAAACAAAGGAAGACAGACAGAAAAAAAGGAAAGAAAAAAAAGACAGACAGACAGAAAGAAAGAAAGAAAGAAAGAAAGAAAGAAAGAAAGAAAGAAAGAAAGAAAGAAAGAAAGAAAGAAAGAAGAATTGTTGGATAAACAAAATGTCTGGGTTCGTACCCAGACATTAAAAATACGGAACAGCTGCGTTGAATTTGCCGGCAAAGTAGACCAAGTTCCGTGTTACTACACTTGCCAGCAGAGTAGACAAAATGCGCAGCTTGGGTCTGCTTTGGAGGCAAACATTGAATACTTTGTGCATATCTATTCAGACTTTCAATGGTGCATTACAGGTTTATGATGGATAATACCTCCAACGGAGAAATGCAGTTGAACTAAACTGGAAAAGAATTTTGCTTCACAGAAAATCTGTCTGGGTGCCTTTTAAATGAGCATAGTTTGAAATGTTTCACTTGCCACTGTTCAACATAATCTAAATTTTGTGTATTAGCCTAATTTCTATAAATTAAAATGCAACAACTTTGGCACGTGGTTCCCCAATATCTATAATAGTTTTGAAGCTATTCGAGATTTACATTTTGCATATTCGCCTAATTTGCATAAATGAAATTCCTGCAACTTTGGTTCATGGTATATTGGATGTGCCTTGGCCACAAACCTTAATAAATAGAAGTTGGAATGGCATCTCTAATGCCCCTAATTAGCATAATTTGAAATTCTACAACCTTCATGTACTGTCCATTATATTGGCAGGTGTCACAAGCCTATATATGCACATTGAAATTTTGTGTCAATCTGCAATAGTTTGGAAGCTATTACAACTTTGATTGCCCCTAATTTTCAAAATTTAAAACATCATGACTATCCCAAATGAGATGCACAATTTCACTTGCTAGGTCAGTCACCATGGCTAGCTTGGAGTATTTTGGAAAAATAGTGTGCGAGAAAAACTCTGGACAATTTGGTCGTAAAAAAAGACAGACAGAAAACAGAATTCTTGGAAAAACAAAATGTCTGGGTTTGCACCCAGACACAGAATTCCAGTGTTTGCTTATACAATGAAACCTCTCTACAGTGGGCACCTTTGGGACCAGAGAAAAGTCACCCTTAGGACCAGAGAAAAGTCACCCTTTGGACCAGAGAAAAGTGCCCACTCCTGAGAGGGTCAGCCCTTCTGGGCAGTATGGATGAGTATATGTGCATGTACGTGTACATTATTCATACATGCACGTTTACGTGTACAGTAGATATATATTAAAATTGAAGTAGATGTGTATACATGCAATACGAAACTGTCTTTATTTCTTCATTACATAAAGAAATTTTAACAGCCATCATGAAACTACATGAACATGTTCCTGTGAACTGAGACAAGCACTATACGGCCTCAGTATTCCTTGTCTTGGCTATGAAGGACAGACTCCATAATAATAACAGGCTTCATCTCACTGGTTACAAGAAACCAAAGATAGGAAAGTGTCCACTGAGATGACACAAGTCCACACACTGTTTCAAAATTCACAAAGTTGTGAAAACAGTCATTGAGGACTGGATGACCATACTATGATGGGTCTAGCCAACTCAGCACTGTATATAGTCTTTTTTTTAAGGGATGACCACACCCAGGCTTGCTCTGCCTAGAAGTCCAGTGCCTGTGCTCATTTGGGACTGATAAGCTCATCAGACTCATAGCCTCAAGCAAAAACAGACCAGCTAGGACACCAGTCTCAGTCATGGTGCTCTTACAGCTCTGTCCAGCACTAGTGCGAACTATAGCCTGCCTGGTGCATACAGCAGCATGGAGCAGATCTGTTCTTGCATGAACAGAAAGAGATTCTCTGTATTTTATTGACAAACTCATTACACAGTTGTTGGGAGCCCCCCCCCCCCCCAATTCCCATTTGCTACAAGACCCAAACCTCCCAATTCATACACCTAGCATACATGACTAGAAGGCTGCCTATGAGACAGGTTCAAACTAATTTATTATAAATGCAAAATGGTTCGCTAGCACCGTGAAAGTCCATTTAACTTGTTACAAGCAGTAAAGAAGCCCTGGATGTGTATTGTTGGGAAATTCAGTGACTTTAGCATACATTGAAATTCCCCAACTCTTGTTTGCACGCTATTGGATTTGCCAGATGTCTGAACCCTACATGTGTAAGTTAAAACTTTATGGCTATCTATAATACTTTTGAAGATATAGAGCTTTTAAAACTTACTTGGCTCTAATTTGCTTAATTTTAAATATCATGAATATTCCAAACCCGGTGCTTAATTTCACCAGCAGGTCAGTCACCATGACAAGTTTGGTGTTTTTCGGAATTTACGTGTCCGAGAAAAACACCAGACAAATTTGGTCATAAAGAACAAAGAAAAGAAGCAACAAAGAAAGAAAGAAAGAAAGAAAGAAAGAAAGAAGATTTCTTGGAAAAACAAAATGTCTGGTTTGGCACCCAGACATATGAAGTTCATAAGTTAATACTCATCCCTAAAATAGTAAAGAAGCGCGAGGCTATAGTAGAAATATAATGGACTTAACCACCAAGTTACATTATTTGGCAGTATGGGTGTTTTTTACCAGTAAAGCAATTAATCTGATCAGCTGCATACACATATTTAAAAGAGAACTTAATATCTACTTTTTGTATTTCACAGATTGTTATTCCACCACGAGTTATACCTGGTTCACGACGCAGGATTTTCTGGTAACAGGTTCTGAAGTGTTATTTGCATCCCCACCCCACCCCCTCCTTGCACAAACCAAAATACTATAAAGTTTTCCTGAAAACAGTCCTTCTAAATATGATTGCACAAGGTGTTCAACAAGAAATAATAAAATGATCCAGGTTTGACATAGTTCAACTGATGATTCTAAAGGCTGTGACTGAATCGATGGAACAAAGTGTGCACACAATTCCGTCCGTGAGTCTGACTTAAACGTAACACAATTCTTCTCATCGGTAATCCTGTCATGTATCCATAACCACAGTTACGTAATGTAGTAATGGCAACTTAAAGGACACGTACGTCGGTTCTGTTATCGGCAGAATATTTACACTTTATTGTGATGGATAGTCTGTGATGATGACACGGAAAGAACAAGAGCAAGCAATCCCTGTGTACGTACTCGGACAGAATAGCCCGGAGTGGTACGACACGCAACCCTGCCAACAAACAGATGGCCAATGACAGCGGACAATACATCTGGGCATTAACAATTCAGTCCAGCAACTGTTCTGTTTACTGATTGCCTTTTAGTTGAAGTCGTCGTTTTCATCTTGCTTGAGACAAGGTCGAAATGCATTCTTGTCTTCAACATATTCTCTTGTGTTTGAGAGCCGAAAGTTGTCTCTTGGTAATAGCGTGAATTTAACTGCTGTTTCGAACCTTCATGTTCCCGGGTGTAAATATGCATGCTGGGAATTTGGACAAAGTATCATGGGTACCAATGCGAAATGCAAAATGAGTCACGCCATGTTCTCCACCCTGCCCTTTGGCCCTTGCTGTGCGCAGGTTAAGTGTCACGGGAAAGTTGTCTTTCATTGAAGATGCACGTGTTATGCTTTCTTGAAGCACGAGATACAGTCAACAACATTATGCGCGTGTTTCCGCAAAATTGTACATCCGCTGGTCGTTAGAATACCCTTCTCGTGTGCAGGTGTGGAAGTTCACATTGCCTGGCCTTTAAAACAACATGACCTGTATTTCTGTGACACAGTGAATAAAATTAATAGCACAGAAGCATTTATGCGCTTTAAACTGCCATCGATTGTCCAATGCTGAAATGTTAATAGTTTTGAATCAAAAGTGAACCCCAGCACGGACAACGCATAGTTTGGTACCCATTTGTCATGCATGGTGTCTTGCATAACGAGCTGTAAAGATTTATTTCTCCTTTCTGTTCTTGTGTAAAATCTAGCAAATGGCTTTGCGTATTTACTTTAAATGTTTTCATTGTTCCAGCGTAGAACCAAAACTCGCATACAGTCATAATGTGAGAAAATGCCAGTTTTTCGCCGTTTACATAATGATGTGTAGCCTCAGATATGCATGAAGCTAGTGGCCCATTATGCCCTGAAACCATTCTGTCAGTTGGGAAACTTTCAAAAGCGTGTCTGAGGAATTTCAAGTATTAGCCTCCTTTGTAATGTTCCTGGCTTTTAGCTACGTTGTTCAGCAACTCAAGAGAATAAGCAGGCAAGGAAAAGTTTAAGACACAAAAGAGAAAAATCGCAAGATGACTATAACTGTCTTTCTTTAGTGGCCGGGACAAAAGGAGTCTGGGCATGCCGCCTGGTGACTTGGGCTCTGCGATGCTTTTGTTAGCGCACAAAAATGGTGAAGAGAAGTGACACTGAATGGTTGTGCACAGCAGCCCCGTGTTCGAACCTCTTGACGGCATCTGTCCGTGGCACTCTCGCCATGGTGCGTGAAAAGGAAAACAATAACTATTGTCTTTGGAGTATCTAACGCCATTCAAGAGGGACTTATATGCCTGGTATTGTCGGTAGTCTATCGACGATAATCGTGTTTCAGCGGTCTTAGGCACAGGTTAATTTGACCGCAATTGAGGCGGGTGGCTACCAAAGCTCTTTCATGTCTATACCTGATGTTCAAATCTCAATATGCTACCACTCGAGAGCCACGAGTCCGCCTTCCCCCATTGACACCTTATTTTGTAAGGATAAGTGCTTAACTATAGCAAAGGTATAAAAGACTTTAATTTTAGAATCGCTATCTAAGTACAAAGATGAGCCTAAAAAGGTAAATTTTGTGAAAACAAATTACGGGGTAGGCTGGGAGAAATTAGTATAAGTAGTCTATCCAGTAGAATGGAAAAATAAGACAAACGTTCTATAGTTGCTCCTCTCTTAGAAGGCCACAAACGCAACACGAAACTTCACTGTGTCAGAGGGTCATCTATCTGGAGGGGGCAAGAGTAATGAAATAAAAATGGAACAATTTCTGAACTGGTATGGTTGACTTTTCGGGCGGCCTCTGTTTAAAGAGTGTCCTCAGTCGAAGGAGGTTCTTGCACCCAGACAATATTTGCATGCAGTCTTCTTTGCTGTAAGTCAGAACCGACATTTACAACAAGTTGGGTTGCTAAAGATTTTTTTTTTCATGTTTTATTTATTATGGGACCAAAATAAAGTTTAGTTCATGTGGCCATGTCTCACCTTTCATTCGCATAACATTCAAGTGGGACCTATTTTATAAGGAAAGTATGAAACAACCTTTGGCAAGAAAGGCACTATGGGTCATTGTAGGGTGAAAAAAGATACCAAATCATTGCTTTGTATTTTCGGTTAGAGACAATGGCGTTTGCGCAACGTTTTGAAGTACATGTAAATCGGCTAGACACAAACCAAAATTGGATGTCGTGCATAATACCCATTGCTTTTGCTTGATGCTTTGTTGTGAATTTTGAGGTATATAGCCCGGAAACGTTTGTATAAAAAAGGGTTCGAGAAAGATTGTACTGAACGGAAACAGCAGCTGTAATTACGCAAGTGTGTCATAAAATTACGGGATCATGCGTAATGATAACAATAATTGTTAATAGGAATTCAAACTTCACTTTTATAAAGACTACTGACTGTGATGCTTCCAGTTTACACATTGCTTCGAGAGATTGACCTGGATCTCTTTAGACTGGCCACATCTGGCAGATCTAGTACCTCTATAGGCTTATCACATTTTCTCTCTCTCTCTCTCTCTCTCTCTCTCTCTCTCTCTCTCTCTCTCTCTCTCTCTCTCTCTCTCTCTCTCTCTCTCTCGCTCTCTCTTAGAAAAGCATATGGTCCTGGAGAGTCTAGTAGCGTATTGATTACATGTAGGGCAAAAAGACACAAATACAATACCAATAAAGGTTCGGGTATTTTTGGTGATAGGAAGCAAAAAAAAAAAAATTGCTAAATAGACTTTGCTTTTGTGACGGCATGCTTAGTTTTAGTTTGACGCATGGTATCTTACATTGCAGCTGGGATTAGCCCTTTACCTTTGAATTTATAGTCAGATAAAATCAACAACTTTGCTTGGCGTAGTTTAGGCTCTAACTAATGCCCAGCCAACGCCAAGGAAAGCTGTAGATCTAAAGTATGATTTCTTGGAGTGTCTTGTTTACAATTCTCAAACAATTTTTCATCACTGTAGAAATTACCAAGAAACATGTTTGACCCCAGCCGCTTTTGGGAGGTTCGCGGGGAGGCGGGGGGGGGGAATAAGGTACAATAGAATAATTTGAATGTCGAATAAGCCATAGTACAGCAGATAAGGCATATAATCAACGATAAAACAGTATAATGGCTGAATTGGCATAGATTATGCATGGCATATAAACAGTATAATGGCTGAATGGCATAGATTATGTATGGCATATAAACAGTGTAATGGCTGAACGGCATAGATAATGTATGGCAAATAGTCCATGTCATACGTAAGGCTGATAAGTCATTTCATTTTGCATTTATACTTCTTTTGCAGGTACGGATGTTTGCAAAATAAATGATATTAAAACATTTCAAATAGCAATGAAAGCACGTGGTACAATCTTTATAAAAATAACCCTTCTTTTTGAAAATAAAGAGGGATATATAAGTTTAGTCACAATAGTATGCATAGTTTTCTTGTATTATTCTTATAGTAAGTACAACAATGACACATTTTGAACTCCCCAATGAAAATAGAATTAGTACCCCTACCAAGTAAATCTGAAGACATTTATCGACTCATACAGAATGAACATAAATAGCAACCTGCTAAATTTGGTTGATGATTGTTTTTCATATCGGTGTGGAAGTGGTATTGCAAAATATTTACACTTTGGTAAATAATATGTTTTAGTAGACTACCCTATTATTTGTTTCTGACTTCGCGTGATTAGTTGATGGGGGAACATATATGATTTTACTTTGTTTTCCAAATCTAAAACGTACTTGCATAATGACCCATTAGATATATTGCTTACTATTAACATATGCCTCCGGCTGTGCCTAGGTAACAAATTAAACTGACGTCAAAAGAGGCAATCTGTAAAAGGGGAAAAACATCCATTTTCAACATGTCCAAGTTACCCAAGGCCTAACAAAAATATATATATGGTTCTGGTAACCTGACAGACCCTACTAAAAAGGCCCAACCCTAAAATTAATGGACACCCCCACCAAAAAAAGTACTTTTTAGCCGCTCTTCCCTAATAAAAACTGGTAGACCCAGATCAGTGCTACAAACTCAGTCAGAGACCAAAGTGGCCCCCAAAAGTCCGTAATTTTTTCAGTGGCCCAAATGTGACCTACACGGCCCAAAGGGCCGAAGGCGTGCTGGTAGGGGGAAGGGGCATCCCCCCTACAAAAGTTTTGAATTTGAGCATACAAAATGGTGCATTCTTGACAGTTACGCGTATTTTGCCTTCACGTGGTTTACGAAATTACAACATTTTAGTCATTATTGTACTGATTTGGCTATTTCCCCTCAGATTGTACAAAAATCTTATGAAATTTAGTAAAAAATAAAATTTTGAAAATCAATAAAGATAAGACAAATTTTGTGTTCGTACGTGTAAGGCTTTAAAGAATTTTTGCACATATATTATATTTATTAATTCGGGGAAAATTAACAGATAAATTATCCCACAATTAATAAGTTGTGTATTTTCTCTACAAGAGCAAGAAGAAAAAATACATTAAGATAATCACTTGGCCTGAATGTATTTAACTTTTATCACTGAAGGTTGACTGATAATACTTTATGCACACGTATGCCAGGATGGTGCAATATAATTGCTGAAAGCACACCGAACTATGATGCATGAAATGGGAGTACCAAATGCCTAGGGAATCTTGCCTTGGCTTATTATCATGGTGGACCACAACATGAAAATAGCAGAAATGCAAGTATGAAATCGGAAAAATATTAAGTTGCTTTGCACAGATTTGTAGCTGAAATGCTTTAATTATTTATCAATTGAAAGATTGATCTAAATATTCAATAAATTAAGATATAAATAAATATAAGCACCAAAGTGGTAATTTTCATAACGCCAGGGACCTGCTATATATATATATATATATATATATATATATATATATATATATATATATATATATATATATATATATATATATATGTATAAATTGCAGGTCCTGATAACACTAAGATACTGAAACTATAAATATAAAGCTCTCCAGTACTCCCATCTGATCCATCAAGAATGAATTCACCTTATTTTTGAAATGTTCTTACATTCTCTCTCTTTGATGTACCCTAGCAGGTTCTGCATGGGAATAGGTATCATCATGGTACAGTAGTACCTGCAATTACCGACCCCAGTCCCCACCTGGTCAAAACAACCAGATTTCCATGGCACGGGCGCTTTTACAAAGTTAAATGACCTGATGCGCAAGACCACGGTGCTGTCCAATTGCGGCATTCCCTGGATCATTTTCTCAACAAACTTCTTCACATGAGAAACACTTATTTTGGATTAATTCTGTAGCATTTTCAAGAACTGTGATGCAAACTTTTGCTACAATGCTCCAGTTGGACAGCCTTAGACCAGCTGCAACATTCGACCAACCAGTAAAATTAGCCCACAAACAACCACCCATAGAAAAAAACGGTCGTTCAAATCAACCATAACCATGTTGGAAGACAAAGTTAACAGAAAAGCTGGCCAACGTGCGCCATTATTTGTCAGTAAAGTCAACTCAAAGACAGCATTTTATTTCAACTTGTCTGTGTGCTCAACTTAGGCTGGGGAAAAAGCATCCTGCTGCATAGCTGCTGCACATAGCCTCGATGGGTGCAGTATCAATATCCAGTATCGCTAGGAATCAGGTGTCCGTTCTACGAGTTACCTGAGCAAACGGTTGTCAACTTATTTTTAAAAGATGACTTACAATCTTAACTTTAATCTGTCCGCTCGGTTGTGTCTGAAGCAGTTATCATCGTTAGTCATAAATGCAACACGAAGGCATGCACGGACACACGTTGAGAGCCATTTTAAACATGTACAATGCATGAGATGGAATTTGTCCAACGGAATTTGTAAACTATGTAATCAAGGTATAGAAGATTTATTTCATTTCACTTTCACATGTGAACACTCCAAGGAATTAAGAATTAAGATTTGGCGAAATTTGGAAAAATACCTGTTGGAACATGGTTATACCCATGTATGGGAACATTTTACTTGCTCTTCCTTAACTACGAAATTTACGCTACTGTTTGGAATATCATTCAATTATGACTATGCTGTTAATGCTATATTTGACAGTGCTTGTAAAACTTTCCTAAAAGAAGCATGGCGTTGCCGTATGGTAGCTCTTGAAGGTGCTGGCTGTGACATTTCTGTGTAGATTCTTAAAAAATTAACTGTGATATATAAGCTAATGTGTATGTGTGTGTGTATGTATATATACACACATGTATATATATATATATATATATATATATATATATATATATACATATATATATATATCTTCAACTGTGCCTGTTCACAGTAAAGAAATAGAGTTGTACAGTTCCCTGTAAGGTGCAGATTCCATAAACTTTAAATGGAGTTCCTATATTGTATACAAGTTTTATCTATTTTGAAGTGTACTTTAATTTTATACATTGTAAATATGACGATGATAAACATTTATTTTCTACATTGTAAACCAAAAGTGCACGATGTACTTGTCCTTACGCTTTCTAGAGTTTTCTCCCAGTGAGTGGTTTATCTCTAGTTTTAGCGCGGGGGACAAAATTATGATATTGATGATTGGTTACACCGGTTGAAAGCAAACTTTAAATGGGTAAGATACTTGCACGCATCATGGAATAAACCCTGTTCCATCGATGCCCCCGGTGAAAAGGGGTAGTTTTCTGTTTTCAGAGTGTGATTTTCCTTTCCCACAATGCATAATAATAATAATAATAATAATTAATTCGGAAAACTACCCCTTTACAGCGGGGCCATTTTGAACATTGCACAATAAATACATTGATTGCAGCACAATCTCACAAAAGTACACTTGATTTGGATATGAAGGTGAATTGCGGCCACAGCAAAAATATCATCATCCATGCTCTGAAATAATTGCAATATATATACTTTTGGTTTCATATATTATAAACCTTTTCCCACCCCCTTTCGGCAAGATCGTCCCAATGCTCATTTACAAACCATTGGCATTGGGTGCAGAACTCACTATTTTCACAATGGCGTCCCAGTCTATTGGCTATTTTGAAGAGGTAGCGTCCAAAATATATGTGGGATTAGTGTTAAGGGAAGGTTAATTTGTCTAATAAATGTAATGTACAATATATAATGGGACTTTTCCAGAGTGAGCATTACCTGAAAATGTAAATACAACGACAAACAGTGACCAGTTGTAGGCCCCAGAAGTAGTATAGTGTATCAGACATAGAAGTGGCCCTGAGGGAATGAAATAAGGGTCAGCAATAGGCTGAGTGCCAAGCGCCCCACTGCGTCAAAGACGAAGCTCACGGAGAAGGTTGCCCCTATAGTGGATACAGGTCCGACAGTACTGGCGAGTTTTTGTATAAGTGGTAACAATATCAATGCGCACAGTTATGAGGTGAGGCACCAGACGAGGTGTAACTTTAATTGTGGCGTTGTTTAAAGGTGGGATAGGACATTGCGAGGTGTGTGCTCGTGATCACGTACTTATGGCTTCATAGGTCAGAAATGAGCACAGATAATTTCTGTGGTATGATCAGAAAAGATCTACAACTTTATGATCTGTGTTTGATGACGTCATGTGTGGAGGTAATGAAACATAATGGAACGCAACTGTACGGTCACATTACCTTTGTTTTATGGCGTCTTCTGAAGAGGTTATCAGAGATGATGGGACTCAAACGTATTTTGGCTGTGTGATCTGTTTTATGACACCATATGCAGAGGTTATCAGAGTTGGTGACACTCAGTACGTTATGCACTTTATGTTACCTCTGTTTTATGGCGTCGTGTGCAGAGGCTACCAGAGCTGGTAACAATCGATACCTCATGCACTTTATAGCCCTTTATGTGACCTCTATTTTATGGCGTCGCGACTACAGTTGCATGGTCACAGAGGGAAGGATTCGAAACTATTCGTGATGTTCGGGCCTTTTTCCTTTTTGTTTCTGTGTCTGAATAGAGGCATATTTTCTTTCTTTCTTGCTTACTTGCTCGCAGTCCTTTCTTTTTTCCTTCTTTCTTTTTGCTCATCTTTCCACTTCATTTTTGTGAGGGCATCAACTCGGACACGGCGCAAGTCAGAAGCTTCAAATTTGGCATAGGTATTGCACCTATAGTGAAGCTTTATAAATTGTTCAAAATGATAAACAAGTTGAACATTATGCAAATTTGGACCATTACAAAAAAAAAACTGAAGTGTTTAAAAATGATGATTCCAATTTTATTCCACATGTTCGCGCTATGGGCGCATCCAACAGACTGTGACTGGAAACTGTCAGATTTTAGTTCATGCAAATTTCAGCTAAAACACAAAAATGAAGTGTTAAATGCATTTGAAACTGTTCTAAATAGAGGTGCCAGTATAACTTCGACATGTATGTTTGCGCCATTGGCACATCTAATGAACAGTGACTGAATACTTTCAGATTTCTATTTATGCAAATTTTATCCAATACAGAATAATGCAGTATTTAAAACTAATGAATATCTTCAAAACTACTCAGATAGAGATGTCATCCTAACTTCAGTTTATGTGTTTGTGCTATGGGTGTATTCAGTGAAAAGTAACTAAAAGTGTCAAGTTTTAATTCATGCAAATTTCGGTCAGTGCACAAGATTGAAGGATTGGATACACATATCTTTGTATCACAAAAATGGAAGTTACTTGTTTTATATTTTTATCATTTCAGTCATATCTAGAACTATTATCAGGCAGTCTCTGTTGCATTAAATTTAAAAGTAGACAACTCCATAGTGGACCATTTTCTCTCTGAGAATAACTGGAGAAATTAGACACTAACTGGCTGCATTTAATATTTCCTTTTGGTATTAAACTAGTAGATATCAAAAGGTGATAAAACTGGGCCCTCAGTTAACACCATTCACCTCAGTCATTGTTTACTGTTCACTTCAGTTTGTAGATAGAGGTGTCATTCCAACTTCAAATTATATGTTTGTGTTATGGATGCATCCAATAAAGAGTGACTGAAAAATGACAGGTTTTAATTTATGCACACTTTTGGAGTTACTATTTGTTACATGTAACAGGACCTATGATTATGAATATATTAGCTGATGTACATTTGACCTTCCGAGGTCACATGACATCAATATAACACCACTACAAAAAAACACAAAAAAAACAAAACAAAACAAAAAACAAAAAAAAAAAAAAAAAAAAAAACAAGCAAACAAACAAACAAACAAACAAACAAACAAACAAACAAACATAAGGTACTTTCCTATCACATGGGCCTAAGAACAGCCATTACCAAGGTTTAAGCCTGTATGTCAGTTTGACCCTTTGATCAGGTAAATCTGTAAAATCCAGGCCAAGACTTTTAGAAAAAAAACTAAGTTAAAACCTAAAAATAGAAAAAAATCGAACAGGGTTTCACCTAGATAAACTTTTTTTTTTTTTTTTTTTTTTTTTCAGTGAGATTTATACCCCCTTGCCTCTGACATAAGACTGACAACTGTCAAGGTCTTTTCTCCATGCTAGCTGCATTAAATGAATTGACCCTTCCCCCCCTCCCCCCATGCAAATTTCTTCCAATACACAAAAATTGAAGTGTTGAAGAATCATGAATACCTTCAAAAGTGTTATAGATAAAGATGCCTTTTCAAATTCAATTTATATGTTTGTGCTTTAAGCGCATCCAATAAAGAGTGACCAGAAACTGTCAGATTTTAATTCATGCAAATTTTTTCCAACACACACAACTAAAGTGTTGAATAATGATGAATAATTTCGGAACATTTATAGATAAAGATGCCATTTGAACTTCAATTTATATGTTTGTGCTATGGGCGCATCCAATAAATAGTGACTAGAAACTGTTAGATTTTAATTTATGCAAATTTCTTCCAATACACATAACTGAAATGTTGAATATTGAAAAAAATATCTTTATCATTATATTATTAGTAACTATAATACATAGAGGTGCCATTTTAAGTTCAATTTATATCTTTGTGCATCCAATGAACAGTGACTGAAATTTTTGATATTTTAATTTATGCCTATTTCGGCCAATACACAAAGTGTTTAAAAATGATGAATATGTTTAAAACTATCGTAGATAAAGATGCCATTTCAACTTCGATTTATGTTTGAGCTCTGCATGCATTGAATGAACAGTATAATGCTAATTGGGCTCGTATACAAAATTTGTTGTTGAATATCTGTTAGACTATTGGAGAGAGAGAGAGAGAGAGAGAGAGAGAGAGAGAGAGAGAGAGAGAGAGAGAGAGAGAGAGAGAGATTTAGTTAAAAAATAAATCCATATCTTTGTGCTGTACTATAGTATACAGGCATATCCATTATTGCTATTAAAATGTGCACAATTTTCACACACACAAACATATTTGCTGTAAGGGAAATCTTTGTTTTCTAGTTTTTTTCGCATGATGTACAGTAGCTGTCAAAGATGGGTAGACTCAAAATGTTGCGTGTTTTTATGGTATCATATCCAACTTACCAAATTTGGTGGAACAAGTTGGTGTATGAACGTGTGTTCGTCAAATACCGACAATATCGGCAGAAGGAACAGAAGCTTAACAACGCCAATGCGTGTCCAGTACAAATTAATATCTTTATTTGGTACTCAGGTAACATTCAAATCGTAATGTGAACTGTTTTGTGTACGCCAAGCACCGTTTTGGTCACATGTGGCTTTTGCGTTCTAGAACAAGTTTTGGTGTGCAGATGATGCTTATGCTATACGTGACCTCTGCTTGTGGAGAAAGTAGTAGGTGCAGAGGTGGCAAGACCTAGTATGATCTCTGGTCCATCATTTACGTGATGATATGACACATGCATCACCTTTAATATTCAGTGTTGTAGTCACAGGTAGTAGGACACATTTTCTTGTGTTTCTTTTGTTGAATTGGGTCATTAATTTACACTGTTGGCAAAATAATTGCCGTTGATTTTCATAACACATTGCATTCATATGTTTTAAACACCCAAGATTTAAAGGGAAGAAATATGAACAAATGTGTAAATGAAAAATTGGTTCATTGTTAATTTTTGTCTTAATTCGCCTAGTTTAAACGTGTTTCATATTTAAATATATTACCGCTGCTCAATGGAACCGAAGGACTTAAAGCCACACAGTATGTTCTCAAAGGAACCAAAGGGCTTTAAGACACACAATATGTCCCTTGCCATCCTTCGCGGGACAGCCGCTGCAGGTCAAAATCTATTTTGTCGTGTTTCATATATAATTCATTGGCAAAACTTTGCGTTAGTGTTAGATGTCATCAATATTATTTGGGTCTAGTTTATCTAATTCAGAATGAATAAAACAAATCAATGGTTGTGTACCAGTAAGTATCTAAAGGTCGCATGTCTGATAAAGAGCCTGAGGGGACGTTTTAAATTTTGCAAAAGGTTTATCAAAGGTATTAGACCTTATTCAATGGTGTCGGCGTCGCAATGTGAACTATGGTTGTTGGGCTTTTTCGGATCAATCCGTACGTGGCATTGTTAAATAATGAAAAAGTTTCGCATGAAGCTTTTAGTTAACTATTGTGTTCTGCCTCCAGCAGTTCGGAATTAAATCCGAGCTGAATCTAAACAACGAGAGACCAGCGACGGGCAATGGTCTTACATGTGGCCTATCTTGCGACGCTTTCTTGAAAAGAAATGCCTTTGAATAGGTAATGAGGATTTGATTGACGTTTTCTACAACAACTCATGGTCCCAACTATTGAGGCAAGTGTCCAAGGTTTTCAATGGCACGGAAGCCAAACATTGGCAGCGTTTCGGACAAATCTCAGGTAAACGTTGGGTACATAAGCGAAGAGTGAATACCGTGACCTTGCACGTGCCTGCCACGGGCGGAAAACTGAAGCAGACGATGAACTGTCATCACGGGACCCGAGTTGCTTGCTGCGACAAAACTCAGGGGATTGACAAGGATCATTGGTGGACAGTCGAGGTTCTGGTATAACACAAAAACACAGGGATTGCGTAACTAGACAAAGCAATGGAGACAATACGCATGTCTGCTGATTGAATAAATGATGCTCCGACATGGACTCGATTGTTTGCTTTCGGACCAATGTACCTGATGTATTGTTTGGAAATATCAGCACTGAGGAGACACATAATGTCCTCTTGTGGCAAAGAAGACTGGATCTAGCAGTCTCATTTACTTCATTACCATCTCTGATGTTTTGTGAGAACATTTGCTCAAACCATCAGACGCTTCATCAAACTTCTAGTACTCTGCTGCAAGCGCTGTTGTTTATTGTAGAGTGTCGCCCATAGAATTGTAATCTAATACGTTCCAGTGAAACATTCTCAGAATGTGCGACTATAAAACACGGCAATGCACAGAAGCGTGCACACAAACTCGTCTCTGCATGAACACAGCCATTTCTGACCTCAACGCACGTACTCGATTTCGCGCTCTTGCGCCTACCAACTGCTGTTCCATCACCACTCTCACAGTTTTCACCAAAATCGGCAGAAAATTAGCACTATATATCGCAAACATGCCAAGAGAACGCTTATCGCAATTTTCACATGGAATAACTCAAATCTTAATCGCATTTCTGGTTCAGTAGTTTCCATGGCAACGGCGTATATCTACTGTCAAGCGTCTTTCAGTTGTTCCTTTCACATGAGATACAAACGTTCATGGGTGACGTACAGAGAAGAGAGAGGACCATTCAGACAACTATCTCACTTTAGCATCAGACTATTCTATTAATCAGCCCCATGCAGGCCTCCGCCAGATAATGTATGAACAAAAGGAAAACGATATGCTTACTTTTGACATTAATATTCCATTAAACGCAGTTTCTCTCCAAACGGAACACAATAGGACTGCGCGGTAACTGTTGTTTGGATAAGCTGGAGCAAACAGACTGTGTTGGCCATGTAAAAGCGCCCTTCCTGAAATATGTATGGGCGAAAACATTGATGTTGAGGTCGCTAAAATCTATTTCCATTGCTTCGATGTGACTTGGGCCGTTAAAATACAACAAAGCTCCATACAGTGATTTGATAGTGAACCAACCCCACTAATGTACTTCCTTCATGTAGAAAAGAGGCATTTCCTACTACGCCAGAAGTCATCTTGGCCAGTTTGCTGCCGTTTGGAACGGACCACCAAAACCATCTTTAGAAGAACCGAACGCTCCCAGTATTGTATTATTGTTTGAGTGGGACTGGATTGCCGCTTTGCGGGCCTCCCTGATATTCCAACAAAGCTATTCGATCAAAGTCAAATACTTCTTTGTATATTACCATTTGGATCCGGAAGACAGCGCTTAAGGCTCTCCATTCTAGTCAAGTAGGCACTCGCTTTAAGTCCAATACTGCAGTCTGTACTTACTGCTATCTATCTTTCACAGTCTCATAATAACACTAATGGGGCGACTGCTTTCCCGGTTTGCTTGTTGCTACATCACTTAATTTTCTCAAGCTTTCATTGCGTATGGGGTATAAGGCTTCCTCTGTGAGTGACGCGGAGCAAAATTCATTGATGATAAAAGTATTAGTTCTGTTTTCATTTTCGTCGGAAAAAAATCATGGGGGTATTATCGAGGGTAACGTCTTTTACTTCATTTTGGCTTTGGTGTTCGCATTTGTGGATCAAACCAAATGATTCTGAAGAGATAAAAGCTCAAGCTTAACACTTCTCTTGCGATCAGTAGAACATATAATCTAAATCCAAGATACAAGGAGAATCTTTTTTTTTTAACAACAAGACATCAGTGATTTCATATTACTGGGTGCTAAATACGGCACCAGAAGATTGATGGATCGCGTTTCGGTGGCAACCAACAGAACACTTATATGGTCTTAGTGCCGTCTCTTCTTGATGACAACACAGGCAAGGGAAAACCCCGAGGGCAAAAAGGTCGATAGCAAATAAAGGGCTTCGTAAAGTTATTTGCCTGCTCACCGAGCTTTCTTTACCTTTTGGCATGACACCCATCTTCCTCATAACAGTTGTTTATCTACAATGCTTCATTTGTTGCGCAGTGTTGTAAGCCTTGAAAATGGCTCCGAGCAAAACTTCTAGTGTAAGTAAATATATTTATGTACAAAAGGTACTGACATAATTACAGGAACCGTTTCATATTGTATCGGGGAATACTCTGCGTTCGATGAGATTACCCTACACCATTGAACAATTCTTTTTAAACAGGCTGGACACCTGATGGGAAAATTGAGACGTCAGAGTGTTCCTGGCTACTTGGATGACGTTCCTACATGGTGATGGCGCTATATTAAATGAATGCGCCCTTCATTGCATATTTTCAATTGAGGAACTCGTAACAGGTTCGTAGTTCGTTCTTGCAGTATTGCATTTAGTGGGCTGCAACTATTCTATATATATATATATATATATATATATATATATATATATATATATATATATATATATATATATATATATATATATATATATATATATATATACATATATATATATAAACACACACACACACGCACGTATATACTGAATATAATCAAAGGAATTTGAAATCATCAATTCAGAAAAGACGAAAAGTGAGAATGTGCATTTTCCATTTTGTTGTAATTTTTGTCAAACGTTAATTTTAAAGATTTTAAAATATTTGTGCACCTATTTTTGTTATTTCGGCATTGCAAAATTAAATTACCTGGCACAGGGATCCTTCCTTTGAGTTGTCCAATCATTTGATCTTTTCCTAGCACACAGTCTTCTGAGATAGTTGTGGATATGTAAACTAAAAATTAAACTTTGTCGATTATATGCCTAGACCGGGAGAGGACAAGATTTATATGAAAAGATGAAGGCTTCTGCCTTGCTTAAATATTTCTTTTGAAACAAACTTGACAAAATTTGCTCCCTTTATGAAAAGATACGTGTTCAAATTACTTAATGACTGTGTACAAATTACGAAATTAAGGTGAAACACAAAGGGTACATTCTCAGTTTACTGCCCTCTGATTTTGTGATTTACTGGGGGTTTTGGAATATCAGAATAATGGAAGACAAAGCGTTGCTCATTTAAAACAGTCGCAAGTAGACGTTAAATATCACCATTTTATTGGTAAAAGATCATTGCTGTAACGGTGATTTAATATCGACCATGTTGTATTGTTCTTTGAATGCAACAAATAAAAAATCAATTGTTCACCGGCCTCTATGCAGGCCGAGTCTACATTTTTTCTGTGCATCCTAAATGTATGCACCCAAAGTGGACCAAGGAAAGCTCTTGGCTAATATTATTCTTGATAAAGAAACGGAGACGCCCTTTATGGCCCTCGAAACCCTGCGGTGATTTGGAATAGGAAAAGCAGTACCTTTAGTGTTAAATGTTGATAATTGATAATCTTTATCGCCATCTGCTCTAAATATGATTTCTTGATAATGCATGGCCACTTGCACATAACTTTGTTTTGTTTAATGTTTGATGACAAGAGGACTTTGAAAACTTACTGGTGTATAATTGAAAAGTAGTAAGGAAATAGAACTTGCCCAGAAAACGTAGTTATTGGTATCAGAGGCAAACTTTCAGTATTCAATGGGGATCAGCCTTATTCAGATGGTTCACTTATTCAAATGGTGTGAAACAAGGTGGGATACTGTCGCCACAGCTGTTCAACGTCTATATGGACGGTCTTAGCTCCCGCCTAATTGAAAGTGGTGTTGGTTGCAACTTGATAATATATGGGTAAACCACGGTATGAATGCTGACAACTTAACTCTTTTCTGTCCGTCTGCAAAAGGTCTGCAACTGCTGGTTGATATATGTGTGGATTATGCTAGACAACATGATACACATGCAGTTCAATACAGTTAAGTCTTGCTGTATTTTTTTATTGTTAGAATTTCAAACCAATATCAGTTCCCTCATTGGACATTGTCTCTTAGACAGAGACCTATCCAATTTAAGGAAACTCAAAAGATTCTTGGAGTTTTTGTCTGTAGCTGTAGCTCTAGCTCTGACAACATAGATATCGCCAGGCAAATTAGAGGAATATATGTTAGAAGTAATATGCAATATGCTGACACGTAACGTCTCCGCTTGTACACATGAAAACACAACTATTTTAACATATTGCACTAGTCTCTACTGTGCTCATTTGTGGTCTACATTCTCAAAGGCACAGATTCAGAGGGTAAAAATTTTATACAAAAATGCATTTCGCAAATTCTTAAATCACAGACTATGATACTGTCCAGCTGTACTGTGCTACACTGTGCGGCTGAAAAAGAAAAATTTTTGTTGTTAGCTTATTTCCCTAAAGAACTTTAGATACAGGTTTTGATATATTTATAGTTAAATTCGGACAGTAGATATTGCCATGATACCTTCTTCTCCGTGCTCTGGTTGGAATAATCTCACACTCATGGAATTTTATCTCAAAGTGGTCATTAATTTTGGTTTTTCTGTTGCAAGTATGTCATTGAGAAATTTAGGAACTTAAAACTTAAAATTTTCTTGCATGATTGTAACTGCCCCAATCGAATTGATATAAAGAACGTTTACCAAAGTGTCTGGAGATCAGATTTGATCTGATCTGATCTCCATATGAAGTAGGTATCGTCAGTATCCTGTTTTTTTGTTTGTTTGTTTGTTTGTTTGTTTGTTTTTTTGAGGGGGGTTCTTAGTTTCTTTTGTTTTTATGATATGTTTATTTTTCAACGGTAGCAACATAGCTCTTCAGACAGAATTTTTCAGACAGGAAACACGATGCTTATCGTAACAGAGTTGTGGTATATATGTATATCCATATACTGATTGTTGACGTAAAGCAAAGCTTCTGTCTTTTATTAGAGCAAAGTCAAAAACAAAAACAAACTGAAAAAACCCAAACACAAAAAACATAAAAACAAAAAATAAACAAAGAAAACAAACAAACAAACAAAAAAAGACAAAACAAAACAAAACAAACGCACAACCCCCCCTCCCCCGCCAAAAAAAATATAGAAAATCATTTAAATTTTGAAATTCACTTAATGGGCATAAACTAAATGCTTCAACTTTGAAGTATTGAATGCGTCTATATCGCAAACCTACAAGTGGAAAATGGAATGATATCTCTATCCATAATACTTTTCAATTTATTAAACATTTCAATTTTTACTTGTGCCTTATTAGCATAAATTTAAAAAACGGAACTCGCTCCATAACTTCGTTGTATGTACCTGTGTAACAAACTTATCGGTGGAAGTTGGAATGATATGTCTATCTATAGATCTTTTGGAAATATTTAATATTTGAATTTACAAATGACCCCAATTGGCATAACTTTAAAGGCTGTGGTTTGGGTCATATATTCAGTGGAAGCATCTATATCACAAACCTTTTCGTGGAACGTGGAATTGCGTCTGTATCTATAATACTTGTGAAGATATTTAACCTTTAATTATTTTTTGTTTCCCTTTAACGCAGCCATTGCTTGTGCCATAATTGCCACAAACATGTATATGTAGGCGTTGAAATTTTGTGTTTATCTTTACTACACCTTTAAAGGTACAACAGATTTAAAACTTCATTTGCGTGTTACATAATGTCAGACATCTTGACTAGTCCAAATCAGGTACACACGTACAATTTCGTTACATGGCTATACCCAAGCAAAATTTAGAGTTTCTAGCTATTACAGTTTCCGAGAAAAAAAATCCGACCAAGAAAGAATCAAAGCAAGCAAGCAAACAAAAAACAAACAAACAAACAAACAAACAAACAAACAAACAAACAAGCAAACAAGCAAGAAAGGTCTACGCACAGACATCATAGAGAATGATCGGAAAAAAATTGTCTCTGGTGACCCCCACAGATATAAAAACATATGCAACAAAATTTTTGTCTGTAATCAAAGTTGGTGCTTAACACACAAGAGATGTGAATGTATGCATTTGCACATCGTGTTAAAGGCGCAAAACACGCCGAGTTCAGTAGTTTGATCTTTGTTCATGGAAAGGGGTCAAATAACAAAATGAAAAATACGAAGGTTATAGTTACACTTGCTAAGGTTGTGCATTTCAGCATAATCTTACATGTATAGTTTTTGTTTCTGAACACCCATGTCACGACAAAATGATGCCAATCATAAGAATAAAATGATATATTAAGTACAAGAGCTAGTGCTTCCTTTGTGTGAAACATCAGAGATACATTACAATTATTCATAAACAAACAGATGTCCGTCATACAGTCTGTTGGGAGTGTGTGGGCGTCGGTCACCAGTAAATCACACTGAGAAAATGAAACTTGAGACTAGGTCCTGAAGGTTTTGCTAATTGCTGGGCCCAGCACCTGGGAAGCCATTCTCAAAAGGGAACAACGGCGTTTTATTATTGTCAAAGGTCCGCATCGTGTGGGATCTTTCTGCACGTGGCGCCGAGAACGATGGGTAGCTTACGGTGGATAGAACAACAAATTGGTAGCTAGGACGAGTACAGAGATAAATAAAAAAACTGTGGAATTGTATTATCGCAGACACTGGACCACTGATAAAGAGCTGAACGCCCGTCCCAGCATGATACCGCAGTGGCGATAATAGGAGCAAGGCTGGCACGTGTAACTAATCACAGACCACGGCGGGTGTGTGGATCAGGCTAGCTTGATCATATCAGTTGAAAATCGATGCTGGTTGTATTTATTATCAGTACTTGGTACATTACAGGAGGTGTCTGGTGTAGAGCATGATACAGATAAAGGCCAGTTGGTCCGCTCTGGACACTCAAAACGTCTGCGCCTTTCAGCAAGCGATCCACAATGCCTTTATTTATGATACATCTCGGAACAACAGGAACGATTACATAGGCTTGTCATGCATTCTGATTCAGGCTATACGATCCCGTTCGGGTCATGCATTCGATTGCAAAATACGTATTGGCAACTCTGCATCAGTACAAAAGTGAAAAATGTAACTGACTAGGCTACTTGTGTACTTGCCATCAAAATAAGCCTATCACATTTTACAGCGCCAAGTGGCATCTTGGCTTATCTGGTTATCATTTCAAAGAAGAATAAATACTTCACATGAATATTTGTCAAAGATAACCTATCTAAGTGGGCCTATTGTTATCACACAATATTACATAACCAATTGTAATGTACATTACGCCCCCCTGCCGAACTTACCACACTCAGAGACGAGGCGTTCTTTGTTTTTGTGAAAAAATAATTACACAAAATGTTGAATCTTTCCAGCTGGAAATTATTGAATGTTACGTTTTGAAATGAGACGGGCGTAGGAGCCTATTATTTTATATAGAAAAGAAATACTCCATTCCTCACGTCAATGATTTGTTCAGTTTCGATGCAACATATAGAATAACAGTTATTAGGCGTAATTGCACCGTTTAATTCTACAAACTGTCCTAATGGGATCTGAGGACAGGTCTGAATGAAACTAACAAAAACAAAAAACAAAAAAAAAAACCACACAAAGAGGGAAATTTAAAATATTTTTTTCCTTTATCTATCGAAGAAAATAAAAAATTTGAAACAACAAGGAAGTGAGAGTTTTTTCATAATGTCAATATATCATAAAATGAAAACTGGGCTGGAGGAGATATATCAAAAACAAGTTTTGCTTCAATCATCCTTAATCAAGATTACATTGCTTGCATAGCATGCTAAAAACATGCGGACGCATCTATTCGTTATGGCCCGCAGAACACGCATGCACCACAGCCGGGTGTCTCATCTGATAATGTTGAATAAACAGTACAAGCCACTGGACGTAAAATTTGAATTAAACAGGCATGTTGATGTCATCCTATTATCAGAAAAAAATAGCGATTTAAAAAGTTTTACCGTAGTTTTGGTTCAACATGCCCTCAAAGTTTGACAACTGTTTTTCTTTTGATTTCTGGGGAATTCATTTTCGTCTTCTATAGAAAAAGTTGAAAAAAAATCGGTGTATCCTTTTACAGTGAAGATCTAACAAAACAAATAGCCTTTGTCCGAGTGATTTTCGTCCAGCCGTTTTGCTGAGATAAAATTCCCAAGCTTAGTCTTTCACACCGTAGTTTTCCGTAAGAAGAAGCACTAAAAAGCCTGAATAGAGGCCAGGCGGCACTTGCTGGGCTGGTAGCTCTGGCCTTCTCATTGTTTCCCCATCTCTTATTTCTCTCCGGAATTGAGTTTTTGCAAGCTGGTAGATAAAATATCAAATTTGAATAAATCGCACCCCCCCCCCTTTCCACCTATCTGTATGTATTTACATGTGCGTCTTTCCTTGGCCGTCACACGCAGGTTTCCGTTGTCCTGTTTACCTCTTTACACTATTTGTATTATTTGTCGTACGAGACGAATTAATACAGTGCCGTGCCCTGTTTTTCAATCCTTTTTTTCCCAATAAAATATTTAAACTAAAGCAAAATAGAGAGATCATTCTAAACTGATACAATTTTACAAGGTAAATGACACAACAATATACCTTCCTTTGACATAAATTAAACATGGCATTAATTGCAAGCGCAGATGAAAAAACACCGATACGTGTCGTCAACGGATATAAAATTGAAGTCCATTCCACTTTTTGAACCATTTAGGATAGACCTGAAATTACGCAGAACCTGTTTATGAAATCATAGCCACGGAGCTCCAGACGCGACTGAAACATGGTTTCTATGAGTTTGAGAGCGTGTAACCCTGTCCTTTTTAACCGTTCATGCAGTTTTTGTTTTGTTTTTTGTTTGTATCGTGGTTGCACAACTTCTGTTTTTGCTAAGCACATGTGCCGTGAGAATTACTGATTTTTGCTGGGTCTTTTCCCTTTCGCAAAACAATCAAACCAGAAATTCTTTATCCAGGGTGCACAAATCCATCGCATTTCGATTCAATATGCCCTTAACATGGGTGGGTTGAATTGTATATTTCGTGGTTGAGGGACTTCTGGGAGGCTTATGTCTTTTTGTTTTAGACACACTGTTCATATGAGTGTACCGATTGTATTTTCATTTATGGGTTGACTTTGAAATTGCCCGTGTCCTGTGGTGCACTGGTCTGGCCTGTCACAACAGTTCAGACGCAGCAGCTATTCAAGCTCTGCATGAATGCTTCTTGTAGGAATATAATTTCTTGAAAAGGAGATATGTGCTCGACTACTTCAGATGTGAGCATCCACTTGCTTTTCCGGTGTCGCACATCGATTTTACCGTTAATTCAAGCGGACTGTTTCAATACATCCTAGTCAATTGGCTAATTGAGATTTATGACTTTTGTAACTCAGAAATATGGCTTTATGCATTATGATGCACGTCTATTATTATAAAACTGGTTACTTTGCGTGACACCTGCTTGCATTGAAAAAACTCGATCTTTTGGTGCACTTGAGTGAAAGGACCTTCCTTATGATTGACTTCCGCAGTCTGTATTTCTGCGTTTAAAATCGTTTGGAGAAAACGTGGAAACATTTTCAGTTTGGTTACATGAGCATCAGCCGATAAATTGGCTGCATGGTGTATCACTGTATGTTTAGTTTATGACGATAGGCGATAAATCGCTATCGCCATATAGACAAAAGATGTGGCAATTTTAAAAATGTAAGACATTGATTGACATTCCTTCACAATGTAGTGATCAAAAATTACATACATGAATAGAAAGCCATCTTTACCCGATGCTTATACCTTGAGCTCCAGTAACCCCTTTCACATTCATTAACATAAAAATAATTTTCGACAAAACTTTAGTATGAATAAATTCCCAAAAAAGCTATTCAATATGTATACACACACACGCACACACTTATATATACACATACATACATACAAACATACATACAAACATACATACACAATACATACATACATACATACATACATACATACATACACACACATATACATACATGCGTATATGCATACATACATACACACATACATACATACATACATACATACATACATACATACATACATACATACATACATGATTGCGTTGGATTAGGTGAGTTTGCAAAAATATGATGCCTTTATTACTCCCCGGGGTAATTACTTGACGCGAACGCAGCCAGCGTATGTTAATTCTATCCTAGTCAGTTGCACACGTAATAGTAATTCGTGTTTCTTCTCAGTGTTAAATAAACAACTCGGCCTTAACCCAAGAGCAATTAGATTTGAGTCTCTTTCGCCATTTTGCTTTGCATCGTCAGCAGGCAGGTCTCTTTTTATTTTTGGCAGAAGTAATGACATTTGTGTTTTGGGTGGTTAGGCCTATACATTTTGGAAAAGAACTAGTGTCTGAAGTTAATGATGAATATTTCTAAGGTTGAGAGGACCGGTTTAAAACCACCATTTGCCTTTTATAGGTGACTGCCTGTCTCAAGTCAGGAGTGAAATTTTTTTCTTGACATTGGTATTGGAAGCGAAATGTTGATGCTTTGGCAAATCTGGAATCTCTTTGCTGTCATTGTTGGGTTTGGAATTAATGAATATGGATCATGTTTTTCTATACTATAATAATATTACTGAAAAATGTGAAAAATACCTGTTTAAGAAGCCTCTTTTCTGTAACATAATATGCTCTTGTGCCTGATTTAATTCATCAGTTCTAGTGAACTGAACTTGTGTATTTAGCGCAATTATTTTCAAAAATGATGAAATAGAAAAATTATAAAACTTTTTGCCATGGACATTGTATATGGGATATTATGTGTCATTCATTTTCACAGTGGAGAACTGTCGTCATTTATCAGTATAATATAATGTTATATCGTAATGAATCATTGGTTTAGACATATTTTATTAAATACAATGGACCAACAGGCTCACAAGCCTACATTGAAGCCTCTTGAACAAAATATGACAATACAACGTTGAAATGGCAAACAATATTACAAAGATTGATAGACGTATACAGGACTTCAAATTAAGAAATGGAAGATGAAGGAATTGAATTGAATCGGTGTGTGAGCTTACACATATTAACTGTCCTCAACAAATGAGAAAAGTGTGATTACTGGCCAGAAATGAATATTCCTCATTTCTTAAATGTACTCATGTACAGCTTGGAAAATATTTTCGTTCCTATCGTTTGCATTTCCTTTAACACTACTTCCAAAAAATAAAGTTCTTAAGTTGAAATTCCCAAGGGCTATTATATTTGTTTGTAGATCATTCTTTAGCGAGATATATTTATCACACGGAAAGAAAAAGTGATAACTATTTTTATCCGCGCCACATGAACATAAAGGAGAGTCTACAACGCCTATTCTGAAGAGATCACTATTCATCATGCTACAGCCCATCCTCATTTGGCATGAATACCTGCAATTTTCTTTTCACCAATATAATAAAGATCGTTACATTTAGGTTTGGTGTTGTTTAGTTCCCTCTTAAAGTCGTCCAGATAATCAATATTTCTAACAATTCTAGGTAGTGAATATCATTCACGAATGGTAGACGGAAGAAAGGAGTTGTGGAAAGGGTTTCGTTTTGGCCTCTATGACCCGTACTTGGTTAGTTCTGGACGAAAATATTTCAGGTAATAATTTATAAAGATATCCAGGAGCAATTTCATTAATAATCTTCAACAACAGTACCAATTTTTGCTTTCTTCAACGTTCTGCTAATTTTTCGCAACCTGTCTAAATATAGATCTGTTGAATACTAGTTTGGGCGACCGCCCCAGTCACTACCCAGGCTGCAGGCAGTTGAATAGTTTCCAATCGATCTTTGTCATGTTGAGTACATCCCCGACCACGCTTGCATATTCAAGACATGGGATTACAAACGCAAAGTAAAGCGATTCCAACGTTCCCTTTTGAATTTGTACTGTAAACGTTTAAGGACACCAGCTAACTTACTAGCTTTGGATACCATGTGTTGCACATGAGTTGACCATTAAAGATGCAGAAAAATAAACACCCACGTACTTAAGTACAGTAACACTTTCAAGATTCTTATAATTGAATATCTGGTTGGGATGATCTACAGTTTTTGCGTTCTTGCTAACTATCATTGATTTAAATTCGTTAGGGTTAAAGGAAACGAGCCACTGATAGGACCATTTTGTCAATGAATCTAGGTCTTGGTTTAATGATTCGGCTGATTGAACTGGATCAGCGCTTGTAATATGTAATATCGTATCATCCGCGAAAAAAGACATGTCTCTGAATTCACAATTTTTACCATATCATTGACATATACAAGGAACAACAATGACCGTAAAACTGAACCTTGTGGGATGCCTGCTTTGATATCACCCCAGACCTAACCCTGAATAACCACCCTCTGGGTCCTGGCATGGATATAGTCTTCCAGCCAGTGAAGTAAAGCACCGCGAAATCCAGCATTTTGCAGTATATGTATCAAAGCTGGATTGTGCACCCTATCAAAGGCTTTTGTAATGTCACAAAATGTCACTCGGACTTCTTTTTAAAGATCAACTGCCTTGGAAAACTCGTGATACAAATATACTAAGTGATTAACTGTACCGTCTCGGGGCATGCATGAATCCCGACTGATTCTCAAACAGCACACAATTAGCTCGTAAAAATTACACAAATGTTTGAAAAGAGCACGTTCAGAAACGTTCCCTACACAACCTACTAACGAAATAGGTCTATAATTAGAACATAATTTGGGTGCATTCCCTTTGAAAATGTGCCATTTTCTTTTGTGAAGGAAATGTACATTCCAGCAGAGAAAAATTAAATAGTCTTGTAAGAGAAGGTGCAATTATTGGAGCCGCCTCTTTCAAGAGTAAGTGGTTAATACCATCTGGCCCACAAGCTTTATCAATTTTCAAGGACTTAAGGATATAACAGACCCTTGATTCGCCTAAGACAAACTTTTTAACAGATTTTGCGAAGAATGGATTTCAGTTTTACTTGGTAATGTAAATCTGGAAGCGTCTACCTCACAGTGTTTCAGAAAAGATTCATTAAAGGACTCTGCTGTTAATTTACTGTCTGATATAATCAAATCATTAGAGATTATGGCAACAATGGACTTGTTTGTATTACTACGCATAAAATATTTAACCATCTTCCACCATTTTAAAATTTTGAACTGACCGCTATTTACGTTATTTCACTGTTTATCATAAAAATATTCTTCAGCCTTTCTTAAATCACTGATATATTTATTGCGCAATTCACGAAATAACTCAAAATATGTGGGTTTTTATAGAAGACTTAGCCTTCTCGTAATTTGTGTTGACTTTATGCTTCTGGGCACGTAGCTGTGTTGAATACCATAGTGAATCGTTTTGTCTAACCCAAACAACCTTGTTCGGTGTACAATCTCGAGCCACATTCAAGAATTTGGTAGTCCAAGCACTACAGGCCTGGTTTACATCGAGTGCATCAAAACAGGCGTCCCAATTGACTTCATCTAGTTTTTCTCTAAAATAATCAAAATTAGCTCTGGAATATTGCTACACAACCCTTTTGTACGACTTGTCAGCTTGTATCGGAAAAGTAAACTCGCTGTCACTGTGCAGTGATCATTTGGTGCCACTGGAGGCAAAACAGAGACACTGCGTATATATTGAGGAATATTACTCAATATTTGATCAAAGCATGTCGAAGATTGGTCAGTTAATCTTGTAGGTTCTCTTAAAGCTATAATGAAGACTAAAGTTTATAAGATATTTCCCTTGATAGGTACTTGGATCTACATTCAGATCACCCACAATAACAATTTTCTCAATACCTGAATCGTACGCATGTTCAACACTTTTCTGAAAAACATCCCAAAATGATATTCCTGATTTCAGCGAATCATTATAGTGAAAATAGTAAACTTTGTCAGTCCGTTTTGATGCCTTTGATATTTCTATATATCATGATTGAGAATATCTATACAGAATGTTTCCATTTTGGTATCATGGTGATAATCGTGACACATATACTTGCATGCACACATGTACTGGTCAACTTCACCTACTACTTCATGGGGTCAAATACTTTAAGACCAGGCGGTCGGTGTAATGTACGTTACTCTACAAGCCATGGCTGAGTCATATACAGCTGCACGACAATGTGGTTCCTCTTCTAAACAGGGTTCTCATTGGTAAACTTAAAAATGACTTAGCTTTGCTTTTCATGTCAACCTTGCTTTGCCCCTTGACCCCCAAAGGGGGGGGGGGGTATGAGAGGTCACTCAGTGCTCCCCCTCGCATTGAACTTTTACGTAATTTTCTTCAGTACTGTTTCAATGTCTGTTTATTATGACTACCTATTTTCAGATTTAGTCACCATTTTGGTGACAATTATCTGCAGAGAAATAAAATCCCAGAATAATTTATCAAGTGATTTAAAGTCTATAGTTTTTATTTTTTTTTAAATTTCATTTTTTAGCCACACTTGTCTTTCTTTGTAGTTGTCTCTAGCTCTCCTCATCGTAAAACTGGGCGTGACACACATACACAAAGGTTTATTTTTATATTTGATATTGATTTTCAGGAAGAGATAACGAGGCAGGAGGCTCAGCGACAAGCAGGGATGGCAAAGGCACCAGAGACTCCTTATATAGCCGCGTCCTGGGACCTTTTTGATAAGGACACCTTAAACTATCTCATTGCGGAAAAAAACCCATTGTGATGGATGATACTTTTGAACTCACAGAAGGAGATATGCTTGAGTTTGCGATGTTTTGCGTTGCAAACATAGAGTATTCCAGGAGGAAAGTAGCAACATACATGTTCATAAAAGGAAAACTAACGGATATAAGAGGAGAAAACAAACCAACCCAAAATCTAAACACGTTCTGGAAAAAATTAAAAAGCGAATAAATAATACGCTGTAGAAATTGAATTATATGAACATTTCCCGCCAAATACAGGAAAGGTTCCTTTCAAAAGGCAACGTTCCCCTTAAAAGTTGGGTAATGTAAACAGAGTATAAGTCAAACCTTCCTCAGTTCATACAAACTATTCCTGAAAAAAAGGAAAAGTTCCTCTTGGATGGGCAACGTTCCCCTTAAGTGTAGGGAAATGTAAATATAGTATGACTTATACCGTGCCCAGGTCAAATGAACCTTTCCTGCAAAGTAGAGGAAATGTACCCACCTCGCTTGCAGTATATCCCATAAATTTAAGGGAATCTTATGCAATATGAAATACAAACGTTTGGTCATTTTTTAGTGCAGCTGAGCTGCACCAATTTTCTAGTTGAACGTTTACTGTTATTTCTTACAGTGTTGATTGGCAACTTATTGTCTGGTATCGTTTCCCAGAATCCCGCAAGATGTATAGGATGGAGCTTAACTAGAGAGGAGTAAAATGGGTTTTCAGCACTGGCGCACTGGGCATTTTCATTTTCCGCAGTTGTGTTTTAGAAGTATTACCACAAAATATTAATTTGACCCTTTTTACCTATACAAGCATTATAAAACCGCTCCATCAACCCAGAACTTAATGTGCGTGTACCTGACTGCGTCACCAGCTTAGAGGTCACTTCGGTTACAGCTTTCGTACAGTAATTAAAAAGCCATTATGGATACGAATGAACCTCCGGTTCACGTTTATTCAAATGAAGCCATCACACAGGAACTTCGTCGCGATATATATATATATATATATATATATATATATATATATATATATATATATATATATATATACATTATATACATGTCTTTGGTGGTTTATGGGCAATTATACACTGCCCACAAAAAATATACAATTGAATAGGTCCTACAGCCGTTTGTGGGTCATGCCCATTGTTTGCGGGTCAATTATGATCCTCAAACCGGACCGTGGGCAGTATATACCAAATATAGCTTACCCACAATTTCTTGGCATTTACAGCCTCCCATAATATCTGGGCAAATTTGGTAATTTGTACGTTTCTGAAACCCCCTAGGTAGCGCATTGACTTTGAGGCAAAAAATGGTTTATGGGCATTTTCAACTGCCGATAAACCGAACAACTGCCCACAAGAGGATTACAATTCTGCCCAGAAACCACCCAAGACATAAGTATATATATATATATATATATATATATATATATATATATATATATATATATATATATATATATATATATATATATATGAATGTATGTGTGTATGTATGTATGTATGTATGTATGTATGTATGTATGTATGTATGTATGTATGTATGTATGTATGTGTGTGTGCGCGTGTGTGTGTGTTTCTTCAATTTCTGAACGGTTGTTTGATATTGATACATGCTGCAAGTGGATTTTCAGGAATTAAGTCACACATCTATATATTGAACTGCTCCGTGGCCACATATAGAGGAAGACTTCGTACAGTCTGTGGAAATTTCTTGTTTAATTTGGAAAACAAAGTCTGGAGATGCATTGAAAATGACCCTTACTTTCTTGAAGAATGAAGAAAAAAGAATGTGTCTCCGTGACTTTCTTCAGATTGCACTTAAAAAGAGAGACGATCTTTCTTGCATTGCCCACGTGATGATGCGTCTTGAAACTTATCCAATCAGAAAAAAAAAAACAAGCAAGAAAAGAAAGCAGACAAACAAGTGCTCAACCACAGAACTTTATAGATATGTATGCATGTATGTATGTATGTATGTATGTATGTATGTATGTATGTATGTATGTATGTATGAATATAGTTCTGCGTGTGTGTTGTATGCGTTATGCGTTGTCTGAAATAAGCTTCCTCGTGTTACGTTTCAAGTGTGCTGTTCATGAGTAACAATTCAATTCGATTCACTTCAATTCAATCATTTTATTTCAGGCTCTTGGCCCATATAGTCTATAATTGCAACTGAGCTGAGCTGAGCTGAGCTGAGCTGAGCTGAGCTGAGCTGAGCAGAGAAGAGAGAGAGAGAGAGAGAGAGAGAGAGAGAGAGAGAGAGAGAGAGAGAGAGAGAGAGTATGTGTTCATGATCAATAGAAAATACAAAATAGAGCATTTTTTTCTACTTTGTTTGAAATGAAAAAGACTACATGCACCTGTTTTGTATGCAGACAGGTCCACAAGACTGTAAATGACAATAACTGTTCCCATGATAGCAACCTATAGTCATAACATTGTTTGACACGCGCTGGTCACCATACCATACCAAAATCACCGATACAATCTATATGGGAGTTTTCATCCAGTTCTAAAAAAAAACCCTGAAAAGTGTCACTTGTACACATGACAGGAAGTGGAAGAGATTAAATCTGCCCGTGAAATACGTTTTGTTACATTTCGCTTGAGGAAATCTCAAATGCAGTTATTGTGGTTTGGCTGTACAGAACTTGCCTGGCCTATATGATATCCCATACGATAATATGTGGAGAATAGATTAATCCGAGTGTTGGGACCTCATGTAATGTGTACGATGTGAAAGTGACTTCCGTTCAAAACCATATTTCTCTCCAATATCATTCATAAATGTAATAAATTTATGTATTGTCATGACCAACAGAAAGACGAGAATGTTGTAAATCGCTAAAATAACTTTACTGTGATAAATTGCTGCCTGGCGAAACGTCGAAAAGTAGTTAAATTAAAAAACTTGTGGACACACATTAAAACTGTTTCATGAAATCGTGAAAGAAATTTGCTCTATCTTGGTTTGTGCAAATGATTATTATGTTTTGTGACCACGGAACGGCCGAGTCTCCAACCAGCACCCTTCGGCATCAATCACCTAGCCGAAAATGCGAATCGCGCATATCAACTGCACCAACTCTACTTTTATGAAAAAAGCCTGAGCATCGTTTGCCTGCCACAAATTGGCAAAGTATCGAAATGGTCCTTTTAGAGGGTGGGGTTGGGAGGAGGGATCAAGAAACGTAATCACTTTATTGTTGCATCGATGTATCTTCCAATGAGTCAGTTTATTTAAAACATGCAGACACGTCTTTTGTCTGAAGATACTGATGATTAAAGTGACCTCTGACCACAATTCGGCAATTTGTGTCACAAATTCAAATAAAGTTGGGGAATTTTTATGGCTCTTCGCTGCCAGCTAACATGCAGGATTCACAGGGCAGCAAGGTTCATTGACCGTCATGTTCAGGTTCTTCAAGAGTTTTAAATTATTTATCATTTACTTCCATTTGTTGCAGGGTCAGAACTTCCAAATTTTGATATAGGATAATGACAGATAACGTACGCTTCTACCGAAGTACGAAATCAGAGAAATGACAATAAATCTCATTTGGGGTTTTACGTTACGTTAAGTGACATATATCCTTTTATATTGTGACAAATAAAGAGAGACCGCTCTGATGAAATACAGTGGAAGAAAAGGCCGTAGAAAAAAATGTATACGGAACAAAGCCGTGTACAAGTAGCAAACTGCGATTTAAAGTAATCTGAGCGGATGCAAGGAAGCTAAAATAAACACCCACTAAATATAAATACGGGCGAACCGTTGTCTCGGACTGCACACTGAAGGTAGAAATGCATGTTCGCTCTTCAGCTGCTTTTCATCCGGGTGCGCGTGCAACCTTTACCATTGTATTTAAGGCGGTACTCCATCCAGGAATAAAAGTACATGGCACTGTGAGGCCAACCGATAGAAAGTCGCTGTGCCAATGGAATCCTGCCACAAAGGCGAATTCCACATTTCTACAACACAATATTTGCGGCTTCAAACTTTACAATGGCAAATTTGACAGAACCCGGTGCAACACTCGTCGTTAAATTTCTAGATAAACAGTGTAGTAAAGCACTGAACAGATGAAAGCATGGACCATTCGCATAGTGGTTGGGAAAAATCGGCGATGTATATTGATAATATGAAGCATTCAAATGGTTTTATCGATCAGAGTTTTGGTGAAAATTATGTGTTGGGAAAAGCGGCCACGTGGTCATTAGCTAACGCGCGTGCCTCGCAACAATGAACGCTATCGTTGCATTGGGTCAAGTGCGGGCAACGGAGTGAGTGCTAGTAATCTAATTAGGTTAACGATGAGATCGTCAGGAAAAGGACAAAAGCTTTATTCCTGTCGCCTCAAGGAACTTTTGGATTGCCTTCTTGTGGCTACAGAGGAGCGAGTATACCTTACGTGCATAAATGAATCCACTTTGTCCCAGCTCTACTCTCTGTTTATTTCCTTTTTCGCAACTCTACTCTCTGCGTATTTCCCTTATTGCTGGTTGGCATGTTTAAATTCAAACTCTAAAAGTTCCACAATTAGCGTGTGTCGATTTCATATAAAACGGGCCTTAAAATCGAAAGAATTGTCAACAGGACAATGACAGCATAACTTCGTAATTTGTGTGTTTACCTTGGCTCAACAGTCCCACAGAAGTCTTATAGGAGTTTGCTAACTTGACAGATGTACATCGAAAGACATTCTAACAAAAATAACAACAGAAAAGCAAAAAACAAAAACAAACAAACAAACAAAAAACAAGCAAAACAGACAAAAAAAAAAAAAAAAAAAAAAAACAAGACAAAAAAATGTAAATTGATGACTTTGGATTTACTGTAAAGCAACTTCTGAAGCAGAACTTTGCGTGATACGCCACATCAAGAAAACGACAAGTCATATACAAGGTATCTTTTAGCGTATGCTGTCAATATATACATATAGCCTGATGATTGTGTTTCCAATAAATCAGTTGCATACATGTTCGATGATGTACAGCGAGTTGTTATGAGTGTTTTGTCATACAAGAATTTGATTGCGTTACATAAGATGAAGATTTCATACCTCTCACACATATTTGTTTCAGATTTTTCATAAGGGCATGACCATTGGTTTTTATTTATTGAAAAGCAATTGGGAAAAAGGACTGAGCCCTATACAAATGCCCCTTGTGCATGAAAAAGGGAGGACGAGTAGACGCAAGACATAAAGACAAAGACGCAAAACAAACGTTACAGTCTACAAAGACAAACAGAGTATAGCAGTACCACACAAGTTTGAGGATTTATAACAACACATGACACCACTGAAAGAATAAAGTATAAAGTCGAAGTACACCTTCACTAAATCTTACAAACACAGCCTATATCATAACCTACATAACTGTTCCTAATCTGCCTGTTGCTGTAATGTATAGCTTATACTACATCCAATATCATTTTTTTTTTCTTTCTTTTTTTTTTTTTGGACGGCATACGTTTCAGAGCCATGAAGTAGTGTTGGTACTGTAACGACGCGAAGGAATAATTTTGCTGTGCAATGTATTGCGTTCCGTTAAGGAAAGATAGTATTCACATTATGATAGTGGAAAACATCCTCATTTCCGTTGCCACAGGCACACTTAGGAGTTGCCATAAGGCTCATCTTAAACAGGCAATAATGGTCACAGTACAGATCCTTGTGGGACGCCTGCTTTCACTCGCCCCCAATGAATGAATTTTTATTGACTACGCTGTTACATAAATACGGCAATCTGTCAAAAGTGACAAAACACACATACCGAGCGACAATCACATCAAAAAATCAACAACACTATGATCACAGAGCATTGCGAGTCCACACGTGTACATATATAAACCTAAAAAAGGAGAGAGAGAGAGAGAGAGAGAGAGAGAGAGAGAGAGAGAGAGAGAGAGAGAGAGAGAGAGAGAGAGAGGAGAGAGAGAGAGAGAGATGAGAGAAGAGAGAGAGAGAGAGAGAGAGAGAGAGATGTAAACAAACAGAAAAAACTGCCCGGACCCACCGGTGGCATTGCCCCCAAGGGTCGAGTACAACCTGCCATAACACCGAATACGGAGTGGCCCAGCACACCACACCGCGCGGGGGGGGGGGGGGGGGTCTGGGAGAGGAACGGAAATTATGGGGTTGGGAACAAAACGATCACAATGATTTTCCTCTTAATGAGACGGAATTTTTACAAACTGTCCGGAAGAGCAAATTAATTCGGTATCCCGTATAGTGCCATGATGAATCTGAACATATCGTGATTATTGTATAATACGGACTCAAAAAAGACATCTCATATTTTTAGCAAAATTTCCAAAATGTTAAACTTAAAGCAAACTTATATCAGGACATTACATTATGATATTCATCTTCAAGTTCGTGGCAGGAATCACAAATTCTTTGACTTAAAGGAACTTCGACTGGGCGTTTATGTCTCCCAGTTTCAATGTAGAGGTTAGGTGCATGCACTAATGAGAAATTTCGTTATATTTCTTTTGGTTTCAAAATTATCTTTTTTTTTTATATCGTTCGAATTTTAGTTCATTCTTAAATGATACATACGGCCTCAATTTTGGATTCGCTACTTTGATTAGACATCTCACTTTCCCATTAGCATCGAAATTTATTTACTATATAGTGCGAAAACGATTGCACGGAAAGTCATGAAGAAAATTTTGATTGTCCCAAAGTTCCTGCAATCCCACAAAATTTAAGGTTTCTGTACAGAAATCAGCCAGATTGATTGGTTTGTTTTTGATATGTCAATATTGCACTTGTATGCGTTAAAGGGTTCATCGTTTTTGCAGACATAGGACAATACTCCAAGTGACAAGCTCTCCAAGCACTACAATATTGCATGGCTCATTATGTACCCTAAGCATATATTTAAGAAATTTAATGTATGATTTTTCGAAATCTATTTTAAAGTAGCCGGGAATAGTACTACTCTATATTTTCCTACTATTGCAAATATGCCTCTCCTTGTTGCGTTTTTTAAAACTCATCTCCCGCTAGTCGCGGATTATTCTGCATACTTAATGCAAGGAGCCCACCTATGACAATATGTACACTCCTTGACTAATGGAGTTAAGAACGTGGTACACTTTCACAGCACTTTACACAGAAAATATGTTCTTATATACACTAGACTTATTATTGGACTTAATATAACCTGTAGATTTCCTGAAGCATACGTTTGAATCAAGCTATTAAAAATAATGAAATTACTGGAAGTGTTAAGAAATTGAACTTTAATTGCTTAATTAGAAAACTTTAATTTTACCCGTTTTTGCGGAGAAAAGCGCAAATGCCAAAAAAACGGGACATACTCTACTTTGTGATGGGAAATGAAACAGCACACTTCTAGCGGCAAAATTGTGTATAAATTTTGGATAAGATTTTCAGTTCAAAGTATATAGGGTGTTTAAATTAAAGTTTAAAATTAGATTTTTTAACATTTAACAGCACAAAACAAAAACAAACAAAAAAACAAACAAACAAACAAAAAAAAAAACAAACAAACAAACAAAACAAAACAAAACAAAAAAAACTAAGCCCTTTTATGAAGAAATTAAATGCGGCTTTGGATAGCATTATGTGCTCTTTCATTTGACACTATAAACTAAATCTGATTTTTCAAAAGCTATTTTAAATTTTATGCAAATTTTTCGAATTTTAATTGCTATTTAATTATATCAATAGCGATACTAAAATTTTATTTCATGTTAGTTTTCCTTTCAGAAAATATATATTTTCAGGGTATAAGATGGTAACCAAAGACAGAAATGAAACATTTATGTGTGAGAAGCATAAAATATATATACACCACGCCCTTAAAGGGACTTGTATAGTCAAATTCCTAATCAACATTTGTGTCATTTGAGTGGCTATATGCAGAGTCTGAACTTAAGAGGTTCTGATTTGTTTTTCAAGCTATGCTCTGTTGCAAAAGCCACGGAAGAACACGTTGACAATTTAGTATGAAATTACAGATCAAACACCAGAGGGCAACGTCACTAGGGGTAAGTGAGTTTGATGGTGAACTCTACGTTTTCTTATCACCCCGTATCAGTTGCATGCAGCTCATGCAAAACTTTCACTGATACCATGAAGTGTTGGACGTCAATAAAAATGTGTGGCCAATGAGATTGTAATTATATAATCGACACCCGGAATAGAGACTCAGAATTTCCACATGTCCATACATCTTGACCACCTGACTCAAATTATTGCGCTAGAATAATAACTCAAACCCTTATGGGGTTTTTGGTGTAGCGCCTTAAAGTGTAAGACCATTTTTTGTGCAAGAAATTACATTTCATGCGATCCAAAGCCTGAGCTTAGCAAAGTAAAGTAAATTATTTTGTACAAATTAGCAATTATTTTACACACGAATATTATGTCGCTACAATAACCACGACACTGGACGCCAGAATGATCTTCACTCCAGATTGAAAGTTGTCTACAAGAAAAGTTCTCTGCAGCGGGATCTGAGCAAGTCTGCTGGCATTCCGAAGATATTCTGGAGAATATATATATATATATATATATATATATATATATATATATATATATATATATATATATATATATATATATATATATATATATATATATATATGTGTGTGTGTGTGTGTGTGTGTGTCTGTGTGTGTGAGTGTGAATCTTATTTCAAAGATACTATAGTGGTCTGTAACAGGGACTAAGGCAGCCATTCCCACCGTTTTTGGGACGATCTCACATCGCTAGTGAGTGCCATGGATGAATGATAGACAAGTCCTGATTGAAAACGCGTTTTCGTTGTTTCTTTCACTGGGGACGATTGTGGCCAACGACTGTGGCCATCATATTGGCTCCATATAGTGATCTTCAATCTATTTATTTCTTTAAGAAAACCTCTGTTGAACGGGGCTTGAGCTATTCTATTCTGATGTTAGAAAGAAACATAGACAATGCCAGGCTATTCTGATATTAGAATGTAAAAAAGCCTGAACCAGTCTACACCTATATTCTTTCTTTACGACCAAATTACTTTACAGTTTTTCTCGGACACTATTATTCCGAAAATGATCAAACTTGCCTTGGTGACTGACCTACTAGTGAAGTTGTGCATATCGTTTGGAATAGTCATGATTTTTTAAATTATGCAAATTAGGGGCAATTAAAATGTAAAAAGCTCCATATCTTCCAAACTATTGCAGACAGACACAAAAGTTCAGTGTGCATATACAGATTTGAGACACCAATATAATGGACAATAAATGAAAAGTGTAGAATTTCAAATTATGCTCATAGGGGAATTGAAAATTTAAAAGTTTAATACCTCCAAAAATATTATGCATAGAGATGTCATTACAACTTCAAGATATAGGTTTGTGGCAAAGCATCATCCAATGAACCATGAACCCAAGTTGCAGGATTTTAATTTATGCAAATTAGGGAAATACACAAAATTAAAATCTTGAATAGCTTCAAAACTACAAAAAACATATTGGTGTCGTTCAAACTTAAGTTTATAAGTTTGCGACATGGCCATATCTAATGAACCAAGGTCCAAAGTTGTAGCATTTTAATTTATACAAATTATGTTATTACACAAAATTTAGATTATGTTGAACAATGACAAAGTATAGCATTTCAAATTGTTCTAATTTTAAAGGCACCAGAACGATTCATTGTGGAGCAATTTTTTTTTTTTTTTTTAGGTTAGATTGAATTTGCATGCATGTTTCTTTGACGGTATTGTACCGTTCTAAACGCCAGAGTTGCGGTCAATGCTATTATTTACACATAAATTATATAAATCCCATATCACCAACGGGATTTAATTTTCCAGAAGTCATGTTCAATCCAAGCAATCGAGGCAATATACTTTTCTAATCTGCATAAACAAATCACGAAACGAAACTCATTAGATCAGAATATTCTACAACAATGTGTATACATCCATAGCATGATAAAAGGCACAAATCAACGCAAAAGACAAGCCTGAAACCGTCACAACTCACACAAGAAAAAATAAATAAATAGATTTGTCAAAGTTCTTTGAAATATGTTGATAAGCAAGAACTCAGCTCCATGAAAGCCTTCCATTTGTGTGAATGAGCAAAAGGTGCTCCGTTTCAAGTCAATGCGGTGCAACATGTGTCAGCGTAGTTCTTCGTTAAATAGAAATGATAAAGCGGATTTTAAACATACTTGCCAGATGATTATAGTAATTCGTATTTTAAAAAAAATATATTTTTTAAATTAACACACACACGCATAACCACACACACACGCGCACACACACACACACACACACACACACACACACACACACACACACACACACACATACGTGTGTTACGCTCCAGTAGCAAAATTAATGAAGCTACTGTTTTTCCATCATGAAATCACAAGATATGTTGAGTTTGGTAATTGTTTTGCAAAATTAATCAGACGCACCTTCACCTCAGGCGTTCAAAGCTGAATTTGCATTTATTTGATATTAATATTTTGCCCTCCCCCTCCCTCAACTTACTTATAGGACGAAAGAAGTCATTTCCTTCGGGTTTATTTTCTTTACGAACCAGTTAGGCCTATGAAATTATGAGGTTTGTACAAATGTGCTTGCTTCTGGAGTGCATGCAAGTCTGTTATGAAACCTTCTCAGACTCTTAGAAATTATGGTGGTGCTGATCTTGTGGATGTATAAAACACCAATCCATTTGAAACAGTACAGCTGTACATTATTTAAACCAGAGGTTTTGTCAACTGATAACTTTGATTTAATGTTATACCTATTTTGAAATTCTCTTGCAAATAGAATTTCGCGGATTGTCCAGTGGGTCTTATATATTACCTCTGTACGTTTGGATGTCTGGAGAACCTCTTGATTAGCTACTCGATTGTAATTGAGCAATCCAGTTCTGAAATAAATATATTTACAATACAATACAATACAATACAATACAATACAATACAAAAGATACGTAGTCGCGTTTCAGTCCGTACATGTTGCATTGTACTTTTTTAACATTTGAAGTATATTAATATTGTTTAATAAACATAAAAAGCGAGGAAGTAAAACAACAAAGTGACATATAAATACAAACCTGCCATTTTGATAAACAACAGTTGCATTTTTGGTCAAATATAAATTGCAATATTGTATTTTTGGGTCAAATATGAAATACCGTAACAGTTGCATCCATAATCACTTTGTATGTTACCATGAGCACGTGTAGAAAATACATTGGCCCAATTTGAACTATAAATTTAACTCTGAGCTTGCACCACTTCCTCCTTGAACATGGAAGTTAATCACTGTGACAGCACATGCAGTGTCTCTCTTTACATGGCTCTGTTAAGGTCTCTTTGATGGATGAGTTTTACATTGTTCATACGACTCAGGTTTGTGCAATAAATCAGAGTACAAAGAACACGCCTTTTGTACGAAAAAATTTAAACGACACAGATATAGCGTAAAACATCTGTTTTGGATAACAATAGTAGGCCTATATATCGAAATTGCTAATGTTCATTCAGTGATGATATCCCAATAGCAAGTTGTACGTATGTCTCTCGTTGTAGGTGTTGTATGAATGATTGAATGCATCAGTACAAAAAGAAGTCAACAATTGAATAATGACTGTCTCTTTCAAAGAAATCCAGAAAAACTGAGGGGGTGTGATCCCTCGAGGGACCGACTTGATGCAGGTTTAAGGCACGCTTTGTACACAGGTTTTGTTACCAATAGAGGGCTGGAATTGCTATCTTTGAAAACAGGTGTGCACACAGTTGGAGACTTCGTAAATATATACTCCTGGCCAAAAAATACAGGCACCTAGCTTCTTTGTCAACATTGGGTCTGTGTGTAGGCCTAAGGAGGCGTGTGCGTTTTGTTTATTTTATTGTACCAGTGCTTTTATTACCTCTTTCGGGAGAATGTGGTGGTCCTGGAAAGGACGTTTTCTTGGTTTGAAGGCTACACGCATCAGTAGCAGATGGGACCACCACGTTTCTTCAAGCAAGCCTTGGCCCTCTTTGGCACGCTGCTGGGGAGCTTGGCTATCTCGACCTAGGGAAGTTGGTTCAACTAGACGCTGTGCCAGTTGGTCCTGGGTGGCCGCAGGTTCGTCATATTGGTCCCTGACTCGACGGCCAAGTATATCCCTTAAGTGTTCACTGGGGGACAGGTCAGGTGATCAGGTTGGCCATGGCAACATCTGGATGTTGTGCTGCTGGAGATCCTCCGTGCTGACTGGTGGTCTTGGACCAGTAACCTCTCAAGGTCGGGTCAATTGATCCACAACTTTTGATCGAGTACTGAATACTGTTGCTGTGTCTATTGGATGTTAATATCACAGGAGCAGGGCATCCCAAATTAAGTCCCATCATCATTTTGGATAGGAAAATACTTATCAACTGTGAGTTTTAGAAAGGCACTGCTACTCTAGAAATATTTTAAATCATGTGATAACTTTGTGTATTTTTGGAGACATATTTGGCGCGGAACGGTCAATCATAGAGGTAAGGTACACAAATGCATCTGTAAAAAAAAATCTAATCACATGACCCCTCATTTTCTTGGTTTTAACTTGCTGATACCGGTATAAACTTGAAGCAGAATGCCAAGGAAGTTGCAGTTTTACGTTTCAAATAGGAGAAATAAGCCAGCGAATGTCGCTATTTTAACATGTAAATTCATTAGGCCATGGTTACTGGTCCAAGACCTGGTGCAGTATGTGACTGTGCATTGTCTTGCTGGAACCATTCGACGACTGTTGGCAGGATCTCATCGGCATAGCGCTGGGTTCCGGTATAGTGGTCATGCTCCACCATGCATCCATCCACAAATCTCTCGGAAGGCATAGGTCTGACCCGTATTCTTCCATCATGGATATCGAGGCAAAATCTTGACTCGTCCGACCACATCACACTCATCATTGATCTGTGCTCCTGTCAGCATGTTCCTGATACCACTGTATCTGTACGGCCGTGTGTGCAGGACCGAGAGGGATGTGGATGACAGGGCAGCATGACCTCAGTTTGGCCGACACCGGTCTCCTGTTGATTTCACGCCATGCAGCTATATTGCACATTAATTTTCTGTGTTTTCTTTCTTTTCAGGACCAAAGAGCAAACCAGCCGGCTTGACCCACAGTGTTGTCCGGGATGTGGATTTCCAGCTGGTGCAGTGTACCAGGGGAGATGTGACAAGGGGACTTCTTCGAGAGCTATCAACATAGTATACATCAGAACTCTTAAAATTAGTTGATTTGGTATGCCCATGAATGTTCAGTGCAAGCCAACAAAAACAGAGATTTCAAGGATAAAGGCAAAACCAAAAAAACTTCTAAAGGACTCTCACAGTAATAATAAAGCAGAACTGTATTTACGAGAAACATTGTGCCAAAATTAAGAAGAGGTAAATAGTCAAGTCGAAAAAGTGACTGTTACTGCACATAAATTTTGAAAAATTTGATGATACTAATAGATTGCCACAATAAACCGTTATCCCTGGCGAAGGGGAGTTGGGAGGCCATTAAATTAAGTAAAATGAATTTGCATGTTGTTACACACATTAATCTGTTACATGATTAATATATTTTTACAGTATAAAATAGTGTAAATATGTTAGAGAATTTATCTTTAGTCTAATTTTATAAAAAAAAATTAAAATGGACTTTTTCTGTAAATTTACATGTACTTGCCAGTTATGAAAAGTTTTCAACTTAATTTGCATATTTTTCAATGGGTCATATGCTGTATGGATATTGCAAAACATCGCAGTCAAGGTAATGAATCTGTGTGACACATGTGGAACAATTATCTGCATTAAGTCAATTTTGGTGAATGTTTCAATATGTAGGAGATTTTTCCTTTTTTCTGTTAACTGGTTATTTAACTTGTGCCTAATTTGCATATTTCTGTCATTTGTGAATCAACTGTATAATTATATTAAAAAGTGGTCTGAAGGAACATTGAATGGGGAAAGAAATTTTGAGAAAAAATCAATATTAGTCTTAATTTGGTGCCATTATGTTGTTCGGTCAATTTTTGTATATCATTTATTTATGCAAATTTTAAATTTTGATTTGCATACTGGTAACAGTCATGGATCTATTGTATGATTAAATAAAATTATAGTATCTAACAGTATGAAGCAGTGCAAGAAATTTGGTGAAATTGTCTTTGCTAGTTCAATTTTGGAAAATTTTTCAATATTTCACATTTTCTTCATATTTCATGTGTTGGCTAATTATGTAGATTTTCACAGCTAATTTGCATATTATTGTCACTACATTATCTGCTTTATCATTATATCAAAACATAGCATTGATTCTGATGAAACAGTGTAAGAAACGTGGAGAAGTTGTTTGTGTTTTTCTAAATTTGGTGGCTCTTTGAATATGTAGGATTTTCTGTCATTTTGGGCATTTTGCGGACATTGTGATTTTTGAAGAATTTTCAGTTTTTGAGGACATATATCTGAAAATGTGTAACAGGCATATACTTAAAAAAAAATAGGCATGTTATATGGATCATTCTACAACTACAATTCTAATTTTGGGCTTCTTGCTTTTGTATTTCTTCTTCTTTAGTACCCTGAAAATGGGAAAAATGCTAAAAAATGTGCATAAATCAGTCGCAACATTGAAATAAAAGTGATTTTTGTGAGCCTATAACAGTGAAATGTAATCTATTTCAGATTTTTTTATCATTTATAATAAAACTTGGTTGTATAATGAATGCAGATTATGTTGTTTTTGTTTCTTGGGGAGGTTCTTTCTCTGTATATGGTACCCTAAAGTTGTGTTTTTGTTCCAGTTTTGAAAAATCCTGAAAAATGTCTAAGTCCAACTGTTGGAAAAAAATCGTTAAAAATTCATAAAAAATCAACGGATGGTCCGATTTCAATGAAATAAAAACTGTTTTTTCTCTTTTGGAGAGTTCTTTCATTAGGAATAAGTTAAAAGTGGGTAGCAACATCAGAAAATTTTTCTCTGTGGTACCTAATTGCAGGCCTTGTGCCACTCCCGGGATGCCACTGCTGACAAAATCTCTCCGCCGAAAGGAACCTGTGTTTCTTTGCGCACTGCACCATGCATGTAACGGCCGTCCCTCGCATTTGAAAGTCTTGGTCTTCGGACTCCCATCCAGCTTTCTTCTTGCATCCTCTTGTTTCTTGAAAATGGTCCCACCACCTCAGTACCGCTGACCTGGAGCACCTCGTTCTCCTGGCAACCTCACACTGGGAAAGACCAGCCTCCAACGTGCCAGTGATCCTGCCTCTGTCGAATTCAGAAAGCTGTGAGTAACCTGTACGCCGTGGCATTAAAGATTCATAGTGATGCCTGTGTTGCCAGTGGCCCCTCATAAAGCCCATAGTCACCCCAATACCAGACACTCTTTTCGCACTTTTTATTGCTATCCCATTTCCATGACATTTTTTGTGTGACTGCTGAGGCATACTCTTAGCTATCCTGCCCATGTTATATGACATGACAGTTATATTTTTTTCTACACAAACTGATATTTAGAGAAGCCCATTTTAAACCAATGGAGGTGCCCGGTGTTTTGGCCAGGAGTATATATAGGCCTACATGGTTGCGGCTGCTTCCAGCGACCATGTACAATGTGGAAGAGGCCGGGAGAGTGTAGTTACCTGAGCGCTTGTTGCGATACTTTTTTCCATGTAACCTGTCAGATTACATTTTACGTACATTTGTAGTATAAACTGCGCTCTTACAAAGTGTCAGTTTGGTAATATTTCAGTTTAGCTTTCAAACTATCTGTCTGTCTGTCTGCCTTTCTTTGTTTTCAACTGTTTGCACTGAATACCAACTGTCGTTCTTGTTATACACCTTTGTCATCTATTTTTATCTATTCCTTCTTCATATCTTATGTTAGTTCTTATATTGCTGACAATCGCATACTTTTTTATTCGCCATTACCTATGCTTTTATGGTGAACAGAAACTTTGTGCAAGGATATATACTGTATAGGTATCAAAATTTTAAAGATATTTTGTACAGTTTTTACACTTCTGTCTGTTGGAGTTTAGTTTTTGTACATTTTTTTTGCCACCTTGCTTCACAAAGGGAAGGCTTATGTCGATCTCAATTGCCGCAAATTGAACATTTTAATTCAGTCGTGATAACAGCTGAAGTTCGAAACAGGAAAAGAACAGGAGTACCCACATGAATCTATACATTTGTGCCCTCCCACTGCACCCGAGAACTGCGCGTGCTGACAAAGTGCAACAATGGACAGGACAATACATCATCCCAGCCACGTGCACAACTGATGCGCCTCGAGCCACGCGCTCAGGGGTCAGACACCCAATGTCTGATCAGTGTGTCAATTTATAAGCAAACAATTCAGCGACCACCCCGGGGAGCCATGGGTTTGTTTTATGCACACATGCATTGTCAAGATGTTCCAAATAATTCACATTTGTTTGAAACTGTAACTAAAATATCATCGGCCCACGTGAAATCCCACGCTTCATTCATAAATCTTCGTTCGTGTATCTTAGCTAAAGCACGGAGGAATAATCGACTGCTTTCTTCCTCCAAGACTAAAGTCAGGTTAATTTTATTCCAATTCTTGACCCACTGAAAGAACGACAGATATTGGGGGACCGTTTTAAAACTTCTGGCTTCAGATATGTATACGTTCAAGATTTATCCTTGTGCTTGTATGTGAAGTCACCTGAACATTTTCTCCTTGCGTAAGTACTAACAAACAAGTTTGTTGTCTGCCAAATGTAGATTTTGCCAAAGGCATCTTTTATAGTGCTATGTACCTGTACATTGAAAAAGCAAGGAGAAGGACCTATTCTGAACATTATACTAATGGAAGCAAACAGAAAAGCATGACTTAGGAGAAAACAACACATGTATTGACCAATGGATATTCAGTGAAAAAAGAGAGATTTTTGTGTTTTTATATTATTTTTTAACTTTATTTTTTTTCTTCTTGAGCTAGAAAATGCAATACTACCCCAACAAGGTGTGTATGTAGCAATAATGTCGGATACAGAGGTAACAAAAAGAAAAACAGGTGTGGCGGTCGATTGCAGATAGACACAAAAATTCAATGTGAGTGTAAAGTTTTGTGACACCTGCAAATATAATGTACAGATAATGAATGTTGTAGAATTTTAAATTATGCTAATTAGGGGCATTGAATATTTTAAACTATTATACATAGATATGCCATTCCAACTGCAATATATAGGTTTGTGGCACAGCCACATCCAGTGAACGATTAACCAAAGTTGTAGGATTTTAATTTATGCAAATAAGGTGAATTTCCAAATTCATATCTTGGATATCTTCAAAACTATCACAGCTGCCAGTCCAGCTTCAATTTCTGGGTTTGTGACATTGCCTTACCCCATGAACCAAAATTGTAAAAGTCTAATTTATGCAAATTAAGCAAATACACAAAATTTAAATCTTGAATAGCTTCGTGCCATTCAAACTTCAATTTATGGGTTTGTGACATATAGCCTCATCTTATGAACCAAAAAAAATGTAGAATTCTAATTTATGCAAATAGGGTAAATACACAAAATTTAAATCTTGAATAACTTCAAAACTATAATAGATAGAGGTGCCATTCTAATTTTAACTTGTAGGTTTGTGACATAGGCGTATCTAATGAACCATGAACTATACTTTTAAAAGTTTTATTTATGCAAATTAGATAAATACATAACATTTAAAGCTTGAATAAATTCAAAACTATTACAGATAGAGGTGCCATTCCAACTTCAATTTATAGGTTTGTGACATAGCTGCATTCAATGAAGCATGAACCAAAGTTGTAGAATTTAATGGAAGTTAGGTGAATACACAAAATTCAAATCTTGAATAGCTTCGAAACTATTGTAGACAGAGATGCCATTCCAACTTCAATTTATAGGTTTGTGGCAAAGCAGCAACTTATGAACCATGAACCAAAGTTGTAGGATTTTAATTTGTGCAAATTAGGTGAATAGACAAAATTTAAATCTTGAATAACTTCAAAACTATTACAGATAGAGGCGCCATTCCAACTTCAATTTTAAGGTTTGTGACGTAGCCACATCTAGTGAACCAAAGTTGTAAAATTTTAAATAATGCAAATTAAGTGAATACACAAAATTTAAATCTTGAATAACTTTAAAACTATTATAGATAGAGGTGCCATTCCTGTAATATTCTCCTTATAAACACGCAACACAAACCTGTCCGGTACTTTGGAGAACCTAGTGCTACAACAAGGCTCGTGGATTGAAACGTATTAGCTGGTGCATGTAAAATGTATTCATGCATGTAAATAGCGCAATGCGCCCAACCATCGCCAATTAATGAAAGCTGTTGAAATGGAGCGTGTGGACATGATAGGTCTTATCTGTTATTCTCGGATAAAACGTTTGCTATTGACGCGGAATTTAAATTAAAACATTAAAGCAGACGACGATTTACATTCGGGAGCTTTTGGGCGATTTGTGCCGGAAAGGGTTAAACCAAAACCTTTTAGACATCGGGTTTTGATGCAAAGAAGGGTGTACTGAACTATGAAACGATAGTTTACTGGCTAAATCCATGCATTTGGCTCAAAACGATGTGACAATTATAATGACAAGTAACATGTAGAGGAAAAGTAAACAAGACGTGTGTTAGCAAATTAAGGAGGATCCATTCGGTCCAATATATGCTTTATAGATTTAGCTTTTAAGAATTAAATGGGAAATCAGGCAAGTAAGTTGCTTCTTCCAACATTTTTTTTTTTTTTTTTTGCAATATGCCAAATATATCTTAAAGTATATTAAATTATGCAGATATAGCCAGGTACCTCAGAGTAGATTGTTATGACACGTATATACAAATCATACTGTTCTGCTCTGCCCATACGGGCAGTTTTTCCTTGCAAAGTGCCGATTCGAGGTTTTACGAGTCTGCGTCTTTGAATTGTCTTCAGCTTTCCCCGTGTCACCATGCAGCACATTGTTTCGGGGGCAGATACAATTATCGATAAGTTAGTGCAGGTCAGATACAGCATATATTGTCTTACATACCTGTCTTAGGTCAGATAAGTTAGTTTCGTGTAGTCGCAGATGAAGACTCCCGGACAAGTTGATTTTATGTGTATATCAAATTCAAGACATATTTTTGCGTAAGATCGGAAACATAGAGTGAAAATGCTGTGTGCCTATGATCAAACAAAAATTCAAGACATTCTTGTGTAAGGTCGCAAATATAGAGCGAAACTACTGTGTGTCTATGATCAAACAAAAATTCAAGATATATTCTTATGTAAGATTGCAAACATAGAGCGAAACTACTGTGTGCCTTTAATCAAACAAAAATTCAAGACATATTCTTACAAGTTAGTCTAGTTTAAACATATTTATTTTACCTGGATCACGAAATAGTACATATTCTTGCGTAAGATTCCAAACATAGAGGGAAAACGGTGTGTGCCTATGATAAAACAAAAACAAAAAAATCAAGACATAGGCTAGTCTTGCGTAAGATCGCAAACATTGAACGAAATTGCTGTGTGCCTGTGATCAAACAAATGACTATACATGTATTTATCCAGATGACTACATCCATTTTACAGCCCAAGGTCCATATAGGTTGATTGATTAAAATATTCATTTGAATGTATAGTTCAATCGAATTGAATACTTTGTTTCGTCTTGGTTTAAACGTGAATATTTTATTTCAACAAAAAAGAGAAGGCAGGTGAGGAGAAAGGGAGGGAGTGTGAGGGAAGGGAAGTGGAGGGGTGAGGTGAGGAGAGGAGACGAGAAGGAAGAAAGAAAAAGAAGAACCGGGCAACGGGGGCATATATATATGTCAATGCTATTAAGTCTATATCCGTTGTTTTCTCAGCCAAAGTGTCCAAACCTCAACATCCACCAGTCAAAATGGTCAATCAGCTATTCTGAAGCCAACAACCATATCCATCTGGGCATTACTCTCAGTGGTGATCTGTCCTGGCAAAATCACATCACCCGCATTAACCAATAAAGCTAATAAGCTTTTAGCACTTCTCCGCAGACTCAAATGTAAACTTTCACGCAAAGCATTGGCTAGACTCTATCTCTCTATGGTTCGACCCACCTTTGAATACGGCTGCGTTCTTTTTGGCAATTGTGGCAAAACTCTATCTGACCTTCTGGAGTCCATACAGTTCGATGCAGCCAAAATGTGTACGGGTGCGTCAAGGCACACGTCCCGTAGAAATTGCTCCAGGAATTCGGATGGCCAACCCTCGCTAACAGACGCAAATACTTCAAGTTACTATTTTTTTCTACCAAATGTGCAATGACCTAACTCGTACATATCTTTGAAGCATCTTACCCCCTCCTTTAATTGGTCGCTCCTTACGTCATACTAGCCCTATACGCCCTCTCAAATGTAGAACCCAGCGCTTCAATAATTCATTTCTCCCTGATACTATACAGCTATGGAATAATCTGCCCACCGACATCAGAAACTCCCTTTCTCTGCAAATCTTCAAATCTAAGCTAAAAGTCACATTATTTGCAGTAGATAACGTCCCCGACAACTTTCTATTCGATTTGTGATCGTTTCGCTAACATATGCTATACCCATGATGCGATTGGGGTGATATAGGCTCAACTATGAGCTGTTCAAGGTCAACATCATTCCAAGTCCTATATGCGCATGTTTATATCCTTCCGAAGGCTTCAAGCATTTCCTCCTTTTCTGCCCAAAGTTCTCGCAGCCCAGAAAAAAAACTGTTAGATTCTACCATATCTATATGTTAGCCCCTAGAGTTCACCCCAATCTCATTATCCATGAAGCTAGTAACAGGTTGATGAACATTCTCCTTTTTTGGCAGCAAGGAACTGTTTGATACAGCAAATATTCAAATTTTTGAGGCAGTCCAGAGTTATTATCGCTACAAATAGAATTTTTTCTTTCCTATTCCGCCTTTGTACTATTAGGCAATCCAGAGAAAATAAATATGTTTATACTAATACTTTTCATACTCTTCGTCCTTCTCTCGTTTTTCTTTTTTCTTCTTTTCTCTGCAGGATTCATACCTCAAGACTCCCCCATAAGATGGGAGTCTCCCACTTTTTCACCCCATTTTTTTTTATTTACTTGCAAAATTTTGCAAATTTGGCAGAATCTCCCCCATAAAAATTTAGTATTTTCTATTCTTATTGTTTGTTAAAATACAAATCTGCCCCGTGTTTTTTTATTTTCAATTTTACAAAAATCTCCTTGTTTTGAGGTGTAGAATGTCGACACGTATGAGGATTATCTGAAACTGAACATAAGGTATTATGCTTAGTCATGATCTAGGTTGAACCAATAATTTCGGAGTGTCTGTTACATAAACATGGTGGCATTTTCATTCATTTTTCAGGTTATTCGTCGGTACTTTTGTCATAGCTTTGTTTTGATGCTCTGTATTGTTTCCTGATTGTCTGTACTGATACACCCATAAGTAGTACATATGGTTACTTAGTTTGTACTGTCCACTGCGTGTTGTACATATTTTCTGTTTGTCTGTCCGTGTCTGAAGAACCCATTGTGTTAGTCAACTGTTTGTGCTATAGGGCTATCCTGTATAAATAAATATGTTTATATATATATATATATATATATATATATATATATATATATATATATATATATATATATATATATATATATATATATATATATATATATATATATATATACATGTGTGTGTGTGTGTGTGTGTGTGTGTGTAAATTTGTTTGTTTTGCTGTTTGCTTTTCTCGTTACAAGTTTGAACATTTGTATAAACGCAAGGATGTCATACACTATCAACGAAATCTTAAGATACCTCGACTTAATGGGTTGTCAGCAATCCAAGTATCCTCTCAATTATTACCACCATGTTTGTTTGTTACAGGTAACCTGGAAGAGAAAGGAAACCCGATGAGTACTTCTCTTCCAAGACAAAGTATTCAAAATTCTGAAAACAAAGCTCTATTTGACCCAGTGAGCATGGCACTTACCACGCTATTGTCAAACACATGTATTAGCAAACCAATGAGAAGAAGTAGGCACTGTTGCATATATGGTGTACTGAATAGATTAAAAGAGCCAGCAAGTGTGCATTACACTTATATCAGCGTCTCTCAAAGTTTTTAGTGCCAGTGAAAGTTTTTGACACCACACAGTGAGGTAGCGGTCTCAATAATGGAAGAGCAGCAGTCAGAAAACAAGGATGTTTGAATTGCATTCCAGGAGTCCTGCGTTACAAAAGCAAGTGGCTGACAAATCTAGTTCCAACCCCCTGGGAGTTAATTGCTAGACAATGCTGTTTGTGTAGCTTTGTTTTGAGAACTGGCACAAGTACAAGTAGACATATGTTAGTCGAGCCAATTGTCGGATAAAGGAGTGAAATGCAATTAGCATTCTGGACCATTCTTTCTCAGTTCGCCATTAATTGGCCCTCCTTTTCAGTGCCAAATACACGGAAGCTGTCCCAATAATTAGTAAAGCAGCCCGTGAGCTCTTTAAGAGGATTTGTAATATCAACACATACTTTGCCACTTTCCCTTTACAAGATTACATGTTCACGTGAGCTTGAATGGCTATTGAGAAAATTGCTTCTACCTTCCAACACTGGAGTCTTCAAGTGAAATATTTGTGTTAAGTTCTACCAACACCTTCCCGCGCAGAGGAGCCGTGGTGACAGGTAGTGTCTACAAGTCGTTTGCCCGAATTTTTCGCTTTTACATAAAACATATATTAAATTACGTTTAGCAAATACTGCACTGCAATGAAGCTAATGTTTACTATACCGTTCCTTGGCACAAACTTCGATTATGTTTTTGACTTGACGTGGACTCCTGAGGAGGTGAACCTCGCGGGTCGGGAGAGTGACCTGTGGAAAAGCATGATATCATGTATAGAAGAAAATAATCCATGGTATCTATCACACTGCAAAATCATCTGGAAGTTTTCTTTTGTAATACAAAATAAAAGAACCGACTTTGGACCACTTTCTGTTGGTTTTAATAAATTTTTCTCAAAGTAAATCTGTGAAAAGAAGATACAGATACGTAAATTCAGTTGTCTGTGTTGGAAGTCATAATTAAACAATAGGTCTCTCAGTAACGATGTTATTCATAACGCCCAGTGACCGTCTGGTTGTCACTGCTTAGGAGTCTTCCCCGCACGTGCCTTGCCCAAGGCCATTGGAGGATTTAAAGCTGATGACAAAAGCTGTGAATCCCGCTGTCGTCTCGCACGTCGTCCAGGCTGAAGAGACGCCGTGAAGAAGAAGCCGACAAAATAGGAAGCAGCAACAGCCGTGATCACCTGGTCTGTCCTTAGGGATTCCCTGCAACGGGAAATTTAATGTTTGCAAAAACAAAAGGCAGTTGTGAAAGAAACAAGAGTGAGATTCACCCATGTGTCCCTGTACTACTTCTCATTTCCCGTTTCCACTAAGTTAGCAGCTTTAGCCTCCACAGGGATGCCTAGAAATCTAGCCCCACATGAACAATGCGCGTGCAGTGTGGGTCAAACGGCTCTTTGTGATGACATGATACGCACGTCTTGCAATAGGATTGACCAACGCTGGTGTGACCAGCTGAGCTTGACCATTGGACATTTTAATCTTCCCTGAAAGCAATATAAATATTTTTCAGGGCAAAATCGCTTATGTAAATAGCTGTGAAAAGAAGCTGGTCTGGACGCGATAACGTCGAGCTGACAAAGGGCAGCCACGGTTAATTCAATTAGACTGATCACCCATATTGCTTAGATTCTTCTGTGCCCATTTCACACAGTCCACTAGACACAGACGATTAGTTAATGGTTAGAAAAGAAGAAAAAAAAAAAAAGAAAAAAAGACAAACATTTAACTGATGTAATGAGATAAGTCAAAGAGACGATGAAAATCATAAACCATTTTCGATCTTTGTGCTTTTGACGCAAACAATCGACTATGACAGTAAAAGTTAATTGCAGATAAGTATTTTGCAGTCACGATTTTTTTTCACCATATTTCATGTTATCATATGAAATTTATAAATGTTCAAATTCACACAATTAATATTTTCACTCAGAAATACGAAGACCAAAGAGTTTAGTCATAAGCTATAAATACTGAATTTGCTCCATCTTTCAAGCTCAGGTTAAAATGTGGAAAAAGAAGTGTAGCCAAGTAAAAACACAATGGGTTTGCTGTTTGGGTGGTCCAAATCCAAATATTGAACGAGTTGGACAAAAATATTTTAATTTTTTAAATGTCCATAAAACGCCAATAACTATTTAAAAGATGAGTCAATAAAGCAACCCATAATGAAATTGTTGTCAGAGAACACGTCTTAGAAAACTCTTTGATGCGACGTATTTATCTTATTAAAACTGAATAGTTTTGGTACATCTAGGTTACTATTCACTTGCCATGTGTTTAACTTTACTCAGTGGGTTAGCCAATAACATAAATTGGGTGAGTATTGAATAATTGTGAAACAAAAGAAACTGTTTTGAAGAGAAATTCTGTGACTTTTGTTTTTGTTTACTCTTAGAGATGGCAGTATTCAAAATGCCGTTTCAGGGACATTTAAGTGAGAACATCAGGGACAGAGCATATTAAACAAAGAATATATAAGAACATACACAGTTTCAATGCAGGACAAACACCGGGAATCGGTCAAATTTCAGCTAATTTCAGGGACAATCCCTGATAGTATGGGCCAGTTGGAATGTCAGTTGTCTGAAAACTGACCAAGCCCATGCTGCTTGGACAAGCTAGCGTAAGCATCCAAAAGCGCCACCAAGCGGGTCATAGCTCTGCTGAGTTCTGACGTAGTGGGGCGTTTCCAATGTTTGATAAACTACAAGGCACATGAGAAGTGCCGCTTATGAGTTAAAAGAAACACCACAGACAAAGTGGAATTTTCATGCGCGGAGAAGCATACGCTTAAATAAACAAATCAACTCAATTGTAAATAGTCGTGTCGGTTTTTTTCCTCGCCAAATGCTGCCCTCGGGCAAAAGTACCCTTCAGTGGTCACAGAAAGCTAGACCCCATGCATAAATAAAGCAAAAGCATTTGAAATTCGGCGAACCTCCACGGTGGAATGTGGCGGTCTTTTGTGAGTAATTCTATCTCAGCTCTGCCCTGTCAAACCCAATAACAGACAGGCTTTGACAGAGTTGCACTTGGAAAACCACCCCCGATTTCTCCAGAATTTTATGTGGACAAATTGTACTTTAATCTGTTGCCGACAGGGTTTCGCGGCTGGTAGAGCGAAGAAAGATAAGGCGACATTATCTGTATCAAAGAAAGTATTTATAAACAGAGTTGTGCAAATTGTTCTCGCGTTCCTTCAATGGGAAGTTAATCGCATGTAATCCCTGCCCTGTCCACACATGGTTTGGATCTATCAACGAGCAATAATCCACACGGACCTGTGCCCCTGCCAAAGTATCAAGTTTTACACCAGAGCACTTTTTGGTGGACCGCGAGCACTGCTGTTAAGTCATGGGAGAGTGCAAGTGTCAATGCTCAAACATTGGCGTGGACAAATGTCGTCTGAGTAAACGCAAGATCTTTCCCGCCAAGCGACGAAATACATCTAGATCTACCTCCGTGTACTAGATCATGGCTTTGGGCACTTTGCAACTTTGTACCTCCATTTGCAATCTTGGTTTAACACCGCAGATACTTTTTTTTTCAAATGGAACAATTCATTAAGCACAATACCAACGATTTTGACAAGTGCTGTACAGAACCCCCCCCCCCCCCACACACACACACTTTTAAACGGCGAACATGACATAAACAATGTGACATCAGTTGCATGTTAGGAAAGTACCAGAGTGGCAACATAAAAAGAGAACAAAATCATTTGTTTTCAGTAGGCACTTAAGAGTTGGTGACATATGCGAGACTGTCCAATCTGGTCTTCTTGCTAGTTTATAACAACGCCAAAACATCTCAGAACCGTGGGTATTGAAGCAAGATAAAGATCGAGTGTCAGTCGAACCACACATGTATCATGCGATCCTTAAAACAAGTCAGTGAGAAATTGGAGAAAGCATCTTTTTAGATATGTGACAGAACGGTTTCATTTATGCAAGTACAGAACTGTTTCTGAGTGGTCAGATTTAATCTTTGAAGAATTCGGTCAACCAAGTACTGGTGTTAAATCCGCACGTGCCTTTTATCGACGGGGGTCTCCATCTGTGAGTTATTGGCGTTTCCAAAGTGGGTGTACTTGTGTATATGAACATAAAATCGCCGGTGCATCCCGCTTTGCTTCCGCTGGATGATTTCCCGCCTTGCTGGGATGTTGTGACTGACGAGATGGACACGTAAAATGATAAGTTAATTTTCTGTTTTCCCATTAAACATAAGGAGAACCAGATCTGTCGAGCTGGCTACTTTTATTAGAAAATTGAGAAGATTCAGTTGTCATTCACTGGTAGTGATCAGTGAGCGACTATGTGCTAAGAACTCCATGCTAGTCGTAATATGATTAGCGGTCATTTGTCTGGTTGTAAACCATCGAGAGGTGTTAAGACCCTGACTACGTACTCCTCCCCCATCTATTAACAAAAATGTGCCAACTGGGCGTGCAGTCGTAAAAGAAGTGCTCAATAGTTTCATGCACTTCTTACCTCTGTTTTCTTTAATTAGGGACAAAACTGACTAGACCCAACATTAGCCGATGCATGATCCCAGATCTTAAGCAAAAACCAAGGATGTACTTTGCTTAAACTTGATATTCTCGTAGTCCTCCATTGTTCATGCCATTTCAAGCATTTTGGGTCGCATCACCATGAAGTGGAAAATACCTCAAGGGAAGCACGGTGTCATAGTAAATGGAATTATCATGTTATTACTCGACCAGAAAGGTAAACTCTTAAAGAGGGACAAACACGATAACGATCCAAATGAGTATTTATGCTGAAAAGCACTGTCTTTGTTCCCCTCAGTGCATTACAGTGACGTTTGTCAAAAGGCGAGTGTCCAACGCTGTGTGATTTTACCATGGCAATGCCATTGGCTTCCTCGTGGCTTTGTATCTGTACATGCCCTTACTTTGACACCTTGTGAATGGCTTATCACAGCAACAGACGTCCTTCCAGTGTTTTATATCAACTTGATGTAGTTAGCATGACAAGAAAATAGTTCATTTTACAAGACCTATACAAGTCTTGAGGGGCGGGAGGCACCGCCGCAGTGGCGATTCACACGTATGCCTATTGTGCGTAGTCGTCACAGAGTGAGGCAAGTCAATAAACTTTGCTTAGCATATAGGACGGGTGGAGTCTTGGAATACCACGGAGAACAAGACATCGTATCGATTTTGGTTCCCGTTATCAATTGATCGGCGCTAGTCCTACTACGGACTACTCCAGAAGCACTGCCCGGAGCAAAGATGACCAAAGTTGCCTCTGTGAGAGCCCAGGGAATCCTCACTAAGAAACAGATTGCAGTTGGCATGCATCTATGCAAAACGAACGGCCCTTCTCTATACGTCATTGTAATAAAGAGTGATAGCGTATTAATTTCAGGCACAAACTTGCGATTCACACCTCGATACCTCTGTATTCCTTGAATCTGGAGCTCTGGGGCGAGCTTATTATTATTATTTATTTTATATACATATACATATATATATATATGTATATATATACATATATACATATATTTATATATATATTTTTGGGGGGGGGGGGTCTCGGGCTCATACTTGCAGGTTGACTCTTCATTGATACACACTTATCCTGCTCAAAAGAAGACCGAGTTAGTTGTCACCTCCTTTCGAAAACAAAACCCATGAAATGTAAAACGATAGTACAAGGCTTTCTTGCAGCCCCAGAAGATCCCTGCAGTCGACGGGGTTTTGGGATGCTTTGTTAAAATACCATATAGTTTACCGTTGTCTGTTGACATTTGAACCTACCATTTCAAGTGGTACGGCATTTGTTGCGGCCGGTAGGCAAACGGATTAGATGTAAATATTATCCCTAGCAAGATTTTTGTCGTTCATTATTTCGTTTTAAGCGGATCTTTGCAAAGCGAATAAAGGACTAAAATTTTCTTATGGGCTTTGGCATTTGAATGGTTCAAGCCGAGCCATACAGGCAGACTATTATATTAGACGTACTTCATCGTTGCATATAGCTGACCGAATCAAAACTTTCAAACATATTCACTCTTCGATTGACCGACTGTTTTGTACACATTTAAAGGCATTATTGACTCAAGAATCGCCTTTGCGAAGTTGACACAAAGAGTTGCATTAAAAATAAGCGTTGCCATGGCTACGTTCATTGATTGACATCCATAGCCACGCCCCGTCCGCATGTCAAAGGGAAACTATAACATTCAAAAGTTGAGCGCAGATTCATGCTGTAAGCTGGTGGGAACGGGTGATGCGTACGATACGTTCTTGAACAGCTGTGCTGAGAAGTCAGAATCAGCTTAGCTATTCTGTTTGTGCTTCAGGACAAACCAGCTGACAGGCACGAAGGGACGATCTTTTAAACGCCAAGTGGGGCAAACCAGGACGAGACTGGACCCGCATGAATATACAAGGTTGAGTAGCGTGTAGAGAAAGGCGGACCTCCCGTTGAGTCTCTTGCTAAAACATCACTATACACATGCATTGAAACAGCGTGACCACAGGCGCTTGTATTGTGTATTGTACGGGCTGCTCCAGTTCCTCACAGAAGAGGGTTGGCAAACCCCCAGCGACCCCGGTTCTTCCCCGCGGACGTTCCCCGATACCAAGTGGACTGGAGCCGGCTTTGACCGGTGTTTATTTCACTCGTGTGTGGTTACGGGAAAATTGTCAAAACGGCGGTCCAAAAGAAAATGGTACTTTGTGCGGGGTGTGATCGCCCGATCCACGACCGCTTTCTGCTCAATGTTTTGGACAGGACTTGGCACGCCAAGTGCGTTCAGTGCTCGGACTGCAAAACCTACCTCACGGAAAAATGCTTTTCACGGGATGGAAAACTCTACTGCAGAGAAGACTTCTTCAGGTAGATAACGCTTCAAACATGTGTTTTCTTGTGCCACTTGCTTTTACAGTTTATTTACCCTGTCCCATCGTCCATACCCTCAAGTGTTTAACTAGTGTCAGCAGTGCCTTAGTGAGTACCCGGGTAGGTCTCCAAATTGCCTCAAGAGCAAGAAAACCAAGTAAAGCACCTCCCTTTTGCGTCGTTTTCAGACGCAAGCACCCAGTAAATATATCAAATATGATTGAAAGAGATGTCACTTAATGGGTACAGTTATTGTAGTAGCCAGTCCAATCCCTACATTGCTGTGCTTAATGTTGGATCTATGTGTTCATTACTGCATGTTACACATGTTCGTTGGGACTTACTGAGTTTATCTCTTGTGTTCATTGTAGGCGCTTTGGGACAAAATGTGGTGGTTGTTCACAAGGTATTTCACCGAACGATTTAGTACGACGGGCCAGGAATAAAGTATTTCACCTTAAGTGTTTCACTTGCATGGTGTGTAGAAAACAGCTATCTACGGGCGAAGAACTTTATGTTTTGGATGAAAATAAATTCATTTGCAAGGATGATTACCTTAACAGCAAATACCAAGGTGAGTGATAGGTCTAATACTTATATTTAGGTGAAGTATTTGTTCACAGACCTCAAGTAGGTCCACAACAACTACCCACTGAGTACTTGTTAATGTACACTGGGCCACGACCGCCGTTTCAAGCTGTGAACGAGCACCCTGGACATCCCATTCAAGCATATTAATGCTATGATTTCTTATTCATAAAAACCATCTATGAGGTTTCATTGTCTTCTCACAACCTGTTATGGTTCCATATTGATTTTATGACACTTCTTTTTCTGGCCTACAAATATCTTGACAATTCCATAAAACATTTTACGATAAATGGAACCATTAAATGCCACTTGCGTATTATCATGCATATACATCAAATGAGCATGTACTACCAAGTACTTCTAAATTGATATTTTTTTGTCATGAATAGAAAAATTGGACTTAGAATATTTTATACTGAACGATCCTCTTATTTTCTTGCAATATATATCTATATATGTATGAAAATATACATGCATATAATTTCAGCAGTGTTTTATAGGATTCTAATTCTATTGTATTGCCCTCACTGGCAGATGGACGCATTCAGTCGATGGCAAATGGAAATCGGATGCAGAAATAGGCCATAATAACAGAAAATGAGGTTGGCCTCTTTCCTAAATTGTTTCCCCCGTTTGAGGAACGTTTATTACCAACTCATTGAAAGACCATTCTGGCTTTGTCAATGTGCATATCGCTGCAATCCACAACTGCAATTCTGAGTGCTATCTGATTACGAGAGCAGAATACCAACTCCTATCTTGCTGATATCTCAGCAAAATTGCACAAAGTGAATCAAAAAAGCCACAATAACTAAATCACATACACACAAACAGTGTGTTAATAAGACATTGTAGTGAAATCACCTGCGCGCATGGCATTTGACCAATTTAACAATTAATGAGTCGGCGGAGAATGTAATGCCACTGTCTGCTCTTAAAACAAAGCTAGTAAAAATGAACAGTATTTTGCCAGTTGTGAAAGGTGAAGGTCAATTTAGGTTGTGGGGACAGACTCAGGGCATCAACATTAGGCCTACAGTTCACAGAAACAGGCCTTAACATCGGGTAACCAACAGGAACGCTTCCTGCAGCAACAGGCAAACCCTGTAATTTCCTTTTTGCTCTGCTTATTACATCTTGTTACGAGGACTATTTTTAAAACACAATATACCCTACCTGTGTTTTCACTATTTTTCGATAATTTAATAGACACAAGAGCAGCCGTGCTTTGATGTTGCCGACATTTTGAACTGGGTTGTGTTGCAAATCGATGCTGGTCTGGGTACATTCCAGCAACTGAGAAGCAGACCTGCATGTCAAGGGTACATAAATTCAACACGACTAGAAATAACTTAAAAACAATGTGCACTCAAAATTGTTTATGTCAACTAGACGAAAGAAAATAAACGAGGGGAAATGTCTACCGCCCTGTGGCAGCCATAGAGCTGATCCACATGGTAAACTGAGAAACATGAAGAAACATGTTACCGGGCGAAGACAGCTGAATTTGGCAAGGGGAATAATAAGTCGTCCATGTCTGGTAAAATAGCCGGGGCAATCTCCAAACCTTGTCGGGCGATAATTAACACATATTTAGTACCACGTGCCTTTGAGAAGATCCTTTGGGGGTAATAAGGAGAACCTTCGCCGACCAGTACAACTTTTATGCACAAGTAGACGGGGTGTTGGTCCAATTATGATCGTCTGCTAAAGGTATTGGTCAGACTCATAGAACTTCGTCATGGAAGATTTAGTTTGCCAGCAGGATCCAGAACTTAAAATCCTGTTTTGTTTTTTTTTCCATCCAAATTCCCCTATCATCTGTATATATGTTGAATGGATTTCAAGGGTTCACAGGCTGCAAATTTCTAAGCCTGAGGAGTATATAGTTTTACAATATTCAAGTCTTTAATCTAGCGAGCATAATATGTTTCCGATGGCCCAAGACCAAACATACACAAGCAAGGGTAAATTTAGACACACCTTGGGACCACTCAAGAAAAAGCTATAGGCACTCTCTTAGCGCCTCAGCTTGTTCCGTCAAAGATTCCTTTCCACTGTATATTTGAAAACCTCTGTCTTAAGTCGCAGGTAAACAAGAAAAATAAACCACAGTGGTCTTACTGCTATGAAATATTCAGCTAGTCGGCCACTTCTGACCAGTAGATTGCGTCATAACGGGATGGATTCCACTAGCCAGTTTGTGATAAGTGGACTTCGAGACGCGGACTCCGAAATGTCGTCTGCTGAGCGTTATGCTCCCGGGAGTGTCGTTTGGTATAGGATACAAAACAAACTCTTTATTTTAAGCCTTGCCTATTCTTATTTGCTAACTTCATTAAAAGCATAAAACTTTCAGAAGCTCCGTAAAATGAGAGAAAAATCGATGGAATACAAGCGCTACCATAAAACAGAACAAATATATCGGTGAGTCTAATCGATCTAACACAGCGACAACTATACAGACTGTATTGATTGGCGCGAGGGAACGTGAATGCACTTTGAACACCGGCTGCCGGCTTCCTGCGTTCATGGTTAATTATGCTGACAAAATACTCTAACTGAAATTTGAGAACTTACATTTTTATATTTTTAACGATACTAGATTTCCAAGGCTTACTTCATAGTTACAAGGCTGATTACCACCCCCTAATATGAATTGGTAACGTCTACTGGTAACAATTATTTCGACTTTATCAGCCTTTCTTTAATTTTAAAAAATGCAGAGACGAACGCTGCATATTTAGAATGGTGTATTAGGAGTTAATCCCTTCGCTGTCGGATTTTTGCATTTTTTACCTCATGCAACAGTTATATGCAAAAAAAATCGAAGAAATGTTCGAATATTTTAATGCAAAGATGGACCGCTTCCTACCCGTGGCATCCACCATCTGGAACGATTTGCAGAACAATGCATTATCATGGTCAGATTTATTATTTTTGACAACGAGAAAGTCAAAAGAATTGTTTAAAGTCGAGTGATAGGCTCATATGTGGATACACATAGACAATCAGTTGAATATCATTGTAGCATACTGTGCGGGTGTTGAGGTCATGCAGTGAACTCGTTCGTTCTATCTTATGCATCAGTGAATTACTCAATGTGCATTCCATTCGTACAGTTGGTCAATTGTAAGTGTTGTAGCATTAAAATGTTTGAGCAGGTATGGCAATCTACGTAGGTTATCTGTCCGTCCTGCTGGTCTTGAATTAGATATGACAGATGGAATCATTCATATAGTAAACAAGTATTATCTTAAACGTCCACCTTGTTGACCATGTGAGTTTTAGGGCACCAACGTTGCTGTGATGATTCAAACACCGGACATTAAGATATTTAGGGTTTTAAGTCATCTTAATTTCATTTTTATTGTAAAAGTACATTTTGCTTCAAGAAAAATCAGTTCCCCAAATCTTCACTTTGTGTTACAGGTGTAGCTGTGCTGATGGCAAAGCATATGTCGGACATTGATACTCAATGAGAAGTACATATGTTTTCAGTCGCGTTCACCTGTAGGTGCTTCTCGCAAACATTCCATGACATTGAACAAAACCCAGACATGTTGTATCATTGTTGGCAGCCATCGGTAGCAAAGTCGTCCTCTCTTATGGATGATTATGAGCTTTTATGCATCGCAGGAAAACAGGTGTTTCTTTCCTGTACCTCTGTGATACAGCCAGTCGACACTCTGCAAACATACTACGATTTTTCAAAGCATAAACAAACATTTTTATTTACATATTCACTCTTCAAAAAGCTGGAATGAATCCCCTCAGCATCATGCTCCCGGTTGAGCTAGGGTTAGTTTATTTACTTGGCAACACATGTGATAAACCCGATTGCTTTTTGGAACATCTCTCTTTGCTTTTCATTGTGTAACCCAGTTTTCCGTTGGGAGGGAAAGGATTTGTCATAGGCAGCAAAACATCCCCCACTTAGAGATATCAGAAACTTAACAGCTAAACTCGGACCGCCTGCCCAGACGAGTGAAACCATCAGAAGAGTTGGCTTCAAATACATCCAAGCATTCAAAACCCGCCTGACCCTAGATGGGAGAAGTACATAGGTACAAAATTTCATCTCTGGTTGCAGGGTCAACAAACATACGCGAAACTCAGCATTTCCAATTTCTTCTGGGCTGTCATGCGGAGTTCATCTCTGAGAACATGTTCAGGCAGTAGCGTCAGTCTTTGACTGCAGAAATCGACAGCTTTTGGTCAAGTTGGCTTGATTCCACGGTGAAGATTTTGCTGGTCTTCACACCAAGAACGTATTCTGCATGTGTACTTCTAAACAATCACAGTATCGCTTTGAATATACCTCTAAATTCTCATATAGCTCTTTTCAGACATATTTTTAAATTTACACGAGGAAAATACATCGTCTATTGCCATAGGCGGTGTATAGTTAACTCAGCACATGTTTAGGTTGTTTAGCTATTAAAAATCTCGTTATCTAGTGATATAATGAAGTACAGACATGTGCACGAGAATACCATCAGTGAATCTCGTCCTAGCAGACGACAGCATTGGAACGCAATCAAGGAAATGAAAAGATATTTCCGCATTGGACAATCAGAATGGATCAGATGACATAATCAAAATATTTGTCGTCTTGCAATTGCGCTTGTATATCATTATACAAGTCTGCGGCCTCGATGTTTCACAAGCGATTACTATGCACGTGCCTTCGTTCAATATAAATAGCACAAACGGATTTTAATACCCCATTTATGAGATGCTTTACCTGCACGAGAGCTGGGCACGGAGTTTCAAAAGCACTTATGTGATATTACACACAAATTCACTGTAGTGATGTGTTTTCATTGCTCGATTTATTCTTCAAAGCAATGACTGGGCCGCAATTAATGTGCACACAGAACCATCATTGAATCTTGGCCTCTTGTTGTATTGAGCTTTGATACAAAGTAAACTGTTTTTGTTTCATGCACTAACCGACATAAAATACACGCTTTTAATGTTTTCCAGGTAGGAAATAGTTTTGTTCCTATTATAGGTCACTATCTCTTTGAGTTCTTGCAGCATAATCTCTGTTAGTTCCTCCCTTTTGTACAAATAAGCATGAATGCACTTATGAAATCACGACGCTTTATCAGTACCTTTAACATGTAAATGAAGCAATATTTTGAATTGTAAATGGCCCGATTTCGTATCACAAGAATGATGAATTCCTATGGAAGCGAGCAAGCGAGAGACAGGTTTTGCTGATAGTGAATCTAATCGCTTGGTTATGAAGGTCAACAGCGCTTAAACAGTTCGATAAAATGCAAATACTTTCAGTTGGACTCTTTTATTTTAGCACATTTCCTAAAGATCGGCGAGAAATCGCAAACTGCGTGTATAAATCATGGCGATAAAAGCGATGTTATCGTGCTCTGCTTTGGGAATTCTTGTGCAGGGGGTACGTCTCTGGCGGCCCCGCTGTCAAAATGGCTGTTTCTTTGTCTTGTGCTTCACGCAATATGACACAACCACCCAAATGTCACCGCGTGGGTCACTCCCTAAAATAAATAATGCATGAAAACCGCCCTACTGCTGTTCATAAATAAGCAATATACACTGTGATTTTGGCATGTTACGTGACGTAATTTTGTGCCCGAGCCAAGTTTTCAACCCTGATCATTATTGCAAAAATCAAATAACCCTGAGAGTTTATGTTATCAGTCCTATTGAGTATACAGAAAATATATACAATCGGCACAATGAATGGATTAAATGACCGAACAGTGGCTTAATTGTATCCAAATAACAATAAATAAATAAATAAATAAATAAATAAAACAAATAAAAAAAATAATGCAGTTTGAAGGTGTAAAGTTCATATAATATGACTATGGCTATTTTTGTTTGTTTTACAATTTATGCTAATAATATCTTTCAGGTGTGCTACCTGTATACACATACACATATTAAAGCCATAATTACACAACAGCAAAAGAAAGTAGTATAAATTGAAGGGAGATTCGCAACGGTGCGCCCCAATTTGACGAAAAAAAAGGCTGTTTGTAAACAACGAGGATAAATAATGCATGCAAAGGTGGTACACTCACCGTTTCCGTGAATGCAAATCTGAGGGAGATGTCAAGCATACAGGTTTAATTATTGTTGCGGTACACACAGGTCCTGATGCATACTTTGCGTTCTCTTCATGAGTGAGCATTAATTAAAGACGGCCTGCCCATGCAGTTTTCTTTGTGACACCAAGTCAACCAGGGGCAGTTTTTATTTTACCTGCAAATGTAAGAAAAACAAGAAAACAAAAACCATTATCTAACGACCTTGCACCACACAGGACGAATTTCCATAGACACACAATCGTGCCATTGTCACTGTCTTCAGTCATTGGTATTTTGCGGAGGAATTCGGGCGGAATGGTCCCAAAGATACAACCGCATGAAACGATTGTTTTTGTAGCAGTTAGCTGTAAATTAGCTTCCACAGAGCCAAAATATTCCCACGGGGAAAGGTAAAAAGAAACATTGAAATGGGAAAATCATAGTATATTCTCCGTGGTCCAGTCAATCATTTATCACTCTGGTGACAGAAAAAACACAAAATACAAAAGGAAAACATTTAGATGCGTATCCGACCTTATACTGGGTTTCTAAATTTCGAGGTATACCTTTGGGTGTTTGTTGTTTCTATTAAACTGCATGGGCAGCAAGTTAGTTGAGTTACAGAAATAAAAACGAGGTCCCTTATCAATATGTTACATGGAGTTTGTAATTTAGCATCAAAACTCTGGTCTGGAATTGTGCACACGCCAGTCTCTCATTCACGCGGCCGTATGAAAGTTGAAGTAGATATAAATTTTATGTACTGTAGTTTCAGCTGTATATATTGAGCGATTTAAATGTGTAAGCACCACCATTGAAGTTTCTCCTAATGGCCCAAAATTCAATTGGTATATAAGCGTCGACTAAATGTCACTCAATAGTTTAATTATAACATATCTGTTTCCAATAACTGTAATTACACATTTGATAGGGATGATAGCTGACACGTGACTTTAATTTATTTCCTTTGTACTTTTGTAGGCTACATTTAACAATATCGCACACATGGAAGTTCAGACAGTCGGTAATAGGAGAAGTAAACTAGCCATCGGCACGTGCGTTTTCTAGCGAATAAAAGCTGAGTCAGCAGCTTGTCTTGCCAACTCAAGTAAACTGTTGACCCAAGGAATGCCATCCTAACTGGTCTTATCCATTTTTTCAGGGTTTTTCTCACGAAAACCTCGTAAACTTTAAAAGCAGACGACATTTGATCCCTAACCAGTTTGAGAGACAAGGGTTAGCTACCTGATAGTACGGTTATACTAAGAAAAACCTTCACCCTTTCTGCCCAATGCGCCTTATTTAACTCGATAACATTTAAACTTCCCAAATCTAAACAAACCTTTGTAAAGTGTCTTGGAAGTTATACAAGTAAGATACAACTCATTAGATGGATATAGAAGCCTATAAAATAAGAAAATGGCCCTTGATTTATGGGAAAGTTTGTAATTTACACGCAAGTACATGTACCACCTTGTTTTATCCCTTTTTACCAAGACACAGTTATCACATTAGTCAGTCACTACAGAAAACTAAGCATTTGATGTAAATAAGTAGCATAGGCCATGTGAATAAGAACAAGTCTTGTATCGAAGATGGCGGGATGCATCAATGTGCTCATTGGCACGGTTTCGTTTATTGATTGATTTTGTTTCTTTTCTGCTGTCGTGTTTAGCTTCCACTAAATAAATAAATAAATAAATAGATAAATAAATAAATAAATGAATAAATAAATAAATAATATTCCACAAAATAAATAGATAAATAAATAAATAAATAAATAAATAAAAAATAAATAAATAAATAAAATAGACAGACAGACAGAGACAGACAGACAAATAAATAAATACATAAATAAATAAATAAATAAATAAATAAATAAATAAATAAATAAATAAATAAATAAATAAATAAATAAATAAATAAATAAATAAAATCACGAAAATGTGTTCTAAGGCCATGAATTACAAGAAATGTAACACATAGCAAATATGTGTTATTCTGACCAAAGTAATGGCCACAATTATTTCGATGTGAGCGAGAAAACAAGGTTTTATCAAACAAAATGACGAAGCATAATATCTACAATATTCAAGGGAACATTCAGTGTTGTTGTCTTAGTTTGACAGATGCTTGTGTACGCGTTGATTGATAACGGGGATTGGTGTTAACTGGTAGGAAAATGGTTTTAACTGGGGGCAGTTTCTTTGACATATATGCTGCAGCATGTGCAACTGCAGGATGTGCCACGGACGGAGTCGGGGAAATTTGGTTATCATCTTATATTAAGTTTATGTGACAGCACACTTAAAGCTGCGTGCTGGTAAAGAAAGATGACTTGATAAAGCTGTCTTCAGTCACTGCAGAAAACTAAGCATTTGATCTAGTTTATCATGTTTATTTATATGCACAGGCTCTCAATATGTACTGGTTTACTGGTTTCTTGTATTTCCAGATTTTCAAGACAGTGTGTTTTCTACCGTTTTCCAAACAAAATAATTTTGATGGTGTTCTCGGCAAAATTGATGTCATAGAAAAGTGAAATATCAGTTTTAATATTTTAGTTACATTTAACGTGCAGTGTCTTTTCTAAAAAATCATTAAAAACCAGGCTGGGGTTCACTGTCAACATTTAATATTTGCTATTCTGATTTGAAAGATGTCAATGTTAAATCTCTTAAAATTTGATCTTGAAGACAAGACAATATAAAGTATATTTTATCATGAGATATTTTTCTAAACAAATAAAATTATGATTTAAGTGAGGACAAGAAGTGTATCGAATCAAAGTAAATAAACAATTTTCCACATGGAATACCTTCCAAATTCTGCGTGTCAGGTGGTAAATATACCAGAAAAGATATATATATATATATATATATATATGGTGTGCAATATCGTAATGTGTTAAGTTCTAGTTCTTGTTTTGCTTATTAAAATTTTTATGTCTTTGCAGTCGGGTCAGACCATGAGGATAATGACATGGATTTAGACAACCCTATCTTGGAAAAACTAGACATTTCCTTGTCAGATAAGGAGGGCAGTCTTTTGGACGGTGATGATAGCCGGGACAGTTGTTCTCCGGGAGGCGAGACGAGTATAAAAGAGAAAAATAACAACTGTATGTCGAACAGTTCTAGCAACAGTGACCAAAAAACTGAAAACTCTGAAAACAAACCCCCAACGGAAAATGGTATCAAAGATGCCAAAGAAGGCAGAGAAGGATCTGGGAGTGAAAATAATGTAACGGGTACCAAGAGGCGAGGGCCTCGTACCACAATCAAGGCCAAACAATTGGAGACTCTTAAGGCGGCCTTTGCTGCTACGCCAAAGCCTACCCGCCATATACGAGAACAGCTTGCTCAAGAAACTGGACTCAACATGCGGGTAATACAGGTAAGTAAACATATACTAACAATGGCGTTAATCAATCTGATTACATCGCAGCCTGTTTCATGTGTGTAATCTTTCTGAGAACCCGGTGCAACATTTTGTAAGATATGGCTTCCTCGGCAGTGAAGGGGGACCTTACGCGACCGCCAGAAAAATAAGACCTTTGTTATAGCCTGCTCGAAATGTGCAGATCAGGACCGCTTCTTATTCTGACCAAGTTGACCACTGTATTTAGTTATCAATTGCCTGTTTTTATCTTTATTTTGATTGTTTTTATTTATTGACCTTAGAAGTAGAGCTGTCATAGAAAGGTAAAAGCAGGTACATCTATAGCAAGGCGTTTACCTGGAGATTATATGCAACACATAACGATATGATAAAGGTGTAGGTATTATAAAGGATATTATTTGTTTACTTGTGTTTATTGTTTTACTTCAGCTAAATTGTTTTAGGCATTATATAACAGAACAGAGCTAAATCGTGGAACTCTGGCCTTATGTTATTGTCTATACAGACTTTCACACTTTGATGTCAGTTCACTTTAAAACTTATAAAAACCATTTTTATGAAAATTGGTGATTATATGTATACTCTGTACTTACATAGTAGCAGCTGATGAAGCAATCCGATAACAGCCTGAACGATTGATAGCAACAATTTATTTGTTCGTGTCCATGCATGCTAAATCTAGAAATAATAAAAATTTGGCCGTGGTTCTTCATTGATAGAAACCAGCAAGGGGGCTTAACGTTCAATACATACGCGAAACAGTTGGGTCAATATAGCTTGTGTATCACAAACCTAAGTGGCATATGAACTCACAACGCCAATGTTTAGGAATCGAAATGGATTTGAGCCTCTCACTAAAGGTATTTTATGCAATAACCTGTTTCATTTATGTTATATCAGGCCATATGTCTATTCAATTGACTTAAACTTTGCCAATAGAACATTATTTATTTATTCATTATATTTTCATTACACTTCGATTTCACAGCTGGGTAAGCTTGGCAATTAGAATTGTGGGGGAGGTCTGCAATGCAGGCAAGCCTAGGAAACAGCAGATGAATCGAGGGCTGATGGTGGTACGCGATTTTGGCATGCATCTCTATTGTTTTCCAAATTCATATCTTGTGAAATATGTTATACATTAAGAGTATATATGCCAAAAGTATTTTGGAACCTTAGCTTCTATCAAGGCTTATAGATTGGAAAGTATTAATACCAGAATTTATATAGATTGTAAAGTGGCATTATTCCCAGCATTTGAAAAAAGTACATGTCAAACAAAGATTGAAGTTTGTGACAAGCGTGTGAAAAGGCAAATGTGAAAATAAGTGTTCGCAGGTGTCATACAATTTTGAAGCGTTCGGGCAGAAATGATATGAACATAATATTGTACGCGGCAGAAAAATGTGCCATGAATTTTTATATTTAGTTCACTTTTCCAGACAGCCCTACAAACTTGAAGAGATCAATAAATATGTGAACATCTGTTTTTGCTTTTCAAAATTCCAAAACTAACACTGATTAAAAAACCCCGCTGTTTCTTTTTCATCACTAAAGTTACTTCTGAATTATTTGCAAAAATTAGAATTTGAATGAACCTGTCAAAAGTTATAGCCAATTTCATCGTAAATCAGAATGTTTATACTTGAGAGTTAAGTAGGAACTTGGTAATTGGGTCAGATTTGAACTTTAAAGTGACGAACTTTTAAAACTATAGACCTTTAAAATGTTTGCATTGATATGTTTCAATCAGAGCCTTGATTTGCATAGCAGCTCTCAAATACTTTTCGTGTGTCTCTTGTCTAAAAGATACACATGGGGAGCAGTTGAGCAAAGAGGCTAATTGATTTTATTTGTTGACTTGGAATTCGGATTACAGCCTTCAGTTCATGAAAACAAAATAAGACGTTGTTGCAACACAACAAAACCACTAGGAATCATTGAACCCCCACCCCCATCCTCACACACTCATACTATACGATCGTATAACTCATGAAGATGGTAAAAAAAATACAACTTGCAGGTTTCACCAGCTGTGGTTTCGAGCAATTGTGAAAGAGATTCTGCTCAGTTTTACAAGTTTCAGCTACACAGTTGTAAACACATAATTATGTGTATACATACGTACCTACCTACTTGCCTGCCTGCCTGCCTGCCTGCCTGCCTGCCTGCCTACCTACCTACCTACCTACCTACCTACCTGCCTGCCTGCCTGCCTGCCTGCCTGCCTGCCTGCCTGCCTGCCTGCCTGCCTGCCTACCTACCTACCTACCTACCTACCTACCTACCTACCTACCTACCTACCCACCCACTCACCTACCTACCTGAACTGCATGTACATAATCTTGATTATATGTTAGGGTATATGAGGGGGTAGAGGAACGAGCATTATTTTGATATATATAACAAATGGTCTTGTAACAACTTGCTTAATTAAATTTTACCCATCGTAATATTCGCTTTTTTGCTGTCCGGTCCTCTTTATGAAGACAGAGTAACGTCTATAATTTGAAAGTATAATACCTTTAGTCATGAGATTTAATTTGAAAGAACATAAATTAATGAAACAACACGTATTTCTACATAATACATTTTTGACTTTTGTAAATATGATATTCCTAAATGAACTTGGTGTTGCGCTTTGATGAACAGTGATGTAGCAGTTGTGGTCAATGCCAGTGGTTTGTTTTTCTCGTTTATCGAAATACACTGCAACTCTGTAATTTACTCAATAATTATAAGACAGGAAGTCAATGTGATATCATAATCAATTCAAGAACCTGCATTGTTTTTATAAGTTGAGAACTGTATGCACGTATTTGTCCCTATAAACAAGAGAACTGTTCCGAGGAATTAAAAAAAAAAAAAAAAAAAAAAAAAAAAAAATAAATAAAATAACATGAGCCATAGTTTTTTTTCGCTACTCAGAAGCATATATTTCAGATATATGAGAAAAAGAGTAACTATTTAAGCTACAAAGAGACTTTTTCCGGTATCGAATGATACGCTCATATTTTGCTACCCTATGGGTGTTGTCTTTGCTTAAAAGCAAGCAATTGTTATTTTGGTAAGAAAGAATGTTTTTTACAGAGGAATGAATATAGAACAGCCTTATTTGTGTAAAACATTTGATTAACCACAACCTATCCTGTCTTTCGATGGCTGCTTCTTTATGTTACTATTCAGCATTAATATATATATATATATATATATATATATATATATATATATATATATATATATATATATATATATGTATGTATGTATATATATGTATATACATATGTATATACATATATACTGAAAATTGAAACATCTCAATTTATTTTGTATGAAACAAAATATGAAGCGAATTAGATGTCAGCTTAACTCCAAAGTCTTCGATAACATGCACATTAGATAGAAGATGGTAAAGATTTTCCAATACCGCCGCACACATATATTTATATATATTTTTTCATGCATATATATGAAAATACATTATATATATATATATATATATATATATATATATATATATATATATATATATATATATATATATATATATATATATATATATATATATATATATATATATATATACATATACATATATACATATAGTTAAGCCCTTAGCTTTCGGTATCGGTATGCGCTCGTATTACAAGCTTTTCAGTAAAAGCTAATGTAATTCGCATCATGTCCCTACAACTATGTACGAGATAATTCTTGTGTTTACATGTGGTAATTGTACCTACAACCATAAAACTGACTTCATTTATGAGATAGATATGGCGTTTTGGTAATATATCTTCAGATATTGAAGGATAATGGTGTATACACACTGAAATGCTGTGGTTTGTGACACTTATGAGTAATACGTTCGTCCCGATAATCAGGACTGTAAATGGACCAATTAAGCCTAACTCATCTGCGAAGTCACGTGATGGAAAAAGAGAAAGTGTTTGGCATCAACTAGTGAACAACTGGCGGATTCTTAAGATAATTTGCACAACTCTCCTTTGGCTATGCATTCGGAAATTAAAATGAAGTCTCTCATGATTGATAGACCTGTACCGTTATTTAAACGTGTCATTTCCAGCTGGGGGTTCGTTGGCTGTCTACTTTGTTGAGATCTGCTTAATACAAATATGGAAAGCTTGCTTCATACAAAGTGAACAGAAACACGAATACACGTGTACTTCATTTTAATCCGGACACGTGTAGTACGCCGAAAAAAGCTCTGCACGGAAAATTTGCCAGCGATACCAGAAGACAAGCTGGGACACATGCCATGAAGTTTATTGTGATGTAGGCTTCACTACAGGTCCGTTATCATGCGCCTGAGTGAAAATATTAAAAGTTGCCATATCTACAACTTATTGTGATTTTACTGGGCCCTGTCACGCAAGTGGCGGTAATAGATAGGAGACAACGCGCGTCCAGAGACCGTCTTGCAACATGATAGATGCATGACCCAACATAAAGGGCCAACAGAGAGTGCATTATAGAGATGGAAGTTGCCATCCGAAGGGAAATTTTGTTACCGAGTACACATACACAAATTGTCCTAAATCTTAACAGTGCAGCTGTGATCAGCTTGGGACATGTATCATGCACATGCGCAGACCAATGTTACAGAAGTGTGATGATGGATTGCATTATGTTCAAAACCTGCAAGCGAAAGACAGGATAGAAAGATGAAAAGTGTGTCACATTTGATGTCACTGGATTCCAGACAGGGATTCAAGATTTGCAGGTACATGATGTATACGGATTCAACATATAAACACGTAGAAAGCAACCGATTTCGACGTTTTTAACTGGTAATACAGTTATAACCCTGTCTACTGCTGAGTGCAAACGGTGGCCACAGTGATCTCTTCTCAAATTTCACTTTCCTGCTGCCGGGTTCAACTGTCTTCAATGACCCTGACGCCGGGGTCTCCAGGCAATCCCAGCCTTAGGGCCCCTCACACATCACGGTCGACCCTTATTCCACAATTTCCGTCCTTAATGTCTGAGGTCGCGTGAAGTCCCCAGGATTTGACACAATTCGAAATGTCGGTGGCAAGCCATTATTGCGCAAGTGGAAAGAAATAAGCTAAAACATCCAGTAACCTCACAGTAATTTTATCCATTTCCTGTTCCCAGGATTCACATGATCTGGCCACTATCCTTCATCTGATTATCGATGTCTTCAGGCGTGGCAAAATCTGACCAATAACCTCTATCGATTTATCGATTTCCTGTACGTATTCCCGCCCCCCCCGTAAGTTTAACATTAAAAACTTTTATGAAAAACAACATAACAAATATACACGAAAAGGAACTGGTGCATGCATTTGGTGGCTTTTCTCGTAAGACAATGAATATGATGCAGCTCAAGTTTCGTGTTTCGTTAGCCTGTTTGAACATATGCCAGGATTAGAATGTGAACGATGCTTACATGTACATGTACGTTGGGTTATATGTAGGGGCCCAACCCAAGATACACAATCGATCAACCGTTCAATGAATATTTTCTCACCAGAGGCGACATTGTTATTGGAAACTTTGCAAATGATAGGCGAGCACGAGAACACAGATAGGTTTACTGATCCGCATTCCTTTCCGCATCAAAATCAGCTGAGCAAACAGTTGCAACAACTCTTCATTAAATTATATTTTTGCTGGCTTAGGCGTGCAGAGGGACTTTTAAGAATGTACTCCTGCGCACAAGAATATTGGGCACATTTCATAATTATACACACGATGGAAGGCTGATGCGAAATCCAATATCCGTCCCTGTGGTATATAAAAACAATATGTTCTCCACTGTCCATTGCATGGACACCCGATGGTTTTGTATCACGCAAGTATATTACACTTTGAGACGCTTTGATGTTTTTTCAGTGTTTCTCTGGAGAGGTACATAATCGAAAGATCTACATAATGCGCTTGTTAGAGGGGAAAGCAAGGGCGATCAATGTTCGCTGTGGGAAAGATTGTGTTGTAAAGGGCACACCGAGATCACTAACTGTCACGGAATATTCAAACTCAGAAGCATGGTCCCTCGCTCAGGAATACGTCGTCAAAGTACACAAACAAGTCGCCTGAGTCACATTTAACCCTATCTACCAGTTAAACCTATTCAACTTTAAGTCTCCTCTTAAGTTCCATGAAAAAGGACAATATTGAAGACTGTTTGTGTTCACTTTTCCTTTGGTCACCAGCGTCGTATAACTTTCAATTTGGATATTGGGTACTGTATTCCCAAGAGAGCAATGAAAATGCTAAGTAGCATACTGTTCATAATAATATGCCAGACAATGCATTCTAGTGCAATGTAGATTATCGGCTTACCAAACGTCATGTTTTATGTGATGGCAGCCTGAATGCCAAATCGTAACATTTTACCTATAGACAATTCTGAAGAAAATAAGGTAAGGTTTTGAACAAAGTCGGGTGAATCAATTTCTGTGAGCAAGATGAGAGATTCACCTGAAAACAAACAAACAAACAAACAAATAAACAAACAAACAAACAAACAAACAAACAGGCTTCGCACCTCTGTTCTGTCATATTATTTAGAGACATTTTACTAGAACACAATCACGCAAAGAAAGAAGAGTTAGTGTGCAGTCAACAGTTTTGCAGGCTCATTATAATTGTGATCACGTGCCAAGGCTGCAATTTCTGATGGCTTTAAGCTCTATTACCATGAAGTTCAATCGCCTGGAATTTTGCAAGAATGTTAATAGTTGGGGTTACTTTTTTTGCAAAACATGTCATAAATGATATAGGCAATAATTCGCTGGCCATATTGTGTGAAGCTTTTTCTCATCATGTTTGAATAGTATGTTCGTTTTAAAGCCATATATGCCGATACCAATGGAGGATAACATATACGAGCAATTCATACTTTAGGCCGGGCTACTGAGGCACCATGTGCGAACCAGCTATCACAAAGTTTAATGTGTTTGCCAAATGAGAAAATTTCAGGCAAGGCATACTTTATCTACATTGCATTACGTGCTCGTTTCTGTAATTGGTCGAAACGTTAAATTAAATCGCATTGAGGGATATTATAGATATATTAATGCTTCTATTAATGCATAATTTGATAAGAGAATCATTCAAGAGCGCTTCAGTAACACAAAAAGCAATGGGATCAAGCATACTTTGTCCTCAAAATGTTGGTGCATGCACTCAATATTAAAGCCGCGTAAGTACAAGGTGAAAAACCACCATTCATCTGGAATTTTCCGATCAGTAGTACTAGGCTATAAAAAATTCATTAGTCGACTGCGGCAGGCTAGATAATTAGGTGCTCATGATCACAATATGCCATGCTAGTAAGTAAGTCTCAGAAAAATGAATGGAAATGACTGATTAAAAAATGTGTTTAGGCTACCAAGTTGTAATCTCTCTTCGGAGAGAATCATACTCGATAACGTATGGTGACCGAAGTGTCTGAGATATTTTTTATTATTGCGTGAATATCCGTGATGTTAATCCCAGGGACATTTCACAGAAGTTCTGCGAAAGTTGACCAAAGGCTACAGACATTTATCGAAAACACAAACCTCGAAGCACCAGAATCTTCAGCAGCAGCACATCTACTGCATGAAAATTTTACGCAAATGTATCTTGAGCACGCGACAGAAAGGGATATGTCATTCTAACGGGAAGTTCAGATTTTGTACGATAATCTGCTTGATAAGAACAGTTTATACTTCTTGACATCTCCTTAAGGGGATAAAACTGAAAGCCATGGCATAGGTGGCTGTATGTCTGTTCAGATTGAATGGAACAATGTATGCAAAGATACTTCAGGACTAAATTGGTTCCAAGTAGAATCCTCAACTTAAATGGACCAAAATTTTGACCTCGGTTGTGGTAATAAACATGTTTACTCCATCCTCAAACTAAAGTGAGATATATAAAACATAACCAAGTGTAAGTTCGCATATGAGTACACGTTAAGTTTTTGTTTGTTTGTTTGTTTGTTTGTTTGTTTGTTTTTTGAAACAGGTTCATTTTATACCGGGTTGCCTTCTTAACCTTTAACTGGCAATAAGTTTCTTCAACACGCCTTAAAATGGCATCCATATAACATGCTGATTACACGCAGAGTATCCTCATGAGTAGTCAGCTAAGCTTTCTACGTAAAAAGAAAAATATACAAACTACTCTGTGAAATCGTAATCTTAAGGTTAATCAATGAAAATGCAAACAACAGGTCACGGCTATTAAAGCATCTATGAACTGAAAATCGCTAAAATAAAAAGGGTTAAAACAGCACGTGGCTGCTAAGAGGGGAAGAAAAGCAGGCGTATGACGTCATCTGTGTCTGCTCTGTAAATACAAGCTGCTTTTACATTAGGACTTCGATCGGAGAATATTAAAAATTCATCTCACCTCACGAAGGGAGACTTCTCCCTGTCACAATTCTACGCAGCCCCGTATTGAGCTAAAATAGGTCGCACTGAAATCGTAATCTTGTGGATTAGGTGCGAGTTTCTCAATGGAAAGATGACGCGTGTGTGGCTTCAGCCGGCTGACAACTTGTAATCAGTGCTGGAGGCAACAGGGCTTCGACATATGCAGTTTAAGTAGATGTGTACTGCATATTTTGGCTGACAGGAATAAACTTTGTATGGCTGTCAGGTTGAGGAAACTGGCCCTATTCTCAACAAGAAGGCCAGAATCGTTTTGAAAAAATGAAGTTTTTTTTTGTCATTACAAAAGTGTCACTTCTAACGCTTGCTTAATCTAAATTGACAGGAACCCATATTGGACGCGTATTATTTCAACACCATACCCAAATGGGCAACTCATAGAGTGTAATCTTATAACATCTAGTTGATGATGGAAATTTTACCAAGACAGCAAGAAACTGGGTGGCCTTAAGTGCAGTTTATAAGGATATTCCTGCAGTGAAACTAGAATAAAGCTGTAACGTTATATAGCTTGATACAGGCGGCGAAAGTCTTTGTTTCTCTAAGCATAAAAACTTTGTTTTTCCACATTTTTACCCTGTCGGCTTTGGTATGGTTTTCTTTATAGCCATGTAAAGTGTGAGCAAATAAAATTTGATGTGTTATTAAATACGACAAAGGCCTCTAGCAGCACTAGTAATGAAATGGTCACATTTTTCTGTTGGTAACACACATTCTGTGATCGTCTTGATCAAATGCTGTGTAAATCGTGTGAACCGTTTACCCTTTTCCACTCAAATGCCCGGATATACTCGTGTCGTCTGCATCAGTTAGAAGATAAACACATACGAGATCATATTATCTGAATGAAAGTTTTAGAAAGGTTTATCAGGATTGCAAACCATTGGTCGAGAAACGCATGAATCAGTTACCAAAAGACTTGCGTGAAGTGGAAAGTTCTTGGCAAAACATCAGTCGGCCTGGAAGTTGCTTGTTCCAATTCTGCAGTTCTTGCTAGGGCCACGTGTCTAGGAACTTGTATCCTGGTGGGGAACGCATTTGAGTTGATCCTGGCGTACCACGGCTCTCTGGCTCCATAGTGTATGTCATTTGAAGTCGCACAAAGTAGGCATCTATACTCCGCGATAACCACAATGAGCTCCAATATGGACTAATGAATTTTTAAGAAGTTGAGATATAGAAGTCTACATTCAAAGGTAGTCCTCAACACTTTTATTGTTAGAAACGTGTCATGCCTTCTTTCTTTCTTTCTTTCTTTCTTTCTTTCTTTCTTTCTTTCTTTCTTTCTTTCTTTCTTTCTTTCTTTCTTTCTTTCTTTCTTTCTTTCTTTCTTTCTTTGTGCCTGTCCGCCTGTTTGCCGTCTGTCTGTCTGTTAACATTTTGTCTGAAGATGTCTCGGACATTGCAATACCTTGGAACTCCACATAATGCATGATAGTGGCCCTATTGATGAAATTGCGCTCTTCAATGTGGAGTAGTCAAGTGATGAACCTTATGCAAGTTATTCCAATTTCAATGTGTGTGTTATCACTTTGCATGTGTCGTGAATAGTGAACAAAAATTGTAGCAGTTTATAGCATGCTAATGAGAGATAGGGCATTTCAAGCCTTAGTATATATGTTCACCTCCACTGTAAGGATGATATTCTATCTTCGACACGTCACTGACCAATGCGCATCTAATGACTGCGGAGTAGAAGTGCTAACATTTTAATTTCTGGTGATTAGGAATATTAGTACTTCTTCATTTTGGATATCTTTAGAAGCACAACCGACATATTTTTGCTGATAAATACTTTTTGCGTAGTAATCTGGATCCCTGTTCAAGACCTGAAGCCAGTACACTTGTGGCGTCAGATGTAAGCACTTAGAGTGTCCTTTTCCATTACTTTGCTCATTATAGTGTCACACAAAAAAGGGTTTATTTGTTCCTCAAGTTAGGATACCATGTACAAACAATATTCCGACCTCCCGTTTTGTCCATTGTCTCTCATTTTTTCCAGAAGCATGTGGTATTTTATCTTAAGGCATTATGGCACTTTGGGCAAGAAAGTGTTAACTGGTTGACCCTTGTGCAATATTCGTGAATGCAAACCATTACGTTGGGGTCGGTGGACATCACGGTATAATAGGCAGTGGGGCACCCGACATATACGGAGCAGAAAAGCAAAAGAATACTGCTGCAGCGCAAGTCAGAAGATGCGTATGTATGGGAATCCACCAGCCCAAAGGCCACTGGGTTAGAATGGCATAGGAAATGGCTAAATTGCCAGCAAGAAGCACACAACATCACTCTTCAGTAGGTGTCAAGCTGCATCGCCAAGATTGCAAATCACTCTTTCTTCAAGAGGTCCAGGTCTCACGCAATACCTTGTGGTGACTGACTCGTCTTCTCTGCCAGTGGAGAAGTCCAGATGACAAATTGGTCGAATGTTTTGTTCACAACTTGTTCTAAGTATCTCCAGGGTCATGTAACTCAGTCCTTGCCAGTTCGTTGCGAGTGGATACAAAGAGGCCTCCGAGGAACGCCAGACGGGAGAACCAGTAGTTGCAATACGTCAGCCTATCATGTTTTATTAAGTATGCATGAACGTGTCTCATGCAGCTGAAATCTTTATCTATAACAGAGTAAGTACACAGAAGAGGACTGCAAAATGCCCACAGTAAATGCTGCCATTTTCACGCATTTTCTGCCCATCTTCTCACAATAGACAAGGAAAGACGTGTGAGTTGGAAAGGTCGGACATAGCTAGGATACAGCTGCAACGCGGAATGTGTTTTTAGAAGGGATAGTGAAAAATAGAAGGGGATGGTCTAAAAGCGGTTGGGTTTCCGCGTGCAGTTAAAAGAAAAATGTGTTTCCACAAACAGTCAAAGCAGAGCTGTGCGTAACGGGGTGGATAATGAGATTAAAATAAATGGATGCAAGACGAATAAAGATAGAGGGTAGTGAGGTAGTACAGTGGTAGCGTGCAAAGGAAAATATAAACTCTCTTTACAGAATACAGCCCCAGGTATCGGGCACTTAGCATAAGCCAGAGCGTGTGATCCACGCCGTAAATCGTCTATTATCACTTTCAGTAATTCGTTCGTAGTATTGATGGTGCAGCAGCCAACAAGATTGTGGAAAAGACTAGCTCCATACAAGTGAAAATGCTAAACGAAGCCCTCAGAAAGCTCCATGCAGGTTGAACACAGAGATAATATCAACCCAATCTCTTGTCGTAGAGTCTAATGGTTGCTGCGGATGCAAGGTCGTTTTCTGGAGTTTGGGTGCAATGTAGATAGTTTGTGCTGAAAGAGTCGTGTGGTGGGCTTTGACATTTATTCAAATATTTGTCGTCTGTGAAAATTAATGAAGATTTGCCAAAGCGATGCAAAGTTTGTCGGGGGCCACAGCTAGTTGTTTTGCACGCATAGGCTTGCATTACGAGCCAAGGGACGGGGTTTCTCGGGGTGTATTCCCCTGTGACACCGACGCCTCGCTCGAAAGTGTGTACATGCGACAGAAGCGGCAATTACTTATCCAATTATAGCTAGCACGAAATCTATTGTGTGCCAGTCGACCTGCTTTGCCCGTTTAAATCATTTATTTCATTATTCGTTCATTGGACTAATTTGTACCAATCCTGCTCGGGCAGAGCCAAGTCGTGTTTCGAATTGTTGTGGAGGTGACTCCTCTGAAAGAAGAGGCCGTTCTTCAGTTGAAATCTATAGCCCTTTCGCTAGTCTTGTCAGATCTAGGACACGCAAGTATGCTTTTTCGTTGGAGAAACGCGGACGCAGAGTTCAGATTTTAGTTGTGGACACTCTCCCATTTGAACCTTGTCCCAAAGGATTCATGTACGGAAAGAAATTGTGGCCAGAAGGAGCGAAGCAGAACAAACCCCGGCAACATGCCGTGGAAGCTAGGCAGGATTTGTAGCCACAGCAACTGAGACAGAAACCCAGGATTGAGAAAGTAGGATTTGGTGAAAATTAAACGCTTCTCTGATGCCGAAAGACACACTTTGAAGGCGACCTAGGCTTGCATTAAATGATGCACAAGCGCAGTGCAGCTTGTCCGTTTCACTGGTGGTTAACCATGCAGTAAAATATAAAGACTATGAATTGATTCAAGGGCTCGGAGAAATCGCCGAAAATCACATGCCAAGGTTCCAATCGGGGCAGTATCTCACAGCTCCAACAGCTATTAACCAATATTTAAGTATCGCCTGGATTGTGATATCATAATAATCACACACATTTTTGGCTTCCAATGTTCATGGCCATAATTAGGCGTGGACAGATGCAGAGGGAGGCAGTGTATCAGCGTGTGGCTACACAGACAGGGTATCATTTTCTTGTTTTACACATCGATTGCACATTGACAAATGACCAAAGGGTGACACTCTTCGTGGTCCATCATATCACCTGTACAGATGCTGTGACACAAAGCCACTCACGCTATCCTGCTAGTATCTAGATTTTCCTGTCTAATCTCTCACGAGAGTTTAATCCATGGGTTATTTGAAAATAAAACGAGTGTATCAAAGACGTAATATATCTGGCTTCACGTACAAGGCAGTCACACAGCTCCACTCTAATAACTCTCGTAGTTATTCATGTACGAGTGCATTATGCCATAAGATGAACATACGGAACCCTTAGGATGGCTGTTTTTTATTTATCACAATTATTTTTTATCAATAGTAGAAGGAGTTATCTCATAATAAATATTGTTTTATTAGGAATAATATATAAATAATAGGATATTGTTTAAAAAAATCATCCGTTAGATCTGTCATGGAGCTACCACGAGATAGCTCGTGGTAGCTCCCTCTATCAGTGAAGGAGTGTCAAACAAGCATTTGTCGTGTACGGATATTTGGAGCACCCCTTGCATATACGTTTCGAGACATGCGCACAATTCGCTACTCATCCATCTATATTATGTGCAAATACAGCATAAGAACACATACATAAAATTCGATGTATTCTTAAAAAGCCACAAGACAAGTCCGGAGGCCAATGGTGGGCTGGGAGGTTTCAAAGAAATCCGCCGTGAGAGCGACATGCACCTCCTCTGCAGACACCACCTATGGAGATGTCAGTTTTCAATAGAAACAAGACATGTCACGAGATATTTGATAAAGTGGCGGAAGACGGGTTTAAGGGAATTTGGGGATTCACATGGCATATGCTCGTGGCCATCAGATTCCACGCAAAACGTCTGGCTACACAGATTAATGTTGGGTTCTTATTGGACCAAACCATCCCAACCCGTACGATTTGCTGTCCAGTGGACAATCTCTTCAGTGGTTTTTAATGGCTTGGTCAATGTATCCATACATTTTTTGCAGCACACTGTACATTAATATTCTTCAAATACCACTGAAACTATTAAACCTTTTCTGATTCATGGATATTATGGAGGATACTACATGTACGCTGTCAAACTTTAACCCTAAGAATAACAGAGGAAAAAGTACTTTGTCAGTTCGCGTGTATGTATTTCACTGAAGTTCTTTAAAATACAAAGTAGTATTTAACTACGTCTTGATATTTGGCAGAAGCTGTGCTCATGTCTCAAAAGCCTACAATTTTGCGTCAGGCAAGTATGTCGGCGGCACCAAGCCAAACTTGTCAGCCAGACAGTTAAAGTACAATAACCTTTGTACAACTCGCGTGAAAAGTAGCTTGCAGTAGTCTCTATGAATACTTGAAGCTAATAAAATGGCATAAACAAATAAGCTAGACGCTTCGCTCCGGTGAAAGTTAGCTTGGTAATGCTAATTTTAGTTTATAGTCGGCAGGCCTCATCTGTCATCTTGAATTATACAGAAAACTACTTGGACTTTGTGTACACAATCTCAGTTAGGAAGTTCAGACTTTACAAAGGCCTGCCAGTGCATAATACTTGTTGATGTGTATAAGGACCCCCCACGTGCTCAGACGATGACAGATGACTTTTACGCAAAAAAACCCAGGAATAATAGATAATTCTTGACTAAGAGTGACCTGCTTCTGTTTCGCAGAGAAATCCAACCTGTGAGAGTTAAAAACATAGTTGTGTATGTCTTGAATAGGAATCCTGACCTCATAGCAAAACAAGAAAGTGCAGGTAAATAAATTACCCAGCAGAAGTCATTTCAGGCAATATGTATGGGGAAAAGTTATGACATTAATGATCATTATAATTTGCAATCAAATGTATATGAAACTCCGGCACCTGTACACTTACTGGTAACGTCTAGTTATTTATAACTTATATTTTCATGTTAACATAGATCCCTTATCAGCTGATCAGTTTTCTTATTAACATGAATCTCAGTAAAACGAATATACACCTGTATCCGTCCGAAATGTGGAGGTGATTGTGTACAGAGTTGAAATGTGTGCTTCGCTGTTATTCAGGGTTGTCACTTTTAGACAGAATGTTTCCAAATTAATTCTTGTAGTGCTCCATCTGGGTATTAGGCTGGATATATATATATATATATATATATATATATATATATATATATATATATATATATATATATATATATATATATATCCTCATATTAGGATATATATACATACATATATATATACATATATATATATATATATATATATATATATATATATATATATATATATATATATATATATATATTGAGGACAGTATGTGAACCATGTGCTTTTTCAGATAAAAATCAATAGATAGCTTGTGATTATAACTGTTTTCAAGTTTTGGAAAATTGCAACCATTGTATAAGATGCATGCAGTCTTCTTGTTAACATGCGACTGATGAGCTACAGGTTCAATACACATCACACGAAACTTGTGTATTGGCTTTCGACACCCATTACTAATCTCTGAACTTTTGGCTCAATACATGTATACTTTTATCTGGGTTAACTTAGTTAACTCTTTAGACAGTTTGAGAAAGCTTTACAAGTCCCAAGGAGTCGAATGCCTGTGTATCTGCATGCAACTTTTTGCCATTGAAAAGCGACAGGGATGGTCCAGGGTCGTAAATGTCGTGTCTTTTTTTGCAATGAATGATGTTATTGTAGGTCTTTAGTCTGCATATCCTAGGCGCACTCTGGGCGCATTACATTATGCCTAGGGTGTGCTGAAGTAATATTTTTGACTAATTCTCCACAGGGTTAATATGGCAGAGCACATTTACAAATTTTCAGGTGCATCGTTTGGATATTTCATATTTAAAATAAATATGAAAAAAATATATGCGGTAGATTGTATGATGTAAATTGGCCAAGAATACAGCTGTAATTTAGTCAAATACACAAAACGCGCCATAATGCATTAAAACTTGCCAACCATGGTGTCAGACTTTTACCTTCACCTCGGCCGTCACTAAACTACAGTATCAAATTACAAAACATAGTCACCGATGCAACTCCCCGGGAAGCCATCTTTACTTGCGCGCGGCCATTTTTTCTGGTTTTTTATATTGTATTTTATACATTCGTTTCGGCCACCAGACAACGTGACAGATCACTTTAAATAGGAATATTATTATCGAAAAAACCCCGAAAAAAACACATTTTTTTTGGTATTTATTCCTTATGTGTAACAATGAAGTAAGTGTAGCAGTAGACTGCATTAAACGTGAATCAAAGTCACAGCTTGCTCCGTAATACAAGCCAAAACAGTAGCAGTTTTGATATAACAGCTCAGGTTTGGTCTCACGATGATGGACGCGTAAACCGGTGGTTGTCACCAGGGCAAAACACGGCAACAAATGCACCCTGGCGCCGCAGTGGCTCGGGAGGAGGCTCGCCGTTGCAGTCTCAGCTGACCCACGGAGTAATCGATAGGGCGAACCGCCGACTAAATCGTTTGGACATCTGGTCTGGTCTTTGAAGCATACTCTTTTCTGTTCTTTTCAACGCTCGTAAATTCTAAAATTGGCCAAATGTTTTGGGTAGACCAAATACCCCAGCGCGCTAAACCGATCCTGATGTTATTCTAAAAATGACACTTTTTATCCTGTTGGAAAGTCATATTCTTTCACCATACGCCTAACACGTCATTCAAGAACATGATGAACGTGTCTTCAAACCTGTCAGTTTAATTAATGATCTCCCTTCCACGTGCATCTGAAAGAAACAACATGTTGCAAACGAGAAACGCTGAATCCTTCAACGTCCGCTTTTGTGTTTGAAATGTTACATCCTCCCAACCTGAACACGCGCCAAAGTCAGGAAACGAATACCTCATCATATATTGATTTGATATTCAGCTTTACAATTTTAGTTAGCACATGTTTAATTTTTAATTACGGCTAATATACGGGCCTGCAACAACGTGGAATGTCTGTGGCTTTTAATTAAATGTCACTATTGTTTTTCCACTACAATTTCACCGTTTTGTCATTGTCTTTTGGGACTTCAAAGTGAATTACCCGCCACAGATAGCAAGTCAGTATCCGCTATTTCTATTCTGTAAGCAGCAGTAACATGCTCTCGTTGGTTAATGTGCCTGTAGCATTCTCTTGCTCAGTGTAAAATGGCTTCCCCTCAAGCTTACGGGGGCCCAGGGCATCCAGAGATTTTCTCTCTGCCTCGCTCAGTGCTCTATAAAGCTTCCATGCAACTCCCTTTGTGGACCGGAGTGGGATTTGACAAATTTAACCTCCTTTCCTGTAAATTTCCTCCATAATCGCAGCCTGTTATTGTCCAATTTTCGTCCATCATTGCGGGGAATATTAATGATAATAAGTGGAGCAAATTGTAGGCAATCGTCAATAGTGATTACGCTATCAAGTAGGAAATGGTAGATAATTTCAGCACAATGCCGGCAAATACCCAGCCACAAAAATGGTGCTATAACAGGCTAAAATGTTTTCAGCAATGCCTTTTTATACGTATGTTGCAATTTTTTCGTCAGTTGGAACTGTGGAGAATCTGACCTGCGAGGTCTGTAACTGAACATATAGTGGGATCTCTAGAGAATATGGAGGTTTTACGAGACGCACATACACGCATATTTGATGAAGAGAGGTTTAGAGGACAGATGGAGTCCCTGGGAAACTCAGATTCGCTGATATAAACGACAATTGAGTCTTCCTAAGCAAAAGTTCCCAATAATATTCATCGTGTTGATTTGCTTCTGACCGACGGTGAACTTAAACAATACAGAACCCGTGCTCTTGTAATAAACTACAGTTTGTGAAACATGCAAAAATGTATGAATAGAACTGATGTTCAAATAAGTTCAAGAGCCGCGCGACAATGAGGATATTTAAGTAGCATGCGACGCACTATTTATAAATGAAAAATAGGATCTTACTCTAGCTACGAAAACATTATCTCGTAATTTTCATTCAGGCGTAAGAATAATGTTATTCTGAGTATAATTTACACGCATTGGTGGCAGGTACTGACGATATCAATGCTATTTTGACCCCAAAATGAGCTTACGATCATGCACCCACTGCCTATTATATTTGAGAAATTCGCAGACAAAAACAAAACGGAAACTCTAAACCGAATTCCACTTCAGATGGGAACAAGACAGACAGGCAAGTGAGGAGAAATATAGTACTTCTTCGCGATGTGGAAACAAATGTCTCCAGTTTCTAAAACAAACACAAGTGTGGAGTTTCAATGTAAATCGTACAAGAAAAATGTTTTTAATTCGACTTTTTGCGTTTACTGAGCCACTGGCGTTCGTAAAACCCTAGGATTTAGTACACTGCCAGCCATTATGTAGGTGCAAATTCGTGTAAACCGTCTACTGCAAAAGGGCTATAATATTTCACAAAAACAAACTGGGATTTCTTTTGAGGTTTATAGAGGGTCTATATGCAATAAGTTTGTCTGAATGGTAGCATGCAGCGTTGTGATATGGTGATCTCCCTGATCGCGTTAAAAGGATCCGATTAAAAACTTTACTGCTTCTCCCATAAACACGATCAGGATCCGAAAATCCGACTTTAAAGGGGACATAGGAGAGGATTCAACTCGAAGGGGGAGTCCAGTGTTATTTTAAGATACAATCTCGAGCGTGCATGAAGGAGAAATGTAACCAATGTTTTGTGCCGCCGCGGGCAGTGAAACTCAATCCACTGTGAAGTCGGGACTCGGGTATCGCCTTCTGTTGCTGTCAGAGTTTCTATGGACCCGGTACAGGTGGTGCAGCCGACAGGGACGAGAAAAAGTACAGAGCTTCCCCCACGTGCACCGTCGTACCCATACGGGTCGCAACCTCGTGCACTGTTGTTCTTCTTTTTCCTGCCAACCAAGAGCGATGGGTCATGATTTAAGGCCAGAAAAACAAACAGAGAAATAAACAAACAAACCAGAATTACTTCCAAACCAATTTATCCTGAGCTTTACCATTCCTAGATTCTCAGTGCAGACTCCCAGAAAGAGTAAGGGTGTAGGTATATAGGCTGGCTAGCTCGCTAAGACGCGTCAAGCGCACAATTATCCAAAAGAAATTGTCAATTCAAGGACCGGGATTCAAAGCCCATATATTTTGGCACCTTTGTGTAATGTATTCAATAGCTAAGCTAGCTGTGTTGGAATTTGCTCTATTGGCAACATGCCCTGGCACAGAAAGAGTGGCTTCTCTGGTCAAACGTGGCTAACGGAATTGTGAAAATTGAATAATCGGACTTGTCCCATGTATTATTGGCAGATCACCGGAGCGAAGGTCTTGCGCCATGAAGGCCTCTTATCCCGGAAGCCGGAAGCGTTTTTCTCTATCTTTTCTCCTCCGCGTGCCCTCCCGTCAGAGGCTGCAATGAAAATCTGGCTGAGTCCAACCAGGCGAAAGGCAGATAAATAACACCCAATGTGTTAAATATTGGGCTTTCCCTTCTGGAGTGCAGGAAAAGCGACATATTACTTTAAAAACTGAGAAAGTCTCCTGGCAGCTTCGATCTTGACCGTAGCTTGTGTGAATGGGCATACATTCAGCATTGCACATGACAAGAAATGTGGATGGAAATATGCTAAGCAGTGCTCATGAGCAGAAATATGTGGAAGGGAACAAGCTGAGCATTGTTCATGATAACTACTCGTAAATCAGCTGCGTACCTCATCATTTTTCGATATCTTCTGAACTTAAAATAACTGTGTTTGTGAATAAATGGGTGAACTCGCTGGAGAAAGCATTCTCAGAATAGAAGGTGTAATTGTAGTGGAAATTGATATATGTTTAATTAACTGGATCTCGAACCATGTGATACTTTAATGAGGTCCTGATAAATGTGGATGGAATTGATAGACTTATGAAACGTAAGATTTGTTTCTGTCGACGATGTAAAGAATACTTTGATTAGGTTGTGGTGCTGCCGCCCCGTCTTGGGCTGGTCTTGGGTGGAGCCCTCAAATATAAAGGTCGTTCCGGGAAGCATTTCAGAAACTTGTGGGCGTTGTCTTTCTTGATGGCGAAGGGAACGCTGTTATAGAACTAAAAAATACTAAAAAAGAATAGAAAGTTTTAAATTCAAGCGATAAACTTAAAACAAAGCAGATAACATTTGTCGAAAAATTAGAAAGTGCAAAGCAGCAAAACTTAAGTTTACGCCAAAGGAATAATCATTCACTTGTCAAAGATATAGGTAAATTCTCCATTAAAAAGGTAAATGAAACAATGACTTACTGGAAACTTTTGATGCGATCTAATCTTTGGATGGTAGGATGATTTTTTCTCCATATACACTCGTCATTATTTTATATGTACCCATTAGAAGCTAGTTTCTGAGATACTTGGTATATAAAGGCAGAAAGTAAACCCACGGTGGCCAGAAATTTGGCAATTAGTGGTTAACTTAAGTTCCATTTGTCATTGTCTCTGTGTGTCCATATCGGGAAGTAACTAAGACTTTGGCTGGCAAAACCCGATTCATAAGACCAGACTTACCGAAGCACAATAGAAGTGGCCACACTCTTTAAGAAAGGATAGTCGATGTTTTTCGTTTGGTTGTTTGTAAAAATATGGTTGTTTAAAAAGTTTTTTTTTAGTTTTTTTGTTTTTTGTTTTGTTTTTTTAAATGAACGATAAATTAGTATATTAATATGATGTATTGTACACGAATGCAATGGACCAAACAGGTTTGCGTTTCTGTACGAAGAAAAAAGAGACCAGAACCTGAAGCACAACTATATATCCAAAAGCCCCCTCCCCCCATAAATTCTATTTTCGTGACGCAACATGCCAAACTGGAAATATTTAAAATTAACCATCTATTTTCGATGAAAGGTAACTTGATGCACACAGTTTAGAAACAACAGAAAGAAGAAGAACTGTGATCAGTATTGATCAACAGTTACGATTATAACATTGTTTTCCTGCCAGCAGCATAAATAATCAAATTGTTAGATTTGACGGTTTGTGAAAGCCTTAATGTTAATATTGCCTTGCAAAATTTCTCGAAACTTTTGAATATTTTGTAAATTTTCAAACATATAGTCATGTCGACACAATATCTTGTTCTAATGCAGGAACCTCTGTAAATGAAAGGGTATCATAGGAAAAGAACTTTTAACCGAGCGAGCCATCTCTAATATATATATATATATATATATATATATATATATATATATATATATATATATATATATATATATATATATATATATATATATATATATATATATATATATATATAAAATCAAATAAATTACATTGAAACCATAAGCCAAATCAGCTCATCAGTCACCATGTGACATTTTTTCTCATTTAAGAGAGAAATGAACAGTAGTCAAACTAGAAACGCGAAAGAATTGTTCTTGGTGAAAACTTTGCTTCCGAAGAGTTTCGCTGCCTTATGTGATTATCGATAGGACTGCATAGCGGTTCAGATTTTACGAAACTGGTAAACTGGTAGAGGAAGATGATGGTATAATACTTTTTTTGTAGACAAAACCATGACAGGAAAATGACAAAAGGGAGTGTTTGATACTGTAACTTTATCAAACTATTTCCCTTTGGTAGTGCAGCCAAATCACAATATGTAAAGTTGTATGCGTGCAATGTATTGCCACTTTCGTCTCAAATTATGTGATGTAGGGCCAAAACCTGCAACAAAATGGTTGCATTGGATTGAATCAGTTGCATGAGGAAAAGGTGCTTATTGTGTTGAATGGCTGTGATTAAAATATGTCCGTAGTTGTGTTCAGATAGCGAATTGTTTTTTTAAAAATGTTTTATTCATATTTTCAAACGATATAATAGTTCAAAAACAACAATGAGATCTTTCTGATTAAACAAATTAAATTTCGTAAAATTTTGGCATTCAGGTTGGTTCACATCTGAAGGATGTCAGTTGAAGTTGGAACATAGTCTAACTGAAAGTGTTTTATTTTTGACAAAACATTGTTCCTTTCAGAAAATCTTGTAGGGTGTATGCATCAAAAGGAGGGGAGATAAGAATATGGGATTCATAGAGCAGGGACTATGCATTCCCATTAATTTCTTTTACGAGTTGTAACTTTACACTTTTAAATAGGAGACATTCATATTAATTCCTGCCCTACTTTGCACCCCTATGTTGCAGCAGAGAGCTGTCAGAAAAGAGGATAGTTATATGCACTAAGCGTCGTCACGTGTTTCTCTTGTAAAAGTAACCGTGGGGGTAGGAATGAACATAACACCCGTTATATACATATTTTCCAAACAAATTTAGAGGAACCATACTACATTTAGAAATTTCCATTTGCATGGAAGAAATTGTGTCATGTCGTGTTGCTGTTATTTTACGCCATACCAGTATGCCCACATCATGGTAGGAACATAGCTGTGTTGCCCATAGCAACATGAGGGCAGAGCAGGACCGCAGTTAATATGCATGCCTCCTGTTGCGGTGTGAGGTAGCACCAAACCTCTTTTGGTGCATAGATAATATGTTTTCATAAGTTGGCATAATTCAACCGCAACACTAACCATGCAATTCATTCATTACAGCGACAGTCAATTCAAAGAAACATCTCTGGCCAGTCGGAACTTTATATGTTGGGGTGTGTACTTAGATATAATTATGACTCGTGGCTTCGCCTATGAGATGACAATGGTACTAAGACATTGATAAGCCTGCATGAACGGTATCTTTCATCCTTTCGGGCAAGCATTTTCACCCCTATTACCACTTGCATATCCCTTTTAACTTCATGTTGAAATCATGGAGTCGCCACTCCCGACGTGGCTCCATCTACGACAGTAACCATGCTTGAATTATGGATATCCATGATTGCGTCGTCCAGACAAGTGCCCATTGTAAAACCAAATCCATCACAGCTAGCTTTCTTCGTGAAGTGTTTGCCACGAGCGATTTCAGCAGTTTTATGCCACGTTTTGTTGAGTAAAAATTGCCGGACTGGTGAACGGCAAACATTATCCTGAACAGCACCTACAGCGAATACAATTTCTGCCACGTTGGTTCCTTCGATGATGATGATAAGGATTATTGCCAAAAAGAGGTGTCATTGACATCAATATCAGTCGCAAATTTTCATGATATGCTTACGTCATATTACGCATGGAGTTTATTGACCATGGTGCGGTGCTGTTATGACGTCATACAAAAATGCAGCGTTTCAAGGGAAAACATATGCTTAAAGAGTAGGTGCGTAGGCCTACTTTGACGCCAGTTATTAAAAAAGCCCTCTAAAAATATGCGAAGCCAGAATAGCTCTGAGGCATGGGAAAAATTGCAATGTCAAACAATATTTGACAATACATTCAGAAAGTTTGTGTAACTTTCGTCGTGTTTCATCTGTTTAGAGACGAGTATATATATGTTCTCCAGAAACAGCGTGGACTGTGACTGAATAAGAGGTAATTACATGCCATCTAACTTTGTCACCTGAGCAAAAAGTCATGAAATGTCACATTTATTTCCCATTTTTCTTGATTGCAGGTATGGTTTCAAAACCGACGATCGAAAGAGAGGCGGATGAAACAATTAAGTGCTCTAGGAGCAAGAAGACACTTTTTCCGTTCAAATCCACGACGTATGCGGGCGCTACAGCCCGGTATGTCCCCGCGGGAATTAGATGATAGTCCCGAGATGATGCAGCCAGGTTTCTACAACTTTTCTGGTAAGGATTTGATGATTTTGTATTTGGTTGAGCCCTTTCAAGTTCCCGCCAACTTAGCTTGCCTGAGCATGTTTGACCATCGACCGCAGGTGCAGATATGATGTATTTAATACATTCTTGTGTAAAGAGCTGTGCAGAGGGTAAGTTGTAAATTGTTAAAGTTTAGATGTAATTTTCTCAGGTTGCGATTCTTTGTTATTCAAGGGTACGTGTATGCGGGTGTATTTCTTTGCTGGTGAATGCAAATTTTATTTCAATCCGAATATAAGGCTCAAATTGTGTATTCCTGAGACAAGCTCAAGTTTTGTACCTTGGCAATTTCATTTCTGAATATGTTAGTATCGTGTATATAGTATTCCCAAGTTTAGATGTAAATTGTGCACAATGAATTTTTGAATCATATTTCTTGGCACTTAGAGCAATGAGGCCAGATGAACTAAAACCTGATCCTGGTGATAGCTTCTAACTAATATGATGATGATGACGACGACGACAAGGAGAATAAGAGTATTATGTTAAGAGAAATATGATGATGACTACGATAGATACAGAATATTGTTTATTGTTAAGACACTATATAACTGAAACATTCTACATATTATCACATGTTAAACAATGATGAAATGCTTGTTCAAAGATCGGTGAGCAGGATTGACAGAAATGACTTTTAAAAATAACAACTTTCAGGAAATTTTGATATGATGTTATTGAATATAAATTCCAACATACATGGTACTACAAGGCGACTGTTACTGGAGGCAGTGCCTCACGTATCGATACACATGTTCATATAGACTCGTGTTTTATACATCTTTCAACTGAAAACGGGTGTGATTCAAACTATATAAATAATGTGGAATACTTTTGAGCAAGTACACATTAAAGAATCTCGGTTCGCTGCAGAGAGGCAACATTTACTCAGATAAACACAAGATTCATTGAACCAGAGGAACAATCAGATTTGTAAATCTGCGGGTCCCTGCAAGACGTGGGACGTGTACAGTCACCTGTGAGATAATTTCTATTCAAGTTCATGTCAAATAGAAGATGACCCACCCATGTGAGAGTCAATACATTTCCCAGCGTACATTGCGTGCACCATTGACCCCTTAACGTGACAAATTTGTATATCATACACATGCCAACAATTTGTTGAGTTTGACCGGCAATAGCAGACTGAATACTTCATAAAAGTAATACCCAACTTTTCTTTGTGTCCTATCAACTCACGTCTCCCTTCCTTTGATACAAAATGACTCCGTCCCGTGTCCATAAATGGGATGGCTGCGGTTGACATGCACGTGGGTTGACAAGTGACACTGCCCGCTCTTCCAGATGACGCTGGAATATTTTTATAAGAGTCAGAGACTTTACCAAGCCCTGCACTTTCAGAGAGCAGATGTGTATATATAAAGGACCGCTTAACATCAGAAGTCAATTCATAGCATCTGCATTGTGCTTTCAACCCCTTTGACAGAATTTATGAACTCTGCTTCTGTGTGTCAGTCTATGGAGTGTCACAGAAAAATGTCCAGCGTCTTCCAGATTTGTGTTTCCATACGATCGCATGAAAAGGTTTCATACTTGCATACAGAAAGCTTGGAACGTATTCTTACCATAGTAGATTGATCTTTTGACATGTTTTTTATACCTGCACGATAAGGCAGTTTGAATTGAATGATTCACAAGAACTATATATGGAGAATCAGTCAAGTGGACAAGCAGAAGAAAAGCGACACAAGTTCTTAAACTCGGTCAAGACCGAACAATTCAACAATAACAGATGATTCCTTATTCCTGACCCTACCGCAGAGAATAATAACCTATTTAAAAAGCGATCCGAGTTTTCAATACGGTATTTTAATGAATATTGTCGCTATATGGTCATCGTTGGGCGAGCCATGTTGGAGTTCCGACAAAACATTTTTGATACCTGAGCACACGTGAGCCATCCATATAAATGAGGATAAAAACGGCGAATGAGAGTCGGTAGTTAGATTTTTTGAACAATTTTAAGGCGTCTTGTTTGTGGGGAGCCTGGGAGCTCTATATTCTCATGTTCTTCAGTGAATAATACATTTTTTCGGAGTTCTAAGGATCTCCAACAATAATGAAAGTTCAAAATCCGAGTTTTAAAATTAGAATGAATACATATGGTCGTTCCCAACTTCATTTTTTTTATTTCTGTTGTCAGCAAAAGCAAACTAGGTTATGAACTCGTGAAACATTGATATTTCAATGCAATAGCAACAAGAAGACACTGTGGTTTCTGTGTACTAGTACATAGATTGGGCACTCAATTTAAACCCTCTTTTGTTTTCTGTGGCATTTTCCGAAGATCACATGCATCATAATATAATGTGGCTGACGGCGTATCTTGCTTTTTTTTTTTCTGTTAAGAAATCACTTTGGTACAAAACGAAATAGATACAAAAACACTCATAATTACAATGCACCTTTGTATCAGCCCATTCAGTGGATTTGAAAGCTTTTCATCCCCGAACAGCATGCAGCAAGTTCGTTGCACCTGCAAAACTGTAACGTCTCCAGTCCCCTTGCACAACGCAGACCTATGTTTCTCTGAAGCGGTGCTTGGTGGCAGCCAAACCTGAACCAGCCACGTGGAAGGACATGGAGCTATGGGGCATATGGTCCCAGCCCTAGCCACCAAGGGTAAATAACAGTGTTACCCAATCTTCATCCGATTACGTGCATGGTACTTGGATGCCTTTCACTTGCCTCCCGCCTTCGCACTGCACACTGATATACACGGACGGGACTTTGTAGGATTTTGTTGCCGAGGACTATTCCTGCAATAGGAACTGGGGGCTTAATCCGTCAATGGCTGGGGAATGAAAGGCGAAGAAATTAGTTTACTCGATTATGGAGGATTTGCGTCAGCAAAACATAAACACTTAAATGAGATTTTCATTCTTAAAAAAGCGATGTATAATTAGAGTAAACAGTTGGTTAAGGAATTGCTATTGAAAGTGGATCAGCTAAAACCCGAGGACATTGGGACGGCTAGTTTGTAACGGTAGAAAATGGGCACGGATCACCTTCATTCAGGTAGGAAAATAGAAGAGAAAACTCGACATGCAACAAACGCCCTAGAGGACGGCCTGAGAGTCCTTGAAGTCTTGGAAAACGTTCTTTGGGGCTCATGTGCAAACAAAAAATTCTTCCAAACCAATACATGGTATTTAATGCCAGGCATTGCTACAAAAGCCTGTTTGGTTTGGGCACTGCTTTTGCCGGCATACACCATTGTGAGAATATACTTTGTGTAGCAGAGCAGCCAAAGCTGATCAGATTGTGTATTATGCGGCCAGAACAAAGGCTATCTTTATCTGCTCCCGCCTATAGAGACACAGAACTTTTCGCCACACCGATGCTTTCTAAAGCCTTACTTGCGCTGTACAATATCAGGACATCTGCGCAATGGGCTTTTGTAAACCCCATAGAAAACCACCCTAGCAGTCGACAGCGCTGTGTTTGTCTGTGAGTAGACCAAGAAAACACCAACTGCACACCGGACCAGGGGAGACTATTCACTTGCCGCAGAAGCAAGCATATAGACCCCTCACGAACCGGTCCCCTCCCGGTTTTAATTGTAGTGTACTTGTCCATTCTTTTCAGCGGAAGAACCCTGGCGGAAAATCTGGTTTTCCAGGGAAGTTTGGTCACAAGTGGCCTCGGTAAACGCTGTGACATCAGAAATAGGAGAGACGGATACTCTATGCCTGGTGTGCCTTGGCCCGCGTTTTGCTCCAGAGCAAATGTGTTTTTCCTGAGCGTTATGTGCAAGAAGGCGCGGATAAAGCGAACATTTGAGTCCTATAAATATTCCAATGGGCCTCTACCCTGGCATGACAATTTAGTATTCAACTGTTATTAAGTTCGTCCGCTCATAGTTAATACATTGATTCAAGGACTTTCCATAATCCCCCCTGACGACAGATACAACCGTGAATGGCAGATAATAAGAATAACGACAGCTCTTTTCATGTGCAACTTGTAACGTGAAGGACAACGGTGTGGTGAATCTTCGTCTTCTTCGGAATGACAGGTCCTCTCTCAAAAGCGTCATTGTCGATGCGATAGCATTGGCATTGGCATTGGCAATCGTTAATATTTCCATTCGCATTTTTTCCTGTGGACATGGTTCCAATATACATGCCTCATGCAAGTTATGGAGAAAACCCTAGTCATTCAATAACTACGGGCTATTGTTACAAGTGTATTGACAAATGCCCCATGTTTTCTGTGGTCATATTTACATCTGGTATAATACCCCCCAAGCACACAATACAGTTCATTGTCAGATCATGAGAGCTCCTTCCCTCGCTCTTTTCGCAGTCAATGTTTCCATCCACCTCACCTGGTTTTGTAGTTTGATATACTGGTTCCCAATATCGTCATCGGCCCTAAAGAAACTCTAGTGCCCTGTAGGAAAGAAACTAGCATCCAGATTCAATTGTGAAGAACAATAAAGAGTGAACTGCTACGGTTTTTTGTGCATACTTAATTCAGATTCACTTTAGGCCACTTATGTCGGCAGATCGATTATTTCCTCGTAATTCTAGTCCACATGATTCCATTGCATATTTGGTTCTGAGACTAAGTTTCCAGATTTGCATATTTGTTCAGCATCAACACGTGTAGTTTACTCTTCGCGGCAAATAGGATTAGGGCGATAATGGGGTGGGATGAGCAAATCTAGTTTCTCTTGTAACCGGCTTAACACGGAGTGCTTTTGACCGTGTTTTCACAAAGTAAATCTACTCCCTGTGAAAATTTTACCTCGTTTTTTAAAATTCTTTTCAGCCGATTTAAAAGTGTTCGCTGAACAAGGTCTTGTCACTCAAATGTACCAATATGTAAAAGTATATTCTTTCCCCTTTCTATTTTAACATGCAGAGTAAGTTATTCCAACATTTGTATACAGAGTGCAAAACTGTAATGTGTTCTGGGCATTTTGGGAACAATTTGACCCACTGACCAGTCGCAAAAAATGACTATGAGAGCTTCATTACTCAGAAATGTTTAACAAACCTATCAAACAGTCGGGCATCGTTATGTCATTCACATGAAATGGAATAAAATGGTTAAATCGAGAACACGGCATACCAATTTGATAATGTCTCTTCAGTTCATGGTACGCGGTAGCACAGGATGCTATGATCGCTGGGATGCATAGCACAAATTGAGTATTGTTTAATTCATAGAACTCGAAGGCGTTATAAATTACCCGCACGTAAAAACACAGATAGTATTGCTGATGGAGAAAAGATTAATATCATAATGATAGTTGGGAACACAGATAATATGCTTCACCATATAATGTTGGCTGCAAAAATATGGAGTTTGCGTGGAACATTTATCTTAATATACACCAATACGCCTGCCACAATTATAATGATTTCTAACACCTCTCCCTGACATTTTGTGGACAACCTATAATTATCTGTCGCGCTTGCCACATAAACAGAACTCGCACGTTTTTTATGCCATTTCTTTGCGAAGTGACAGTGGACCAGAATGCAGGACTGTCCTCTGCCAACTACGCCACCTTGTGGCAACATTCTGAACAAGATAGTTTTCCATAGAGAACGTTACTTGTATCTTAGCACAGTACTGATACTAAACTTTTTTTCTTATTAAAACACGTTTAATACTCAGTGATGGAAAAATGTAACATATAAACGTGCTATGAGCTATATGAACGGCAAACTTCTATTCAACAGATGAGCTTTTTACAGCCGAAATAGCAGATAGGGGGAAAAAGCGAAGTATAGCATCTCGGGTGTTTTGATCAACAGACAGACATAAATTCACATTCAAAGCGTCAAAAAGGTGTAATTTATTCGGTACACGCGCACAAACTGGGGCTTGGGGAAAACAGCAGATTTTACTGAGTCAGTGACCCACGCAAAGAAACCTAACATGCATACCAATAAAAAGTCAGCCCGTTTGCCCTCTCGCCCTCGGAAGCTCTAATACCTGAAGATTTGCTGTTTAAGAGCGGGGGCCTTGCCCACAATATGGCCACGTTTTATGCACCTGTGTAATGCGAAGGGTATTATGGGCTAAAGGTGAACACAGTTAAGTAGAAGATGCAGATATCAGAGTCTGTATGCAGGTGGTATTAACAGTACAACCCCTTACTCGCCCGCCCATGAGTTAGTGTCACGGGTCATTTGCATATGTAAATATTGCGTCTGTTCAAACTGATCTTTTTCTCGTTATCCAGAAAGAATTATTGACTAAAACAGGTGAATACACGGGGAAGCATGTCGGCTATTCACATTTACATTCCAACCTAGCATAGCAACGCAACATCTCGGGAGCTGAGAAACTTGTTCCTGATTTACATATGCAAATGAGCAGACAGCAGTCTTAATCAAATAGATCCGAGTGTGTTCCTCGGGGGAGGAACGCAGATGGCGTAGACTTTGGGAAAATCAGCGTGTTTAGCACGAAAAGCACCGCAATTCGTGAAAGTTTTGAGAAATATGCAGATGTTTTCAAATTTGGCTTGGTACGGAAAGGTAACGAGGAAGTCCATGGTGCCCCGGAGTCAGGGTAGCCCATTAATCTACGTCAGATTGGCATTGACTTGACAAGCATACTGGCAACATGTATCTGTGTATTAATACAGCGAAGAAAGTTCATACTTTTGTACAGTTTTATGCAGGATAACCCCCCCCCCCCCCCCGAAATGCTAAAAAATGTGCTGGCGAAATGTTGATATTTATTATATTTAAAGTCGAATAATATTAAAAAATATGAGAAAATTCGTCATCATTTTGGTATTTGGTTAAATTAACCAGAATAGATGAACAAATAGAGTTGAAAACAACAGTGAACATTAAAATTCATAGCATGCTGATAGTCTAACAAATATGCAAATTTGATTAGTCACATCAGAAAAATAAAAGGATAATTCGTCAATTGTGGTTGCACCAAAGTCAACAAGATTACCATCTTGACGTTTAGCATACGTAATAATACACGTTCTTGGACTGATTCCAAAGTGATTGGCGCGTCCTTCAAATGTAGTATTTTGTGCATTTGCATTTTTGACGAAACCTGGGGGGGGGGGGGGAGGGGGGTAAGTCATGTGTAAGGCAACAGAAGAGTCACTCATCCTGGACATAGTCATTTCAACAATGTCTGACATCATTTCAGTGGTGGTACTTCAGTATCACGTTTGTGACATTAAAAATTCTTTTCTGCGAATGGTGTCTTTGCGTTTGGTGGAACACAAAAAATCTG